>CM043319.1:96206168-96806168 GCA_023736055.1 Quercus glauca
AAAAGAAATTTCATTACAAAAAATTAAACACAAATTACACCTACGGTCAATTTCTTTTTTCTTAATTATATACACAAAATCAATTTTCATGGATAAGGTACACAAATTACACCTATTGTCAATTTTCGTTTGTTTGTTTTTGTTTTTGTTTTTGTTTTTTGTTTTAAATTAAATAAATACTCAAAATTATGCATAAATCAAATACTCCAATAATTTTTTCTTTATCCACAAAGATATTTGGAATAAAAAAAAAAAAAAAAAACCCAATTCCACAAATCTTGATGTGAATCTCACATTGGTTGGAGACGGGGAAATCATGGAAAATATTGACGCGAAAGAAAATTTTGTAGCCTTAGGGCTAATAAGCTCTCTAAGTATCTTAATTGAAGCTTCACTAATTCCTTCAATCTTTGTCAAGGTACGTATCAACACATCTTTGATCCAAAGAAAGAAGCTCTTTGAGTACTAAAATTTGGTATACCTGTTGTATTGTTGTTATTATAATTATTGGGATTGTTTGTTGTGAAGAATGGATAATATATAAAATATGTAAGTGGTGTTAGTGATGGACTTGTGTAAAAATGATGTTGTTTCAATCATAATTAAAAAAAAAAAAAAAAAAAAAAAAAAAAAAAAAAAAACTGTCATTAACATTACTCTAACTAGTATGTAACCCGTGTGTAAATTGTATTGATTCTATTGATGTTATTGTTAAGCTTGGGCTATTAAACAATTTTCATGATATTCTCATTATTATACATATTTCCCTTTGTAGCCATACTCTTTTTCTCAATTTATCACATCGAATGGACAAGCCATGTTACCAATCACATATGTGGTTGGCCAATACTGGGAGAAAATGGGCAAATGCCCCTTTCAAAAAAAAAAAATCTAGCATTTTGCCATCTTTCTCAAACTAATTAGGGAAATACCCATCTTTTGAAAATCGAGTTTCTCAAAATCGATTTAGCCCCTATAGCGGCGTTTTTAAGGACCCTATAGTGACATTTTAAAGACCTATAGTGACGTTTTAAGGACCTATAGTGACGTTTTGTAACTCGATTTCCATAAAGTCGAGTTACATGCAATTTTTTTTCTTTTTTTTACCTATAACTTGATTTTATGTATATCGAGTTACAAAACGCTACTATAGGTCCTTAAAACGTCACTATAGGCTTCCTTAAAAATGCCACTATAGGGCCTAAATCGATTTTGAGAAACTCGATTTTCAAAAGAGGGGCATTTTCCTAATTAATTTGAGAAATATGGCAAAATACTGGATTTTTTTTTTGAAAGGGGCAAAAAGCAATTTTGTCCGCCAATACTGTGTTTGTTACAAATTAATAAATTTGATATAGTATTATTTTAGCAATTCAAATATTTTTTTGACACATATGTTTTAAAGTTTTTTTTTTCAATAATATAATTTATTGGATTGCACCTATAATTCATTGTGACTATGTGTTTTTTTTTTCCTTAATATTTGTGGGTATTTTGATTTTTTTTTTTCAAATAATGTATAGAAACTCAATTATTAAATACACCTTAACTTATACATTTTTAACACGTGTTAACAAAAAACATAATTTAAAATATGCTAGTGTAGAAATTCAACCTATATATCTAAACTCGCCATAATACCATTGTTAAGAGGTTGAACATAGATTTGAACGTCTAAAGAAAGGTGCTCACAGGTTAATATGTAGCTTATTGTAACGGATTAATTATTAAAAAGGTTTTGAGGATTAAATATTTTAAAAGAATACAATGGTAATCATTAAAATATTTAGCAAAATTACTAAACTTTTGGAAACCTGATAAGTTGGTTGACTAAGTTTATAATTGATCTATATTTTTCAGAAATAAATTGATACTTTTATGACAATCGCAATTCTTAAATCTTTCAAATTTCCTACAGTTTTTTTTTAGAAACAAACACACACACAAGGAAGAGGAAAATGAGTTCTAACACAAAATCACATTATAATTCCACTCAAAAGTCATGGTAACTTTTAAGAAAGAGTGCGGCAAGTTATACTACACACAACACACTCTTTTAAGTAATATGAGACAATTATCCATTCTTTTTTTTTTTGAGAAACAAACACACACACACACACACAAGGGAGAGGGAATGAGGTTCTAATATAAAGGCACACCATAACTCCACTCAAAAGCCAAATTTCTTACGGTTGATATAGTAGAACTATGATAAATGACATTAAGGGAGGGTGAGGCAAGTTATACTACACACAACACACTCTCTTAAGCATTGTGGGACAATTACCAATTTTTTTTTTTTTTTTTGAGAAACAAACACACACACACACAAAGGAGAAGGAATGTGGTTCTAACACAAAAGTACACCACAACTCCACTCAAAAGCCAAATTTCCTACGGTTGATATAGTAGAACTATGATGAATGACATTAGCATATTTATGAGTCATTATATACGAATAAAAAATTCATTGTAAATTTGTTGGGCTATTCAAGGATAATAACTTTGAGAAAGTATACATATAATCCATTTACATCGAAAAGTAAATCGGAAGTTGATAAATTTGACTTTTCTCCACATAATTATGCATCGATTTGGTTGGTTGACATTATTATATATGAGATGCAACTATATTTGGTGAAACAAAAAATTCAACATTTGATGCAAAACTTAAATGTTAGGGTCTATAATTATAATTTACCTTATATATTTTAACACTTTTGAAAAATTAAAATTGATATAAACAAGATTAATCACCTTTGACTTACAAGGAAACAATGAATTTGATAAAATCCCCACCAAGTTAAATTGACCCGGTAGAGGATATGCTAAATTGGTGGAAGACTACTAATGGAGATTCAGGCTGGGTTTGGATCCAGCTTTTTATGTTTGTGTTTACGTTTCTTCACCTTTTTTTTTTTTCCTCGCTGCTGCTGCGCACTCTTTTATGGGACAACGGCTACTGTTCATGTAAACAGTAGTCGGCAATTGTTGACTTTTTAGCCTTTTTATCAGTTCTGTAGGTCCTGTAAATAGTGCATAGGACCCACAAATCTCACTTTTCAGCAACTTTTTCAAAAAAACTAGGTCTCACGGTACTATTTACACATTTAAAAATTATTTTGTTACAGTGATTTCAGTTTTCAGTTTTCAGTTTCAGCAAAATAAGTTTTATCCAAACGGACTCTTAATTAAGAGCCTACTTCACTTTTAGGCATCGAAAACTCTCCAGCAAGGCCTCAATATTAATAGATTAATATAGCTAGGTGGGAAGGGGAAATCATATCAAAATAAAATCCCTAAAAGTTGAGAAGTAAAAACACTTTTATGTTAATTTATTATAATATATTCTTTCATATGCATTGATTCTCTATTTCATTGTAGGATATCCCAAAATATAAAATTTTATTTGGACATAAAATAAGGTTCTTTTTGAAAAATAATAAACACAATTGATAATTGACTTAATTTACACTTGAATTTATTTTTTTAAAAAAATAGATATTTTTCGTTAGAAATTAAATGAAATAATATTCTCTTAAAAAAAAATTTGATCTCTGAACCGTAACAACAAACATGAGATGGAAAGATGATAAAGACAGTTTGCTGAGTCACCTTGGTGCTCCTCCACGGCACAAGCATGACTGGTTAACGAAGTTCAATCCTGCGGTCAACCAATTCACTTAATTGTTTCAATAATACAAGTTTCCCTTTTCTCCTCCTTTTTTTTTTTTTTTGTAGAAACTAAATAAAAAATAATAACTAGTTTATTTATATACCGAGGAAATGGATTCTTGATCTTGTTGGAACTCTAATTATTGATTTCAATGCTATCAAGTTTCATTTGTTTTTTCTTTTTGGTAGAAACTAACCATAAATTTTATTTTTTATTTTTTATTTATTTAACAAGGAAATAGATTCTTGATCTTGTTGGAACTTCAATTATTGATTTCAATGTTAGAAGTTTCGTTTATTTTTTTCTTTTGGGTAGAAACTAAATCAAAAGAATTACTATTTTATTAATTTGCCAAGGAAATAGATTCTTAGTCTTGTTGGAAGGTGTAAATCCCACCGTTTGGAGAAATTATAAGATTCACATGGTGGATAAGTGATGTGGTTCACCATTCCACTAAAAAACTGTCACTTGTTTAAAATTGTTAGTTAGAAAATTTTTTAAACATAAATTAATTACTGACTCAGCAATTTTAAACAAATAAAAGTTTTTTAGTGGAATAGTGGACAAGTAACGTGATCCACTAAAAGACCCTATAATTTCTCCACCGTTTGGATGTATGTACCAAGATATAACTATTTCCCAAATATTGCTTAGATAATATTTTAATTTGTATCCTTGACTTGACTTGAGAGAGAGAGAGAGAGAGAGAGAGAGAGAGAGAGAAAATATCATATTCATAGTGGGTTTGGCTGGCCTTATCTATATAAAGAGGGGGTTTGAACAGTTTGATATAACAGTCATAGGTTCACAACAAGTTCCCTCTCAAAGTTCAGGCCAACCTATCCATACCTCTCTTCTTCTCTACCTCGTTTGACGGCCATATCTCACATAGGTTTCTCCAAAATTTTCTTTGAAAAGTACAACCTCTTGGCTATCTAGGTAAGCAGTAAGCCCAATATTTTGCTCTCTCTCTCTCTCTCTCTCTCTCTCTACCATGTTATGGTGAAATGGGATCATGAAGGTATCAAAACTTTTTCATGTATGAACCATATAAAAATGGTCATGAAGTTATATAAAAGAGTTTTCATGTATGAACCATTTGAATAATTCTCATGCATAAATAATGGTCACATGGTCTTGGTCCTATATATATATATATATATACACACAAAAAAAACTAACATTTGGAAATTCTAATCCACTTATAAAAACTTGATGCTAAAGTTTTGTGTTGGTTATTAGTTATGAGTATGACTATATATATGATTTATTAGTACTTGACTACAATAGTTGCATGCAACAGTGAAGAGAAGAGAGATCTAGGTGGTATCAACTTCATCAAATCTTGATTGAAAGAAGCTATTAAAAAGAATGTGGAAGCTCAAGGTAGCAGAGGGTGGCAATGACCCTTACATCTACAGCACCAATGACTTTGTTGGAAGGCAGATATGGGAGTTTGATCCTGAAGCTGGTACTCCAGAAGAGAGAGCTGAGATTGAAGAGGCTCGTCAAAATTTCTACAAGAATCGCTACCAAGTCAAACCCAGTGGCGATCTACTTTGGCGAATGCAGGTCCATACATCTACATCTCTCTCTACCCATCCTATCAATTCCAAAAATATTTCTTACTATTTCATCCAATAATCAAAGAAGTTATTGGGTTAACTTATCATGGGGTAGAAGATTTGGAATCCCTACAAGTTTTGCTATCTGTGCTATTGAGTTACATGTATTAGCCTTAGAATATGGCTCGTGTTCAGTGCCTTTTTTGCACTGGACACACTACAATATGAACACGTTTTCAAAATTAAATATGTCTGAATCTAGTTATGTTCAGTGCAGAAAGGCATTGAACACAAGTTTCACCTTTAGGTTCCAATACACCCATAGTATGACCTTACTTTATGATTAGTCAACGTTTGATTTCTCATTAATGTTTGGTAAATTGGCACCCAAAAGTTAAACGAACCAAATACTTCGAAGTTTCCTTATCAATCATGCGTTGATTGTACTAAAAACCCTGAAGCAGGCTTTTTAGACTTGGAGCCAAATTAGAGATTAGACTATTTATTAATGGTGGTTTGAAGATACTATAGTTTGGTATGATATATTATATGTATATGGAATTACTTTTAAGAGATCAATTTTTTTAAATAAAAACCTTAAATAATAGAAATACAAAAAAAAAAAAAAAAAAAAGGAATTCAAAATGTTTGGCTAATTACTGTATACTTTACATTTTGAAAGAAAAAAAAAAGATTTTTTTTAGCATTTATTAACAAAGTCTTTTTATAATAATAATAATAATAATAATAATAATAATAGGCTTTTGTTAATCAATGTTCTAAGGCAGTATTTAACGTACATTAAATCCTTTATTAAATTATATTTTTATACATTTTTTAAAACATAAAGCCAATATATCTAAAAAAGCACACATAATCACAATAAATTTATGTGTAAGTTAATAAATTATTAAAAATTGTATTTAATTATTTTCTTTATTGAAAAATTTGCATTCTATCTTAAAATTAAATATTTATTAATTTTTATCATCTGTCTTTAAAATACTTATTATGGACCATAGTAATATTGAAAGTCTTTGGATTAAACAAACATTCTTCTCTTTGTGAGTTCCAGTTAGCTCGACTGGTAAAATCTCTGATGATTGTATAAGAGATATGGGGTTTAATCTCTGCCTATACCAAAAATTGATTGATGTCTTGATTTGATGATAAAATATACTATTATCAAGAACAGACGCCATAGGTTAAAACTCTATTTTAAAAAAACATTTCTCTCTTTAAATTTTAGTCACACACATATTGCGTGAACATTTTGTGTTTGGAACTTGCAGGAAAGGTGTAAAAATGTTTAACTATTTCATATTTAACAGATTGTTGGTTCAATTCACACCGTCTGTGTGAATGGGTTGTTGGGGTTAGCATTTCTTTTTCTCACGTCACTGTTGATTTATATCCTTCATACTTATTCATATGCTACAATGATTACATTGGGGAAAACCTTTCAATCAAATTAGTGCCTTTCTCTGTGACCACTCCAGTGTTCAAACAGAAGGAAAAAATTCATGCTTTCCGACGAAGTTACATCAAATCAATTTTCTATGAAATGAATGTAGACTTGGTTATTTACCCAAAAAAACAAAAAAAGGAAAAAGAATGTAGACTTGGTCAGAGATGACATGCCTGAATATTTAGGGGATTTTTTTAATGTCACTTTGTATAGCCACAGTTACCACCACTACTACCAACTTGATAGTTTTATCCTATATAATATTGTTCTAGGTGAGGAGAGGAGAAATGCTCCTCTTGTAAGAGTGAATGATTTTACTAGAGAAGGGATGAGATGCGTGTATGTGATCATGCTATCTTTCCATTATATTTAATTTTTATTGTTTGTTGATACATCGATTACTTGGGAGTGGCTGGTTTGAATATTGAATATTTTTATTAAAAACACGAGAAAATATCAATCAGTCAAACTATAAGGGTGGAAGCTTTGCATTACATCTTTGACCTTTATTTTATTATTAATTATGTTTTGTATTTGAGATTACTAGAATAAATAATAAAAATGTAGGACTTTAACCTAAAAATTATTTAAAAAATTAAAAAAAAAATAAGTATGAATACTTTCCATCTATGGGTAAAGATAAATTCTATATTCTACCAAATGATTTCCAAAGATAATATTTTTGTTATATATATATATATATATATATATATATATTATAGAACGTAAAGATTCAAGTTCAACTATGCTTGTATTTTGAAATGATAATATATACTTTTCATAATTTTCAGATTTTAATTGGGGAAAAAAAAGGGGGGGCATTATAGTGACATGTGGATGTAGGAAAATTGGTCGACATGGTTGGAATCCACGGGGTTGGCGGTCAAAAAAGGAATACAAATTTATGATGGAGTTTGGCCAATGGTGGGGATTTGATTTCTTTCCTAGTAATCTTTTTAAATTTGACTTGACCAAATCCATGGATAGGGGGAAGGGCAAAGTCACAAAACCACATGAGTAAATTCCCCATTCCCCGCTAACTCGTTCACACATTGTGAAAACTTCTTTTTTTTTTTTTTTTTTTTTTTTTTTTTGAGAAGCCACATTGTGAAAACTTAAAACAATAATAATAAATAAAAATTTGTCACATTGCTTATACTATGGTTGATGGTCGGCGATTATGTGGTATGTTCACTATGTTGTCTTTGTATCCATATCTATTGGGGTTTTCTTTGGACAAAAAAAGTTTGTCAATTTCCACTTTCATGGATTGGTTTTCTTTTTGTTTGTTTGTTTTATCCATATGGTATTCTAGGCAGCATAAAATAATTTTATTTATTTATTTAAATTTTGACTGTTAGTCATTTTAGCATTTTTTATTAATTATGTAACATTGAGACTATTTTAAGACAATAAAAAAGATTAGAAATCAAACTGACATATTCGAAACCTTAGATACAAAATTGATACATAGCGTACAAGATCTGTCTGTTAGGGACAGAAATAATAAATTACCTTAGCAATATTAGCCTATACACCCACCAGTTCTTCCTTTTCATATGCGATCATTGGGAATATTTTGATGGCTTTCGCAATGTAGTCAACAGACTGCCGAACCATATAATATATTATACTCAAATTAACTAGTCAATTGGACTTAGTGTTCTATTTCATTATTTTAAAAAAGTACTTAGTATTCTTTTGACTTCATTTCCTTTAAAAACTAGTATGGTCTCAATATTTTTTATTGCTAATGTGAATTGGTCAAAATGATGTCATTGCTTACTCTTTTAACTGGTGGACAATAGTACTTGGTATTTCTGCTTTTTAGTTTCCTTGGGAAAAAAAAAATAGTATGGCCTTAGTAATTTTTAGTGCTCTTGTGAATTAGTCAAATTGTGGGACCTAAATTCTAGCATTCAAGAAGCATACTCCTTTCTCTTTGGTCAATTTGATGTTGGAACAAACACACACCACTTCCGCATGCCTTAGTTATTATGTGTATGCTGGATCAAATTTAATGGTGAAATATAGTAGGTGAGATTTTTGCCTACTAAATTATATTATTAGTGCAATGAAGCTATTTTTTCTGTTTGTTATAGGAAATGAAATTCTACTTGTGGATACATGACAATCTATGAAGTTACAAAATTTTGATGATATTTGATTATAATGCTTTTGTTGACACTATGGTCATCTTTCTTTGTCAAAATAATTGCAGTTTTTGAGAGAGAAAAACTTTAAACAAACAATTCCCCCAGTAAAGATTGAGGATGGAGAGGAAATCACATATGACAATGCGACAGCTACATTGAGGAGGGCTGTCCATTTCTATTCAGCCTTGCAGGCTAGTGATGGCCATTGGCCTGCTGAACAAGCTGGCCCATTGTTTTTCCTTCCCCCCTTGGTGAGTTTTATCATTATCATCTATTACTATCATTGTGAAAAACACATTTTGGCATACTTGTTTACAAAAAATACATCAATAGGAACCTTTTTTTATACCGAACTAAATCATCGGAAAAATAAACAAATTATAGCAAATCATGCTTATTGATATAATACCTTCTGGTTCGTGCAATGTATGCTCCTAGAGCATCTTAGATTGATTCGACTATGAATTATATATTGTTTCCAATTCACTGCAATTAGATTGTAAGATGCATGCTTGTGACTTATTATAGTTTTCAGATTGATTCAATTGCTAATTGTCTTGCATTTAATCCAAAAAAAATGCAGGTATTTTGTATGTACATTACAGGACATCTTAATACTGTATTTCCTGCTGAGCATCAAAAAGAAATCCTTCGATACCTGTATTGCCATCAGGTACATATGCTTGGAAGCTTTAAATGTTAATAGTAAAGACAGAATCAAAGTTTCTGCTAGATTTGTTTCTTCCCTTTTTTCTTGTAGTTCAAACTTTCCTTTATAACAACTATGTTGTAAATTTTGTATATTATTAGAACGAAGATGGTGGCTGGGGATTCCACATAGAGGGCCATAGCTCGATGTTTTGCACAACTCTTAGTTACATTTGTATGCGTATGCTCGGGGAAGGACCTGAGGGTGGCAAGGACAATGCCTGTGCAAAAGCAAGAAAATGGATCCTTGATCATGGTGGAGTAACACACATACCTTCTTGGGGAAAGACATGGCTTTCGGTATGACCATGTTTAGTAAAATTCACATCTCAATAGACTTACATACTAAAAATAATTTGTGCTGTAAACTAAAATCTAATCATACTCGTATTACCAATTTGGAAATGAATAGGTTAGGTTTCAAATATATACGCTCTGGATGATAACTATATATGTTAAATAACTCAACTATGCAATGCTTCTTTATTCTAGATACTTGGTCTGTTTGAATGGACTGGAAGCAATCCAATGCCCCCAGAATTTTGGATCCTTCCTTCATTCCTTCCCATGCATCCAGGTTTGTACAATATCTACTTACTGCTTCTATTTGAATTAGTCATCTCTACTTAAAGTTGCTACTACAAAGTTTTACTGGTTTTTATTTTTTTTGAAATTTCATAATAAAACTTGCAACATTCAAAATGCTTATTTTACTAGTAGCTTACCAATTGCTTTGTCCCTAAAATGTAGCCAAAATGTGGTGCTACTGTCGGATGGTGTACATGCCCATGTCATACCTATATGGGAAGAGGTTTGTTGGCCCAATCACACCTCTCATTCTTCAATTGAGGGAGGAACTCTACAATGAACCTTATAATGAAATTAACTGGAAGAGTGTGCGTCATCTATGCGCGCAAGTGAGTTTACCTTAATTTTCTCCTCATGGTTGATACTTGTTTTTTTTTTTTTTTTTGGTAGACATGTTTTTAAATATTTCTTCCAATGCATTGATTATGTAAAACTATTATTACAGGAGGATATCTACTATCCCCACCCTTTGATACAAGATTTACTTTGGGATAGTCTATACATATTCACTGAGCCTCTTCTCACTCGTTGGCCATTTAACAAGTTGGTTAGAGAGAAGGCTCTTCAAGTAACAATGAAGCACATTCATTATGAAGATGAGAATAGTCGATACATTACTATTGGATGTGTGGAAAAGGTAATGTAACTTTACAATCAAGAAAAGCAATGGTGAGCATCTACTTAGGCTCTGAAACAGTTTTCCTAATGTCATATGCTTTGAACAGGTTCTATGTATGCTTGCTTGTTGGGTTGAAGATCCAAATGGAGATTATTTCAAGAAGCATCTTGCTAGGATCCCAGATTACATATGGGTTGCTGAAGATGGAATAAAGATGCAGGTTAGTAGTTATATTTAGCAAAACAATTGTAGATTTTTGTTCCCTTTGTTGAAGATTTACATTTCACTTTACATTGAACTGTGTAAGAAGACATTCCCTAAATTGTTCTATTTTAGGGTTGGCTATGTACACCAATATATACATTTAAACTTTAGCATAAGCCTAACCTATGGTTTTCAGGTTTTAAGTTTATAAATGTTGAGGTACCTTGCAAGAAAATAAGTGCTTGCTAATTTTGATATTTTGTATGCAGAGTTTTGGTAGTCAAGAGTGGGATACTGGTTTTTCCATTCAAGCATTACTTGCTAGTAATCTTGTTGATGAAATTGGACCTACACTCGCAAGAGGACATGACTTCATAAAGAAATCTCAGGTTTGGCTTTCAATTCTTTTACCATCTGTTAACCTTAATAATCAAGCATACCTTTTCACCTTTTTTCTTTTATGTAAAAAAAAATATACACACACACATATATCCTATATTCACTCAATCTAATTATTGCAATTTCCATGAAAAATTAAAAAGGTCAAAGACAATCCTTCTGGGGACTTCAAAAGCATGTACCGTCACATTTCCAAAGGATCGTGGACCTTCTCTGATCAAGATCATGGATGGCAAGTTTCTGATTGCACTGCAGAAGGTTTGAAGGTAATTTACTTTGTTTACATGATTTAATAAAGTCAAGTATTTCACCTCATCCATAATCATTGTGTTCCTCACCAAATATATCTATTTCAGTGTTGCTTGCTTTTCTCAATGATGCCACCAGAGATTGTTGGTGAGCAAATGGAACCAGAGCGGTTCTATGATTCTGTCAATGTCCTACTTTCTCTACAGGTAAGGATTAACTTAGCTAATGTTGTATCCTCAAGAATATTTATTGCGCACTTGTGAGCAAGAATAGGAAATCCAGATTGCCCTTGGTTTTACTACGGAACTAAAATTGTTCAACTACAAGAAAATTATTTTTCCAAATGCAATAGGTTTTGTTTTCAAAAGCTTCTTCTCCTAAACTTTTACCAATTCCAGTTGTAGCTACCATTACATTTGAACAATATGATAAAATTCTAAAGGCTTTTGAAACTCACTTTGCACAAACCGTGGAAGCTTTATTTCCCTCTAGTACATAAGTATTTCACTTTGTTCAGATCAATAAGCTTTATTCTATGGCTTAATGTAGAGTAAAAATGGTGGTTTAGCCGCATGGGAGCCAGCAGGAGCATCAGATTGGTTGGAAGTAAGTAATTAACTCAGTAAATTGAATTGACCTTGAAATATTATTTTGGAAATACTTTGAAACTATCTAATTGCTGTTAAATTCACTCGTTGACATATATTAATGGTATATTATTTTTCTATTCCCAAACCACCCCCCCCCCCCCCCCCCTCCTCAGCTGCTTAATCCAACTGAATTCTTCGCGGATATTGTTATTGAGCATGAGTATGTTGAATGCACTGCATCAGCAATCCAGGCTTTAGTTTTGTTTAAAAAATTATACCCCGGGCATAGGAGAAAAGAGATTGAAAACTTCATAAAAAATGCGGCACGCTTCCTTGAAGACATACAAATGCCAAATGGTTCATGGTTTGTTCCTCTACTAGTTTATTAGATATGTTTGAAAGGATTGGTGTTTATAAAAAAGAAGTATTACAGAAGGTCACTTACATGATAAAGCATTGTGACAGGTATGGAAATTGGGGAGTTTGCTTCACTTATGGTTCATGGTTTGCACTTGGAGGTCTAGCTGCAGCTGGCAAGAGTTACAACAATTGTCCAGCTATGCGCAAAGGTGTTGACTTCCTACTTAGAACACAAAGAGATAATGGTGGTTGGGGAGAGAGCTATCTTTCTTGCCCAAAAAAGGTAAATGCTTCGACATGGAATGTGCTTCTTGATAAATTTTCATATCTTTAATTCCATCACTGTTTTTAAAAGTTCAACCATCTTTAACAACACACACCACATTGTTTCCCAAATTGTTATGAAGGGTAAAATTTTGGTCAGCTGAGTTATTATGGTTCACGAAGTTAAAGAAATGTCTTATTGTTTTGTACTGATGAGAATTTGTTGATGCTAGATAATTTTGATAAAAAGTTCTCTGTCCTTTATTTTATAGGAATATGTACCTCTAGAAGGCAACCGATCAAATTTGGTGCATACTGCATGGGCAATGATGGGTCTTATTCATTCTGGACAGGTCAGTTAGTAGTCTGAAAATGTAGCATTATAACTCTCATACTATCTTTTCATATGCTTTTATTTCATAACTCTGATATTAAAACCTTATTTGTGATAGGCTGAAAGAGACCCAACACCTCTTCACCGTGCCGCAAAGCTGATAATAAATTCTCAAATGGAAGATGGTGATTTTCCTCAACAGGTACATATCTTTAATTTACATATATAGCTCCAAACAATCAAAAAATGAAAAAGATAATAATTAATAAAAAAAAAAAAAAAAGAAGAAGAAGAAGAAAGGAGATTGACATGTTACACTATGAACACATTTAGCCCCGAAAAAAAAATCTAAATGGGTGCTAGGTAATTGAAACAATAATTTTGTCTCAAAGAGGTTGGAAGAGAAAGACAAAGTAACAAAACAATATGGAAGTATATACGCTTAAATAGTGCTAGTGTTTATAACAATTTATCTCATTTTTATGGCAGGAAATCACTGGAGTGTTCATGAAGAATTGCATGTTGCACTATGCAGCATACAGAAATATATATCCATTGTGGGCTCTTGCAGAATACCGCAAGCGTGTCCCACTGCCATCTAGAAACGCTTAAGTGAAGCAGTGAATTTTGTAGTTCAAGAAATATATGATTGACAAGGATATAAAATCCAGTAGTGAATTCTCTTACCATTGTGTAACCTTTTTTTCTCTCTTCCCTAAGGGGCTATTTATGTTTGTATAGAAATTTAAATACACTGGTTAAAAAATGAGAAGTTCTTCCTTCCATGTGTGGAATCAAGGCTTGCATAATGTTGTATCACTGGATAATAAAGTAAATGAGAAATTCTTCAATGTATTATACCAACCTTTTACAATTATTCCATGGTAATAGACTCAATCTATGGTTTGAATATGCCAGATTTAATTTGCTGAGAGCGCCTAGTATGAGCCTTGGCTATTGTAGTTGCAGAAAAGGCACCTATTACACTATTGCAGTACTTAAAATTGCGTTAAGGGAGCCTTTGCCTTCCTACCTATCACTCTGTTGTCTGTTTCTCCCTCCTGCTTGTAGTTGCTTTTCACTTTAAAACAAATTGATTCAGAATGTTTGTTATGTATTGTTCTTCAGTTTTAATAGCAGATTTGAATCGATGGATGGTTAAAGTCCAAAAAAATGTAAACAATGATACTCTGTTTCTGGCCTATTGTAAACCATATATGCTATGGTTTCCAAAAGTGAAATCATTTATTTGTATGGGCACTGCTTATTACACAATGTGTGTTGTAACATACTGTGTTTTCATAAACTAAAATTTGAGTTTAACTCACAATTTCAGTTATTGAAACACACTGTCTAACAGATTTTTCCTTATTTATATCTATTTAAATTCACATACTAGCTTTGACTTACCATACTTCGAGAGAGAGGCTCTCAGCTCACGTTAGCACATAAGCACAAACGTGCACACAAGGCTCTCAGCTCACGTTTCCCCTTGGTAATAATTTTATTTTAGCAAAAAAATTATGCATGAAGATACTCTGTAATTAATCACCAATATGTTGTTATAACTATCAAATTATCAAAAAAATGAAAATACTCTTCATGACAAATACATGAAGATAGTATTATACAATAGTCGTGGCATGATGATTCATTAAGTAATGCATTCAAAACTAATTATAACTTATTAGTTATGATACGACCATCACTCTTCGTTACCATAATTTTACACATTTTTAAAACTAAATGTAACTTATAGTAGAAAATACATAATACAAACATCCTAAATGGGGACATCATTTATTTATTTTTAGTTTATACTTACCCATAATGTAGTATTCAAGGGCAGGTTGAAGGGTCTAGTTCACAAATGTTATTTGAAAAAAATATTAATGTGATAACAAATGTTATTTTTAGTTTATACTTACCCATATGTTATTTCACAAAAATATTAATGTGTAAACAAATTTGATTGATGTTATTTTCAACAACAAACCACTTCTATCACATTGGAATATATTACTTATCATAGTTTGTTATTTTACATCAATTTATTGTTAATTTTTTTTAGTTATGTTTACTAATTAGGGTTTGAAATTTGGTCAAATTCGGTCTATTTGGTCTAATTCAGTCTAATTTAGTCCAATTAGATCCACTACAGTCCATTTTGGTCCTCTTGGTCTATTTTGGACAATTTTAGTCTACTTTGGTGTACTTATTGAAGAATAAGAAAAAACAGGTTTGGGTTGAGACTTGAGTGTACTATCAATTATTTGAGTAATATCAATCATAATTATATAATAAGTTTTGATTATCATGATTGTAGAGGCTGGGTTTGAGCACCTCTCTTTTATTAGATGAATGGACTCAGGCCCAACTAACTCAATACAATAAATTTGTAGAGAGTTGGTCAAAGAGCTAGGCTTTAGCGCATGGACAACAGTTAATATGATGTTCGTGACAATCAAACAGAGATGAACTGAGTTTATCTAGGAAAAGTTATTCTCGGTACAATCCGAGGAGCTTTGTTATGAGGTGGACTCAGGCTCAGATAGCCTGGTATACTGAATTTGTAGAGTATGGGTTCAAGAACTGGACCTTGGTAAAGATTGCAATAGCTAAACAGAGTAGTGTATGGGTTGAACGACATGAACGTAAGCTAAAGCGTAAGATATGATTCCTCAGCCCTCTTCTTAGGGGCTGGAAGTTCTCATTGCTTCCCCCATACTTGGTTGTAGAGGTCATGCGAGTGCTGCAGTATTTTCTGCTTTTCCCCCCTTTCTTCTGGAGGGCTTTTTACATTATATACCTCTTTTTCAGTCGATCCTAGCCCTACATTTGTTGACCAGGCAGGTCACTACTTGAGTGCTTGTCTCATCAGCCATTTCTCTACTCTTCTGTGAGTTGCGGCTACCAAGACTGCAGTGTTCAGAGGTCATTTCCTCATTAATGCGGCCAGAACACCAGTGGCGGGCATTTAATGTGGAGGTGACAGTTTGTCTTGGATTTGCTCTTCCACCGTCCTCCCATGATCGGCACATTATACTCGTTCTTTCTCCTAGGGTGCTCTAGGAGGCTGCCTGTGATGGGACGCTGATTCTCCCTCCTCTAATTGGGGTTGGCCGATGACAGGGTTGTCCTTGGCGGTTATCCTGGGTGATTTGGACATTCTCACGTCGTTCTCGAAAGTTTTCTTCTTCCTTGGCATGGGCCTTGGGCTTGGTACGAAGTGGGCCAGGGTTATCTAATTCTTGGGCCCCATAATAGCCCCCAAAATCCTGCTGTCAGGCTCCTCGGGCGGAGAGGAGGATTTCGATGTCCTCAGTCTTTTGTCATGGCTTATCAAGTCTTGTTCTCCATCGGTGTTAGGGCCTTTTCACTTGCTTAAAGCACGTTTCTGACGTTTCAATGCACGAAGCGTACCCTCATTAATTCCCTTGTGAAGTGGCGCAGATCCAACGGCTGGAAATTTCTTTGGAAATTGGACGGGATTTATTGCACCGTATCTGACCCCTCGAATCTCATGCAGACCGATACCTACTAGACTTCGCCTTCTATATAAGGCCTGCTACGGGAACTGTTCTTTTTACAACTCCCTACGTTCATCAGGAACTTCAAGCCTTCAACACCTTAGACATTTCCCAGAACTTTGCCAAGGTCGTGATCAGGGCATAGGGAAGGAGATGACCCTGGATAAGGGCAGGGGCTAAGAAGTAAAGGATAGAGATTTTCCTTCCCTTCAATCGAGCAGGAAAAAAAGCCTTCCTCCTTCGGCCAAGAATTGAAGTGAGCGTAGGCCACATCATATTTCCAGTGCGCTTCAGTTTGGGCCTTGCATTGATGGTAGGATCCCGATGGAGGTCTGCGAGATTGCTGAACGTTTAACGCTCGAGCGTTGCCCTCTCCTAATGTCCAGTTATCATGAAACTGGGAGAGAATCAAGGGAACACCCTGGGATGGGGCGACTAGGCACCTTCGTTTCTTCTTCTTTCTCATGGTCGGTGCCGTCTCCATGGGCTCGAGTGCTGCTGGGGTGAGGCGGCGCCTCCACCATTCCCATGAGCTTTCTCTTTTTAGAGTTAGCCCTAAAGCAAGCTTGCCTCAGCCTCTTCCACCGTGGCTAGCTTTAAGAGACAAGCCACCCTGGGCTCCCTCTATTGTAGTTTAGCTTTAAGAGACAAGTCATCCTCGGCCTTCCCTATTGTAGTTTAGCTTTAAGAGACAAGCCATCTAATGTATGATGTATACCTTTTTTTTATTCAATAATAAATAATAAAGAAGGTTGTTCTTCTTATTTTACGAATCTTTTTATTTTCTCTGGAATAATTATTTAATGCGTGTGCTATCTTTTGCCTCCAATGGGACTTTATAGTTGATGCCATCAGTAATAACGGAGAATTGTCACCCTTATTTCAATAAAGCCGACGATAGCCCTCAGTCGCTATCTTTAACTAAGTTAACAATATAAGAATTACCAGGAAAATAATCTGGTGCTCTGCTCCGCGGACTGTGTGACTAGCCGAGCACGCTAGATTTAAGCGAGTGTCTGATCCAAGGATCGCTTTCCCACAAGTTTGAGTCCGAGGACCATGCAATACCTTGACTCTGTCTAGGACCTAGTTTTTTTTGAAGTGCCTAGTTTCCCCACAGGTTTGAGTCCGAGAACTATGCAATACCTTGGCTCTGTCTAGGTCTTAATTTTTCTTTCGAAGTAGTTAGTTTCCCCACAGGCTTAAGTTAGAGGACCATGCAAGGCCTTGGTTCTGTCTAACACTTAGCTTTTTTGAGGTACCTAGTTTCCCCACAGGTTTGAGTCCGAGGACCATGCAATACTTTGGCTCTGTCGAGGACCTAGTTTTCTTTGAAGTACCTAGTTTCCCCACAGGTTTGAGTCCGAGGACCATGCAATACCTTGGTTTTGTCTAGGTCTTAATTTTCTTTGAAATGCCTAGTTTCCCTATAGGTTTGAGTCCGAGGACTATGCAATACCTTGGTTCTGTCTAGGTCTTAGTTGTCTCGAATGCCTTAAAAGGCTCAGCCCCATGTGCACTAAGTTGTCTCGGGTGCCTTAAAAGGCTTAGCCCCATGTGCACTACCACAGCATGAGGTAGCAGTTTTTAAGACTTGCTCTACTTCGCATGTGTGGTAGTAGTCATGGCTGCCAAAGTGGCCTTCTCCTCTGATGGGAGCTTGATCCTGCCATGTTTAACTGTTGCACTTGCCAACGCACAAGCTCTTTCCCACAGACGGTGCCAATTGTAGGGGTTGGGCTTGAGCACCTCTCTTTTATTAGATGAATGGACTCAGGCCCAACTAACCCAATACAATAAATTTGTAGAGAGTGGGTCAAAGAGCTAGGTTTTAGCGCATGGAAAACAGTTAATATGATGTTCGTGACAATCAAACAGAGATGAACTGCGTTTATCTAGGAAAAGTTATTCTCGGTACAATCCGAGGAGCTTTGTTCTAGGGAATATTGAATGATTCTTGTAGGGGCTAGGCTTTTCCCATGCGACGCGGGGGTTCAGGATTTTCACCTCATCAAGGGCTAACCTTGTAGTGTAAGGCTTGACACCCTAGTCCCACAACGGCAAGGAAAGCACCCCTAGGACGAGGTGGACTTAGGCCCAGATAGCCTGGTACATTGAATTTGTAGAGTATGGGTTCAAGAACTGGACCTTGGTAAAGATTACAACAGCTAAACAGAGTAGTGTATGGTTTGAACGACATGAACGTAAGCTAAAGCGTAAGATATGGTTCCTTAGCCCTCTTCTTAGGGGCTGGAAGTTTTCATTACTTCCCCCATGCTTGGTTGTAGAGGTCATGTGAGTGCTGCAGTATTTTCTGCTTCTCCCCCCTTCCTTCTGGAGGGCATTTTACATTATATACCTCTTTTCAGTCGATCCTAGCCCTACATTTGTCGACCAGGCAGGTCACTACTCGAGTGCTTGTCTCATCAGCTGTTTCTTTACCCTTCTCTAAGTTGCGGCTACCAAGACTGCAGTGTTCAGGGGTCATTTCCTTATTAATGCGGCCAGAACACCAGCAGCGGGCATTTAATGTGGAGGTGACAGTTTGTCTTGAGTTTGCTCTTCCACTGTCCTCCCATGATCGGCACATTATACTCGTTCTTTCTCCTGGAGTGCTCTGGGAGGCTGCCTGTGATGGGACACTGATTCTCCCTCCTCTAATTGGGGTTGGCCGAGGACAAGGTTGTCCTCGGCAGTCATCCTGGGTGATTCGGACATTCTCACGTCGTCTTCAGAAGTTTTCTTCTTCCTCGGCATGGGCCTTGGGCTTGGTACGAAGTGGGCCAGGGTTACCTAATTCTTGGGCCCCACACTGATAATCTCCTTAAAAGAATATGAAATTTGAAACTTAAAAATTTTAGTTGTACCAAAATAAATTAGGAAAATATAATTCATAATAACAATAATTCTAAGAATATGAACTATTTCAAAAAAGAATAATATTAATCAAAAACATCAAAAAAGATAAAATTATATGTTTATAATAATATAGAGATAGAAATTATTTTTAGAAATTATTTAATTTTTAAAAATTATCTACAATAAAATAATTTAGACAATAATTATACATTATACCACATATCTTAAAATAATTATATATTCTCATGCTTGATGTAGGTCCACGACTAGTTTTTCATAAAAGTGGTATCAAAGTTTTCATAAAATGATTCATAAAAACACTCATTAATTAGTGAAAAAATATTGTAAAATTCGAACTACATACAATATTTTGACATAACCAAAGCAATAATAACGTATTATTATTCTTATTGAAACAACAATAATAAAAATAGTTTTAGAGTCTATTTCGAATTGGCTACTGGAACAGAATATTTTGGTACAGGTGTGTATCGTTGCACTATTTCAGAATTATGCATTTGATATGTATTTATATTGGAATTGTTATTATTATTAGGTTATAACGTATTATTATTATTATTATTATTATTATTATTATTATTATTATTATTATTATGGGACTTATTATTATTATTGTTAAACTAAAATTTTAAAATTGATTATGAAATGAAATATTTAAAAAACTAATGAATTGAAGTAATAATGTTTTTGTAAATAGAAAAGAATGTAATGGCAATTGTAAAGGAAGCACCTTCCTAGAAGCAGATGCTTCCCATCTACTCTTCCATGTTTTATTATCACTACCTACCCTCCAACGTTTAATCTTCCTTTTGTATTCCTCTCTCACAATTCCTAGTCTCAAAGTTCTCACATCCCTCATCTAAGCTCTCATCCTTTTTCTAATTTAGTTCGTCTCTTCCATGGCTTTCCCCCACCATGCAAAACCATCTTGAAGTTTTAATACGTGGGTTAGGTTTAATTAAGGTTAAATTGACCATTGGAACAAACTTTTGTTAGCTTTTACGGACGAAGAAATCATTTGACTATCACAAGACCACATTAAAAAAACTCACCAACTAATTCGCACAAATATTAGACGTATTCATGGCTTCATGCCTAAACAAATTATTAACATTGGTAAAATACTTCTTAGTATAGTATTTAATTGTACAAATGATATATATTTTTTATTTAAGGGTCCAGATAATGTATACCTTTAGGGCATAAATTAACAATTCATTTTAAGAAAAGTTTTATCAGAAATTGAAAAAGCTGTCAAAAAGTTTGACAGCTTTTGCAATTTTCGATAAAAATTTTCTTAAAATAGTTTACTAACGTATGTTCTAATGACATACATTAGTAAAACCCTTTTATTTATTAAAGTATTAATCAAGTTGTATGTATATATATACAATGTCAAGGAAAAAATCTTGGGTGAGATGGGCACATGTGCCCATTGTCTCGCTCACATGTGAGACCTGTGTTGTGGGTCCCACATATCAATGAGGCAGTACATACCTTCTCAATGTCAAGTTGTTCTCAATTCAAATTACTAGCTTGCTACAGTAACAGTCTCCCAAATGTGTGGGAGTGGTCCTTGTCGGACGGAGTGGTCCTCGTCGGACGGAGTGGTCTTCGTTGGCTTGTTGTCTGTTGCCTGCATAATCAAAGTGCAGGCTTGGAACCTATTGAAGATCACATGTTTCACATTATGGCTTGGGCACTGTGCAGCTAATCCTACATTGTGGGGAATACAATACAGGACATAAGTTGGATATGGCTACACGACGGAAACACGGGTTTTGCCCAAAAAAAAAAAAAAAAAAAAAAAAAATGAAAGCTAGAAACGTGCTGTACTTTCGACTTTCGAGTCAGGCCGATCTTCTTCTTCTTCTTCTTGCTTAGGAAGAAGTTAGGTCACATCTAATTCTATGTTGTGATTTCGTCATTTTGACATTTTGTTTTTTCCTTGTGTGCTTTTTAGGTCAGATTTTTAGATAGTTTTCACGCTGATACCTGTGAAGCATTTTCTCACCTTCCCACCCCCACGTGAATAACTTCTTTCTTTTTTTGACTAAGAAGATAGATGAATTAACTTCTTTCTCAATTTGGCTTCTATGAGTTTTTTTTATTATTATTTATTTTTATTTTTTATTTTTATTGTTCTTTGTTTATTATCACACATGTGAAACATTTGTGTCACTTTCTCACCTAGGTGAATAGATTCTTTTAAATTTGTTTTTTATGTGTTAACTTTTTATTATTCTTTTTATTATTATTTAGGTAGACAGTAGATACATATAATATATATTGGTTTCTTAGATATATTTCACACTATCACACATGTGAAACATTTATCTATTTTTCCCACCCAGGTGAATAGATTCTTTTTAATTTTTTCTTTTATGTATTAACTTTTTATTATTCATTTTATTATTATTTAGGTAGACAGTAGATACATATAATATATAGTTGTTAGACTTTAATATGCTTATAAAATAATTTTAAACAATTATTTATAAGCAAATAATATTTTTGTTATAAAACAAATTTTGTAAGTTTTGAAATTATATATATATATATATATATATATATATGTAGAGAGAGAGAGAGAGAGAGAGAGGTTGGGTTCAAGTTACATCTGGTGTAACTTTAAGCAATGTTACAATACTTAATAATTTGTTATTGAATTCATATTTTGAAAATCTCACCGTTAGATTATACATGTTCTATACTAATGTTACATTACTCAATAACTTGTTTTATATGTGTGTGTATATATATATATATTGTTATGTTCTGAAGATTTAGGAATAAATATTTAGAATCATATTTTATTTGTGTTGGTAAACCGAGAACAAAACATGTCTAGTCTATGTGTTAGGCAATGCTTAAAAGTGTAGATTCAAGCTTCAAGCTCAGCTGAATGCAGAAAAAGGAAGTCAATTTCTGTCAAACTTGATTGATCGAAAAATTAGACTCGACCAATCGAGAATCGCAGAAATCAAATTCTGCAAAATGTTTAAATAAGGCCCAAGCCCGCGAAAAAATTTAGGGTTTCGTTCTAACTTGTCCACATATAAAAGGGAAACCCTAGCTACATTTTGGAGACTTTTGGAAGACTTGTGTGTTACTCTTTGTGAGATATGAGAGGTTTTGTACCTTCTAACTACACAAGAATTTATCGGAGCAAGATCTATAATCAAGCGGTGGTAGAACCTAGTTTCTGTTTCAAGATCATTACCTCTATTGATTTGAAACTTTTGAGTGGGATTTCAAAGTCACAAGCAAGGGTGCTTGTGTTGCTGTAAATCCAAGGAGATAAGGAGTACGTGGATTCGGAGCTTGCAGTGGTCGTGTCAGTAAGTTACTACATGAGGTAGCAATAGATTTAGGGTTAAATCTTTGTAAAAACTTCGATAATCTTATAGTGGATTTACTTTACCTTGAGAATAGCTAGGTCAAATCATTTCTAGGTTTTTACCTTATAACGGTTCATTTTATTGGTTTTTCTCGGTTATCATATCGTGGTGTTATTTATTTTTTCGCTTTTGTGTATGATATGATATATGCTTGTTTAACCTAGATTTGAATAATAAACCTAATAATCACTTGGTTAATTAATTAGGTTAAAAAATTTGGTTTTAGGGGTATAAAGGAAAAAACATATATATATATATATATATATATATATATATATATTTATATATAAAAGTTGAGTTCAAATTACATCTGGTATAATTTTAAACAATGTTACACTATCCAATAACTTGTTATTGAATTCATATTTAGAAAATCTCACTGTTAGATTATACATGTTCTATACTAATGTTATATTACCCAATAATTTGTTATAGAATTTATAATTTTTTTACTCACTAATAATCACTCATCATATGAGCAATTTGTAAAAAAAATTTGTAACTCTAGCATTTTCCTCATTTTAAAGACTATAAAAACATTTATAAATTTAAAATTTAAAACAAAATATACAAGCCAAAAAAAATTAGCCCTACAACAAAAATATCCAACCAATTTTACCCAAAACAAATGACCCAGTCCTTTTAAAAATAAAAATTAAAAAAATTTGTTCTCACCCAGCATCTAAGATTTGTTGTGAAACTAAAAAAAAATAATAATAATAATAATAATAATTTATTGTTTTCATTTAGTTGCCTTCTCATCCTACCAAACAACTACAACAACAAGAAGTCTTTTTATTTATTTATTTATTATTTATTTTTTTAATCAACAACAAGAAGTCAACAACAACAAAAGAAATAACCAAAAATAATAATAGTAATAATACAACAACAACAGTATTCTGTCAGTCTTCTCAAAAAAAAAAAAAAAAAAAGTATTCTTTCAAAACAAATGGAGTCTCATCTTTTTTAAGGTCTCTTGGATTATATTACTCATTTCATTTTTAACGTTTCACTTTCCATGTTAACCAAAATCAATATTAAGGAAACTATTATAATATATTGGATTAAATAAATTATCTTCTTGAATAAATCAACCGGACTAAGATTCATTCAAACTTTTCAATACCGTGGTGCTGAGTTACGAGTCTAAATCTTCTGTCTCATCAATATGTTTCACTTCATACTCCACTAATAAAATTTAGACAGCTAGCATTTCTTATTAAATAAGACAACTAGCCTCTCTCATTAAAGTCGGAGTTATCTTATTTAATGAGAGAGGCTAGCTGTCCAAGTTTTATTGGTGGAGTATGAAGTGGAGCACAATTGATGAGACAAAAGATTTGAACTCGCTAAATTACTGAATCACCACGGAGAGGAGAAGATGGAATAACTCTAAAATTGATATTTAAGACGTAGCTTATGCAGTGTAGATCACCGCTTTTAAATGGAATCAAACGCATCGAAATGACGTTATAGATAGCTTTAACAAATAGTATATGCATGAATTCGCAAATCTCAATATATAGTTTGCATAAAAATAGAGATTGCCCCAACATGAAAATCTTTAGGCTGGCATTCAGGCGTTAGGATCCTTGAAACTACCGTGGCAGTAAGAGCATTGATTGGCTGGGTGCACATTTAAATTTCTTAGCAAATAATTTTAGTTATTTTATTTTTATTCTTGTAAATTCCCTGCCAATTTGCCAAATACATCAATGTTTGCTTCTGCCAATTTGCCAAATATATAAATCTCAGTGCATTGATTGCTTCTGCCAAATATATAAATCTGCATGCCCGACTAAATTTTACAAGAAAATGCGTGTGTTAAAATACTTACTATTTTTAAAAGGAAAAATAATGAGTTAATTTTATATTAAAAAATAAGTATAAATTATAAAAGTTTAAGGCGTGTGTAATATATTTGGATTCAGATATTCTAGAGTTTTTAGGGTATTCTACTAATAATTTCTTTTAAATCATAACTTTTATTTAATGATTTAATAGTCTAAATTTTGCAATATCAGTATTCCACTAACAATACTCTTAAAATAATATAATAATGTTGAAAACAAAATAATTAAGATTATTATTAATGGAATACTGACATAGCAAAATCTAGACCATTAAATCATTAAAGAACGGTTAAGATTTAAGGAAATCTACTTGGTAGAGTACCCTAGGAACTCTAAAGGATCTGAATCCAATATATTTAAGGGTTTTTTTATAATATGCATCACTGTCAGTTTTTTTAAAACATTTTTTCATCTCCCGTTGTGTGTGTGTTAAAATACTAAGTATTTTAAAAAAATATTTGCAAGAAAAAATATAGAATATAAGGTTTTATTAACGTGTGACTTTAGGGTATATATTAATAAATTATTAAAATTTTTTTTTGAAGAAATAAAAAAAAATTAATTGTTTTGATAGTTTTTTCCGTCCTCAATAAAAACTTTTTTCTAAATGGATGATTAATGTATAGCGTTCATTAACAGCACCTTAGATCGTATTGCCCAAATCTTACGTTAGTTGCAAACGTGGACCGTCAATTACCAAACATTACTTATTCCAAATTCAACAATGTAATGCGGAAGAAATTCCATTTATTGCTTGATTTTATTGGAAAGTAGCATTTTCAAAGTAGGGCCGGCCTTTTTCTTCCACTTTTGGTCTAAAATAGATAGATTAACAAAAAAATAGTCATATTTCCTCTTATTAATTAATTAATTCATGTAGGTCAAGGTTCATTTGTGCGACAATGATATCATGTTGCTTGTCAATAATCCATTGTTTTTATATACCATGTTCGGTCTTAGTTATTTATGATATCAATGCATTAAGAAAAATACATACTATAGAATAATGTAGCTCACACCAAATTTGACTGCAAAATTGTGAAAATAATACAATTATTATGGTCAAGGAAATGCGTTATTACGGATTGTATTTGTATCTGTGGTCAAGAATACACATACTATTTTTCCTATATAAACTCCCATATTGCATTTGCAAAAGCGTGCCACAAAAAGCTATTGCCTAATTAAGCAGAAACTAGCTTCATCAACTATGGAGCTCTTCTTTCTCAGTGGTGTCATCCTCTTTGCTTTCATTGTTTCTCTTTCTGTTGTATTCTTTCTCTACCACAAGTCCTATGCTTCACATCCTAATCTTCCAAGGGGGAAGATGGGCTTACCTTTCATTGGTGAGAGCCTTGAGTATCTCTCCACTGGAAGAAAGGGTCACCCAGAAAAGTTCTTCTATGATAGAATGGCTAAATTCTCTTCCGAAGTCTTCAAGACTTCAATCTTTGGAGAGCCAGTGGCTGTCATGTGTAATACGGCCGGAAACAAGTTCTTATATTCCAATGAAAACAAACTTGTCACAGCTTGGTGGCCAAGTTCTGTGAACAAAATCTTTCCCTCCTCTCTACAAACATCTTCCAATGAAGAATCCAAGAAGATGAGAAAGATGTTGCCAAACTTCATGAAGCCAGAGGCCTTGCAAAGATATATAGGCATCATGGACACTATTGCACGAAGACACTTTGAGGCTGGTTGGGAAGGGAAGAAAGAAGTGACTGTGTTTCCACTTGCCAAGAATTACACCTTTTGGTTGGCCTGTAGGTTGTTCTTGAGCATTGAAGATCCGAAGCATGTTGCCAAGTTTGCTGATCCTTTCGCTGTTTTGGCTTCTGGGATCCTTTCTATTCCCATAGATTTGCCAGGGACGCCCTTTAACCGTGCCATTAAGGCTTCAAAGGTGATAAAGAAGGAGTTGAGGGCTATCATTAAGCAGAGGAAGATTGATTTGGCTGAGAAGAAAGCATCTCCCACACAGGATATATTGTCACATATGTTGCTCGCCTCCGATGAGAATGGACAGTTCATGACTGAGATGGACATAGCTGACAAGATTCTTGGTTTGCTAATTGGTGGCCATGACACAGCAAGTGCTGCTGTTACTTTTGTTGTCAAGTATCTTGCCGAGCTTCCCGAAATCTACAATGAGGTCCTAAAAGGTGAACTTTCAATCACTTATCTTTCTTAGTCCTATGATCTTTATTTATTTATTTATTTATTTTTAAGATTTGTTTATTTCAACAACAATGTTTTCTTAAAAATGAGTTATTTTTCTAAAAAATATTTTCTATAAAACTATATAATTTTCTTATGTTTAGTAGCAATTTTAAATGAATTGAAAAAAATTTCTCAACTTTCCTTATTTAACTTAGAGTTAGAGTTATTTTTCAAAAATAATTAGTGGAAAACAACCTCTAAAAATAAGTCATATTTTTTATGTTGACTAGAGTCTGTTTGAAATTTACTTATTTTGCTGAAACTGAAAACTTTTTACTGAAAGTATTGTAGATAAAAGTAAAAATTAGCTGAAATAGTACAGTGAGATCCATGAATAGGTGAACTTTCAATCACTTATCTTTCTTAATCTATTGATCTTTATTTATTTATTTTTAAGCTCTGTTTATTTCAACAACGATGTTTTCTTAAAAATGAGCATTTTTCTAAAAAATACTTTCTATAAAACTATATAATTTTCTTATGTTTGGTAGCAACTTTAAATGAATTGAAAAAAAATTTCTCAACTTCCCTTATTTAACTTAGAGATAGAGTTGTTTTCCAAAAAAAATTAATGGAAAACAATCTTTAAAAATAAGTCATATTTTTTATGTTGACTAGAGTCTGTTTGGGATCTGCTTATTTTGCTGAAACTGAAAACTTTTTTACTGAAAGTACTATAAATAAAAGTAAAAGTTAGCTGAAATAATACAGTGAGATCCATGAATAGTACCAAAAGTGCAGTAGGGCTCATGAATAGTAACAAAAATAAGCTAAATAGTAAAATAAGCTGATTTTTTAATTTGAAGCCAAACGCACACTAAATATAGCTTTTATTTGACTCATTTTTTCAAATGCTACTAAACACGGGAAAATACTGAAAATAATCTTTATACAAGATTTTTTATCGAAACAAACAGAGTGAATTGAGATGATTATTTTCACATAATTTTAGAATTTTTTTACAATTTTTACACAAGGTTTTTCATCTAATTTCATAAAATTTTTAACAAATTTTAGAAATCTATAACAATGCTATAAACAAAGCAAATTTCATTAATTTTTTTTCCATTACAATTCATTGAGATGATTATTTTCACGTAGAGTCACTATTAATATTACTTTTATTGCACACAAATCACAACTTTTTATCTTATTACCTTGACTATTGTGAAATTTGTTATGTCATTAATCTTAAGATTCTAAAAAGTAAGTAATATAATATTATTGATAGGAAAAAACAAAGAAAGGGGCGGAGACTATAAATTGTTTTGTTTGTAAAAAGGTTTACAGTTTAACAGTGTACGTGCAATATAGTTTTGTTGCTGAAGTGGGTTCTTCGTTGGGTCCCATATTTGAAAATAAATTTAATGGATGTTGTGTGGTGGATCATATACTAGGAATATAAATCTTCTCCTACTTTTTGCATTATATGTTATACTTCGTCAATTATAGTATGTCATATGTTACTGTTTATTGATGAAAATTTCTTGTGGATTCCATACATCATCACTAACGCAATTAACCATCAAAATTTCTAGTGGGCTTTGTTAGTAGTACAACCACGGAGGCTCCCATTCAATTTTAACAATTTCTCACGAGTGAACTATAATTCAAAGAAAATGATATTTTTCCTACCTTTATGGCTGGTTTTCTAATAAATTAAAAATAAAAAAGTACTTAAATGTTTAAATTGTTAATCATTGTTAACAATATATATTTACGTTTTTTATATTAAATAGAGCAAATGGAGATTGCGAAGTCAAAAAAACCAGGGGAGTTACTTAACTGGGATGACATTCAGAAGATGAGGTATTCATGGAATGTTGCATGTGAAGTGATGAGACTTGCCCCACCTCTTCAGGGTGCTTTTAGGGAGGCCATTAATGACTTTGTCTTCGCTGGTTTCTCTATTCCAAAGGGTTGGAAGGTTAGTATGTATATGCAATTTTTTTTACAGCATGCATACGCACGTGTTTATGTAACTTGGCATATATGTCCTTAACAAATTAAATAATAAGTCTGTGAACGTATCATTTTTCAAAACGGTAATGGCACGATGTGATTAGTGCATAAAAAAATGGTTTAATAATGAACCTAAGTGAAAGTGATTTTGCTTAAATAATAACATGTCATGTTCCTGGTTGTGGAAAATGTCGGTATCCCTAACATTACTCTTTCAAGTCTTAACAAAATTTGGATATCTATATTTATAATAGCTTAACGTGTTAAATTTTTCTTAAATTTGCAGTTATATTGGAGTGCAAATTCAACACATAGGAACCCAGAATACTTCCCAGAACCTGAAAAGTTTGACCCCTCAAGATTTGAAGGGAGTGGACCAGTACCTTATAGTTACGTACCATTTGGAGGAGGGCCTAGGATGTGTCCTGGAAAAGAGTATGCACGGTTGGAAATTCTAGTTTTCATGCATAATGTTGTGAAGAGGTTCAACTGGGAGAAGTTGCTTCCTGATGAGAAGATCATTGTGAATCCAATGCCCATACCAGCCAAAGGGCTTCCTGTCCGCCTTATTCCTCACATTGCTTAGGCAGTTGTTGCCTGAACCCTAATTCCACCATCTTACTGAATGTATGCAGATAACTGAGGGTATAATAGATAATCAAATGCTACAGTAAAGAGGGGGGGGTGGGGATTATCAGTTATAATAAGGCATGCTGCTGCTGCTATGTAACATTCTCAAAAGCACAACCACAAAAATTTGCCTTGATTTACTTGCAGCTTCTCTTTCTTTCTTTCTTTATTATTATTACTATTATAGATTTGTAGTATGTATGCAATGCGAATTGCTAGGTTTCCACCTGCCTATTGTGAAAGTTGTTGTGTGATTGTATGTGATAATTGAATAATGTGTGGATCATGAAAGAGAGAATACACACAAAAGTTTATGTAATTTCGCATAATGGCCTGCGTCCATAGTGAGTAAGCGCTTCACGGCTACATATTATACTAGTCACTAACTCGTGCGATATATAGGATAGTTAAATAAAAAATATAAATATTTATTTTCCTTAAAGGTACTATAGCTTAGCTTTAAAAAAAATGCTATGGTGATGACTTCACACAATGCTCAACTCCAATAAAATGTACTATTCACCACCAATATAATCTATGTTATATTGCACATTTTTTTTGGGATAACAAACGGGTTGATAAAACAATCTATGGTAGAGGAAAGAGATAAATTCTTCCATTGACGGATGCATGATGAATGTCAACTTTCCCATCTTGTTTAGTGTAGAATGATGGCAAAAGTGGTAGCTAGCTAGGCATTCATATTGTTCTGAGGTGTGTGACCTTTTTCTCTATCTCCAGCCAATTGTCATAAAGGACTTAAATGGTGTTATAAAAATGCAAAAAGCATAGTTATTACAATTGCTGGTATGACCCGTTATGATTAGTGTATAAAAATGTGGCGTTACTTTAAATATCCAACCACAACAGGTCATATTAAAAAAATTGGTACACTTATTCCTTAGCATTACTCATGAAACTGGGAAGAGAACAAGATGGAGACATAAAAGTGTTTGAAAATTCAACCCTCTTCAAGTGGGTGCACAAAGGCGCAAAATAGTTAATGGTAAACATGAAAGTGTGATATATGCTAAGTTTTAAGGACCCACTAGTTGGGAAACTCTCTATCACACACACAATGATATAGCTTTGAGTTATCAATTGCTTCTGTAGGTTTTTAACAGTATGTATCATGGTCCCCTGCTCAACTCATTTCTTTCAATTAATGGCCCCCTTGTGGTCCTGATTATGAAACCCCTCCCCTGATGGATACAAGGTAATTCATTGATTAAGTTACTTTTGGCCAATCATGGTCCTCCTAATATATGTAAACCACACATCCAATGGTCAATCTGTCCAAAAGCGTTTGCTTCTGAGGACAATTTTTGTTTGTTTGTTTGTTTGTGACATTGATATCTTTATGTGCCATGCACAAGAGGCTGATATTGATATCGTAGGCGAAGGGCCATCCTGGGAATGTGATATACTAGTTTTTTGTGCTATACCTTGACTGGAAATGAAAAGATTGGGGGTACTGATATAAGGCCCGACACTGACAGTGCCAAGAATCTATCTAAAATGGTTTTTACTATATGAAAGTACACCTATAATTTTAGCAATAATCGGTTAAGTACTGGAACATGCTAATAGTGAACCTTGATTTATAATCAAGTGAAATGAGAAACTGTTGAAATTACTATATATTCACTAAATAAAACCTTTTTGTTTTTAACAAACAAGTAAATATTGGATCCCCCACTTTTCTTTTTCAAGGGCATGGGTTAAGGGAGCAATAAGGGTCTATTTAAGGCTAGAATCTAATCTATGTCTTAGGTTCCCACAGTACTACACTCTATACGTTTCTATTTAGATGACAGAGGAATAAAATTGAGATCTACAACTGTTGTTGCACAACTTGGATACTTGTATTTATAGGTGTTAGGACATATGTGAATCATGTTAGGAATATATGTCATCTAGAATTGGCTAATCCTTTGACAAAACGCACTTTACTTGTACTTGGGTAGATTTAGGATGTGTTTAATACTTCAAGGAACAAGAGTTCAAGTCCAAGTATTAAAGCCATGCAAATCTGTCCAAGAAACAAGTGAAGAAGTGCTAGATTTTAAAGCTCGACAGATAGCACCAATTGAGGTTTAAAAGGCTTGTTTAGTCCAATGCTTGACAGCTACTCGATAGATAACCTATCTATTGAGATTTACGAAAATTTATTTTTCAGATTTGATTTCACACTAATCTGTGTATATTTGTTTAGGTTTTCTTTTCTCACAACCCTAAACATATATAAGGATTATTTTAAGGGTCTCACTAAGGGTCAATACATTCTTGACCTATCAAGTGGTATCAGAGCAAACATACTCTGATTAGGGTTAATCTTTGTTGTGTGATCTATTGACCATTGTTGTTATGGATAGAGGACAATCGTTGATTATACCTCATTTATTTGATGGCATTAATTATGTATACTGAAAAGTACGCATAAGAGCTTTTTCTTAGTCATTAGATGAAAAAGTGTAGTAAGCTGTGGAGATAGGCTGGACCAAGCCAAAGGAAGTGCCAGCTGATTGGGATGATGCTAAAATCAAGGTAGCTAACTTCAATAGTAGGGCATTGAATGCTTTATTCAGTGCGGTCATGAATAAAGAGTTTAAGAAGAAATCCTCTACCGAAACTGCCAAGGAAGCTGATAAGTGTAATTTTTACATGATTTTTATTATCCTCTTATTTATTAAAATTGTTAGTTTTCCTTTATTTCTTTTGATTTGATTTAATTTTTTTTATTTATATTTATCTATTCATTTGTGCTTTGAAGGAATGAGAAGAGCAATGAATCAAAGGAATTTTGCACAAAATCCAAGTCCAATTCGGATTAGGATTTCAGCCTGCACATCAGTTAGTATTTTCATCATAACTTTGGGCTCAGATATCCAATCGAGATGATTCAAGTTGGGCTGGAAAGTTAACTTAAAGGGCTACAACTTTGTAGTTTACCAAAAGTCCGAATTCTGACATTAAATGGGCCAAAAGCATCGGTTAAGTGAAGCATAAAAATCTGGGATTTTTTCCAAACGGGAATTCAACTTGTAATAGGATTCTTTGACCTATTTAAAGGCTCTTTAGGGTAAAAAGAAGGAAGAGAAACCTGAGAGGAAAAGGCAGCACTACATTGAACATTGAAGATTTTGCTTTTGAGAGTCTTTCTGAAGAGGAGGATCTAAGGACAAAGGCGAGAGCTTCATGTTGATCAACCATCATATGAAAAACATAAGTTTTATTTGTTTTCTTTTCAGTTTTATTATGAACTAAATTTTATTTTCTAGAGTGTTGATGTAGTCTAGCAATGAACACACAATTTATATTCTGAATTATTTTATTTTTAGTATTTCTATGATTGAGTGTTTAATTCTTATTCTTAATGCTTACTATTTTTTACGAATTATGGTTTGATCAATTGAATTACAATGAGATCGAGAGGTGATTTGTTATTTTAGTTCTAGAATTAAACACCACTAGTTGAGTGAAAATAGAGATGCTTTACTGCGATTAGTGTGATTTTTCAGAAAATTCAACGTACGTAATGAGTCTCCAATTAATTAAATTCACATAGAGATATGGAATTGTTAGTTGAAGATATTTTTGATATTATTCGAGAGAAGATATTGAATACTTAAGGAATTTTTAATCATTAATGGGAGATTATTAGAATTTAATAATTAGGAAGAATAAATTGTGTGGGACTTGTTAGGTGAAATCAACTGCTCTAGATCCATTCTTATCATATTTTTACACTGTTAGATTTTTACGCTTTGTTAATTCTTTTTATTCGTAGATTTATTTTTATTAAACAGTTTAATTTAATTCAGATAGTAGAACATTCCATTTATTTTCGATTTTTCCAAATAGTAATTAATTTAGTGAATTTCGGTATTCAATAACATAGTTAATCCCTGTGGGTTTGACATTCGTTTTCTAAAAACACTTTACTACTTGTTACGATTCTGTGCGCTTGCAATAAGAATGATTTCAAGTAGTAGAACATTCCATTTATTTTCGATTTTTCCAAATAGTAATTAATTTAGTGAATTTCGGTATTTAATAACATAGTTAATCCCTGTGGGTTCGACATTCGTTTTCTAAAAACACTTTACTACTTGTTACGATTCTGTGCGCTTGTAGATTATTTTACGCGAACAGAAGCATGGACCATCCTCCAGACAACTGACGAATGAACCAAGGTTGTCAAGGATTAGAAACTTCAGAGGCTTACTACAAGCTTTGAAGAGATCAAGATGGAGGAGGATGAGTGGTTTGATAAGTTTTATGCCAAGCTCAAGGACATAGTGAACTTAGCCTTTAATCTTGGGGAAACCATTCCCGAACCCAAGATTGTTAGAAAGGTGCTTAGATCTCTACCTAAGAGATTTCATGCCAAGATCACTGCAATTGAGGAATCAAAGGATATTGACAAAATTCCATTAATAGAGCTGGTTGGCAATTTGCAAACCTATGAATTGGGTATGACAAGGATTGGTAAATCGAGAAAGGGAAAGAGCATGGCACTGAAGGCCAAGAGCATGGCACTGAAAGCCAAGAGCAGTGACATAGATGAATCTTCAGACGATGAAGATTCTAAAATGAAATCTTACATTACAAGGCAATTCAAAAAGTTTATGAAGAATGCCAATGCTAAAGGATTGACAAAGACCGTAAGCAGTCCAGTTCGTCTCAGTTCAAAGGCCAAGACAAAGGGAAGAAGGATGCTAGGGATGGCGGTCAATACACTGTTCCTTTAGGACCAAAGTGCTTTGGGTGTCAAGGCTTCGGACACATGAAACAAGAGTGTCCAACTTATCTCAAGACCATTGGGAAAAGTAAGGCCCTTGTTGCTACCTTGAGCGACACCAAACCTAAGGATGATTCGAAAAATGAGGATGATGGAATCCTGAATGCCTTCACTGCCACTGTAAATCATACTGAAGGGATTATTGAAGATGTGGATGAAGAAGAGGACTTGGTGGAGTCTAAGTTTGAAAAGATGGATGAACCACACAGCCTATGCAAAATTATACAAGGTCTCAAAAAAGTATAAGAAGTTGTATAGGTTGGCCACTAAGAAACTTAGTGATGTGGAGCTTGAACGAGAAGAAATCTCCACAAAGTTTGATGAAACCAATCAGACTATTGGAGCACTGCAGTTTGAGAACAATTTCTTGGCTGAGAAGACTAAGAAGCTTAAGGCAGAGCTGTTCCAAGTCAAAGCTCAATTGAAGAGGACTTCAAGTGCAATGCTTGACAAGATGCTCAGCTTTCAAAAATCTGCATCTGATCGAACCGGTTTAGGGTATGATTTCCCTTCTCCTAGTATTGCTTCTACTAGTACTACTGTTTTTGTTTCACCTGCTAATAATGTTGAATCTAAGAACAATGATGTTAAAACTGTTTTAGCTAGTAAGAACATAGACAAGGGTAAATCTATCTTAGGAGCACTCCCTAAGCTTGATAAGAAAGAGACTAAAAACTCTAGGACTAAGAAGGGCAATACTCAAAAGTCTAAACAAAAGAAGCAGCATCTCTGCCATCACTGTGGAGCAACTGGATATATTTGACCAAATTCCTATAAATGGTTAGCTACTCAACAGAGCAACAGTATGATCTCATCGGGAAACCAGAATCAGTTTCCATCCTCTTTTGCAGCTCTTGGAGATCTACTCAAAGCCTTCATGTTCCTTTCGAACTTGAACGATTTCAATTCTTCCTCCTCACCGCCAGATCAAGGGTTTGTCAAACGGAAAGGTTCTTCCAAGGTGTGAAAGGAAAAAGACTCTAAGTGAGTTAGTTACTTTTTCTCTCCCTCCCTTTCTTGTTTTTGAGTATGCATTACTTGTGTGTTTTGCTTTCTTGTTTTGAGCCAGTCTAGTTTTATGCTTTGCTTTGTTTGACATATTTTTGTTTTTTTTTATATTATTTATTTATTTTTAGTTTTTCTTTATTTTTTTTTTTCATAAAAAAAATTGAAAAATTAGAAAAATACAAAAATAATGTGTTTTGTGTACATTAGTACTTGTGTGCCTTGGATGGCCATTGAAATAAAGTTTTCTAAACTTTGTATCTTTTGTAGCTTAGATGAGCATCTTAATGCACAATTAAGCAAGTGAGTTTTGTGACTTGTGTTTATGATGAGTATGATTAGGTAATCTCTTTTACTTAACACTCGTATCACTCTTTTTGACGGGAAGGACTATAAATCTTAAGAGAAATGCATAAAAAACCATCTCACCATTGTTGCCCCCCAATCATGAAATGACATCTGTATACTTCAGCATAGCAAAAGTGCAATGCTAAAAGCTCAACATAATTAGGTATTTCTTTTCTCTCTTTTATATGCCCATGCATGATATGCTTAACAAAGGAAAATATGCAAAGAAAAAAAAAAGCAAAAAAAAATCAAAATGCTTTATATATGATTGTAAGCGTGTCTTCTAGGAGATGTGGGAGTTATAGGATGTACCTCGAAGGTGATAGTCCCCATCAAGTAGTTATGATTGTGTGTGAGTTAAAGTGATTTTCTCATATGATCTCAAATCGTCATAATATGTAGACACTTATGCAATCTTGTGAATTTTTTCACACACAACATGCAATATTCTTTACTACTCTTGATACATGTGCAGGTACAATGTGATTTGGCCATCACAAGGAATACATGTGTTAATGTATGCTCACTAAGCTGTCTTAACTTGTTTTTGAAATATAAAATTGGTTAGACATGTTGTCTATGTGTGTGTGTGTGTGTGTGTGTGTGTGTGTGTGTTTGGGATCTAAATGCTTGACATTTTCTTGTTGAGAGATGTTTTTGAGAGTTTAAAATGTTATTTAGATATTTGGTTGAGTAGCATGCTTGATTGCATTCATAGCTATGTTTTTCTCTTTTTTGAAAAACTGTTTTTGAGTAATCTCGACAGCTTTTCGATACCTCTCGACAGCTAGGCTATCTATCGAACCTCTTGATTTTCTTCTCTCGACAGCTGTTATTGCAATTTTGATCCATCAAATTTTTTGGGAATTTGTCTCAATAGTTTCTCAACAGCTTCTCGATCCAGTGAGGAAGTTTCTGTATGCTTGATAAATGCTCGATAGCTTCTTGATCTATCGAGGTCACTTTGCTATGGACACCTCTTGTTAGCTCCTCGACAGCTCCATTTGGCGAGATTTAAATCTCCACACCTCTCGACACCTTTCGATTCATCGAGAATCGTGATTTCCTATATATAGCCTCAGCGCGATTTTTCTCTCATTTCTCTCGATCCCCCTCGATTGTTTCTGACTCTTCACCTCCCCAAACACCCTTCTCTCACTCAAAACCTCCTCCCTCTCAATCTTCGGCCTCCAGGGTGATTTCTTACTCTGGTATAATCTTCTTTCTCACATTTAATCATGCATCTCATCCTTTTGACCTAACTTTTAGGGTTTTTGATAAATTTTGGGGTTTTTCAAAATTGATGAGGTTTTTTGCCAAAATTTTGGGTTGGGTTTTGTTTAAATGATCTTAAATGTTTATGCATTGCATCACATTTGCATTTTAACAATGATTCATGCATTTTAGATGTGTGTTTACTATGTTGAAATCATGTGTGTTGGTAGGATTGGATTGGGCTGAGCCCATGATGTTTTTACTTTTGCATGTCACATGTTCATGCATTTTTCATGCATACGTACCATTTTTTTTCTCTATCTTATTGATATTGATATGTGTTTGTACTTTTCTGTTTGTCCCTCTCTCTCTTTCTCTTTCTTTCGGTTAGTTGCTCTATGGCACCTAAACGTAAGTCTGTTCCGTCCCGGAACCCTCTTCATTCTGAGGCATCTACTTCTGATTCTACCCCCTTTCACGTTTGGTTCTGTGATAAGAAGGCCCGTACGGACTTCTCGAAGAACTTTTCATGATGCGACATTCGTTCGGAATGCCAAGTCGTCCTATCAGACTTTTCTGATACTGACCTTCCCACTGTCATCTATAGTAGAGGTTGAGAGTCACTTTGTGGCATCCCGGTCATTTGTTTCTCTGTGATCATAAAGGAGTTTTACTCCAACATGCACGGATACTGAGTGTAGCGCATCTTGACAACCCGGCTGTGATCGTCTTCAGACTGTGTCCAAAGACAAACTCTCGTCTCTCTTCTATGAGACACCTTCATCTTGGGGTGACCGTCAAAACACCCCTTGCTTGGGCTTTACAAAAGGTTTGAGGTTCCTTAACATGGTGATGACATATGTTCTCCATCCCTTGTCTCACTATAACTCCATTACTAAGCCTTATGCTCGATTTTTGTAATCCCTACTTGAGGGACTCACTATTGACTTTCCCTTTCACTTCGTACTCTCCCTTATAGATGTTTATAAGGATACGACGACTTGTGATAAGCTCATTTTTCCTTTGGCTATCACACAGATTCTCTGCGATGCGTCTATCTCCTATCTTGAGTCTACACACTTCTGCTTCATGTGTGCCATAGACGCAGCGATTGTTCGACAGAGCGAGGCCTAGCTTCGACTGAAGCAGCCACAGACCGAGACGACGACTCCTTCGGCATCTTCTGTTCCATCCACATCTGCTCCTTTTTCTTTTGCGGGTGGTGTGACTTTTGAGGCGCTCATGGCGCAGCTTCAGCGTATGGATGCTCGCCTTGACACACTCAATGATGAGTTGTGTCAAGTTAACACTCGTGTCGGTCTTATTGCACGAAGGCAGGCTCACCTTGGTGGCTTCATGGAGTCCCCCTCTCCTTCTCCAGAGGCATCTGAGGACAAGGACGATAATGGTGACTTTGACGATGACGATAATGATGAGGATGAAGATGCTAGCTCTTCCGATGAAGATGAGATGACTGCTTGAGTTACTTGCCCTTTGTCATTCGTGACAAAAAGGGGGAGTAGTTTTGGATATGAGAGTAGTCATTTATTTGGGGGAGAGTTAGTGTAGGAGATACTTTTGTTAGGGGGAGTGTTTTCATTTTTAGGGATGTAATGAGGACTTTTTGTATCTTTTCTTTACCTTTTAGATACATTGTTCTCACTTTATGATAGCAAACCTTGTATTCTTTTTGACATATATATATATATATATATTGAGGTTGTTATTACATGCTTTCACCTACCTCTTCATGTGTTATTTCTTTTCTCTCTTTATGCACATGCTTCTTATTAATTATATGCAATCTTTGATATTTCTACTTTACACTAAGATACCGTGATGAGTTTTGTTTAAAGTGTTTTAGAAATACAGGTTGTGAAAGTCTTTCTTGCCATGAACTCTTTTCTTGCAAAATTTTTTAAGAGTTTGTGTTAAAATTAGATTTTATTGTATTCAACAAGTGAGTATGAGATGAGTGATTTATGATAAACATGAAAGTGTGATATATGCTAAGTTTTAAGGACCCATCAGTTGGGAAACTCTCTATCACACACACAATGATATAGCTTTGAGTTATCAATTGCTTTTGTAGGTTTTTAACAGTATGTATCATGGTCCCCTGCTCAACTCATTTCCTTCAATTAATGACCCCCTTGTGATCCTGATTATGAAACCCCTCCCCTGATGGATACAAGGTAATTCATTAATTAAGTTACTTTTGGCCAATCATGGTCCCCCTAATATATATAAACCACTCATCCAATGGTCAATCTGTCCAAAAGCCTTTACTTCTGAGGACCAATTTTTGTTTGTTTGTTTGTGACATTGATATCTTTATGTGCCATGCATAAGAGGCTGATATTGATATCGTAGGCGAAGGGCTATCCTGGGAATGTGATATACTAATTTTTTGTGCTATACCTTGACTGGAAATGAAAAGATTGGGGGTACTGATATAAGGCCCGACAGTGCCAAGAATCTATCTAAAATGGTTTTTACTATATGAAAGTACACCTATAATTTTAGCAATAATCGGTTAAGTACTGGAACATCCTAATAGTGAACCTTGATTTATAATCAAGTGAAATGAAAAACTATTGAAATTACTATATATTCACTAAATAAAACCTTTTTGTTTTTAACAAACAAGTAAATATTGGATCCCCCACTTTTTTTTTTCAAGGGCATGGGTTAAGGGAGCAATAAGGGTCTATTTAAGGCTAGAATCTAACCTATGTCTTAGGTTCCCACAGTACTACACTCTATATGTTTCTATTTGGATGACAGAGGAATAAAATTGAGATCTACAACTGTTGCTGCACAACTTGAATGCTTGTATTTATAGGTATTAGGACATATGTGAATCATGTTAGGAACATATGTCATCTAGAATTGGCTAATCCTTTGACAAAACGCACTTTACTTGTACTTGGGTAGATTTAGGATGTGTTTAATACTTTAAGGAACAAGAGTTCAAGTCCAAGTATTAAAGCTATGCAAATCTGTTCAAGAAACAAGTGAAGAAGTGCTAGATTTTAAAGTTTGGCAACTAGCTCGACAGATAGCATCTATCAAGGTTTAAAAGGCTTGTTTAGCCCGATGCTTGATAGCTACTCAATAGATAACCTATCTATTGAGATTTACGAAAATTTATTTTTCAAATCTGATTTCACACCAATCTGTGTGTATTTGTTTAGGTTTTCTTTTCTCACAACCCTAAACATATATAATGATTATTTTAAGGTCCGTCATAGTGGATGCAACTTAATGCAAAAGGTTTTCACAAGCATATTGTGACCGGAGACATATGCCCTTGTTCATCTTTCTCTTGGAGTAGCTGCTGCGTTTGTACGTCGTTGGGTTTTGTAACCAAGGAGTTTCGTGATCTTCATCGTGTTGATGAATTGAAGAACTTTGCAGCCAACATCTTTCTGAAGTTGGTGGTTAGTCACGTACTTGGATCTGTGCATAGATTGGTTAGTCATGTACTGGGAGCCGTGCATTGTAAAGGAGAGATTGTCACTATAAAATAAGTCCAATTGGGTATTGGGGTAAGGGTTCAACTGTAGGTTGGTATAAGGAATTGGAATTTCTTTACTTGTAATGCTTGTTTTAATAATAGTGGATTCTCAAGAGTGGTAACCTTAAAATCACCTGGTGGGGTTTTTGCCTTGGAGATTTTCCTCATTCGTAAACAAATCACCGTGTCAGCTTTATTTTCCACTGCATATTAACTTAGTTGGTGATTTGTTTGTGCTACCACGCGCATTGAATGTTAATCGGATTAATTAATTAACTTAGCTAATTAATTGGTTAATTTATCACAAAGGAGTCAATACATTCTTAGGCTATCAAGTGGTATCAGAGCAGCACACTCTGATTAGGGTTAATCTTTGCTGTGTGATCTATTGACCACTGTTGTTATGGATAGAGGACAATCGTTGATTATACCTCTTTTATTTGATGGCACTAGTTATGCATATTGAAAAGTACGCATGAGAGCTTTCTTTTAGTCATTAGATGAAAAAGTGTGATAGCTGTGAAGATAGGCTGGACCAAGCCAAAGGAAGTGCCAGCTGATCGGGATGATGCTAAAATCAAGGTGGCTAATTTCAATAGTAGGGCATTGAATGCTTTATTCAGTGCGGTCACGAATAAGGAGTTTAAGAAGAAATCCTCTACCGAAACTGCCAAGGAAGTATAGACCATCCTCTAGACAACTTATGAAGGAACCAAGGTTGTCAAGGATTCGAAGCTTCAGGGGCTTACTACAAGTTTTGAAGAGATCAAGATGGAGGAGGATGAGTCGTTCGATGAGTTCTATGTCAAGCTCAAGGACATAGTGAACTTAGCCTTTAATTTTGGGGAAACCATTCCCGAACCCAAGATTGTTAGAAAGGTGCTTAGATATTTACCTGAGAGATTTCATGCCAAGATCACTACAATTGAGAAATAAAAGGATATTGACAAAATTCCTTTGATAGAGTTGGCTGGCAATCTGCAGACCTATGAATTGGGTTTGTCAAGGATCGGAAAATCGAGTAAGGGAAAGAGCATGGCACTGAAGGCCAAGAGCAGTGACACAGATGAGTCTTCAGACGATGAAGACTCTAAAATGAAATCCTACATTATAAGGCAATTTAAAAAGTTTATAAAGAATGCCAATGCTAAAGGATTTGACAAAGACCGTAAGCAGTCCAGTTTGTCTCAGTTCAAAAGCCAAGACAAAGGGAAGAAGGATGCTAGGGATGGCGGTCAATACACTGTTCCCTTAAGACCAAAGTGCTTTGGGTGTCAAGGCTTCGAACTCATGAAACAAGAGTGCCCAACTTATCTCAAGACCATTAGGAAAAGCAAGGCCCTTGTTGCTACCTTGAGCGACACCAAACCTAAGGATGATTCGAAAAATGAGGATGATGGAATCCTGAATGCCTTCACTGCCACTGTAAATCCTACTAAAGGGATTGTTGAAGATGTGGATGAAAAAGAGGACTTTGTGGAGTCTAAGTTTGAAAAGATGGATGAGCAAGATGACATCCACACAGCCTATGCAAAATTATACAAGGTCTCGAAAAAGTATAAGAAGTTGTATAGGTTGGCTACTAAGAAACTCAGTGATGTGTAGCTTGAACAAGAAGAAATCTCCACAAAGTTTGATGAATTCAATTAGACTATTAGAGCACTGCAGTTTGAGAACAATTTCTTGGCTGAGAAGACTAAGAAGCTTGAGGCAGATCTGTTCCAAGTCAGAGCTCAGTTGGAGAGGACTTCAAGTGCAATGCTTGACGAGATGCTCAGCTTTCAAAAATCTGCATCTGATCGGACCGGTTTAGGGTATGATTTCTCTTCTCCTAGTATTGCTTCTACTAGTACTACTGTTTTTGTTTCACCTGCTAATAATGTTGAATCTAAGAACAATGATGTTAAAACTGTTTTAGCTAGTAAGAACATAAATAAGGGTAAATCTATCTTCGGAACACTCCCTAAACTTGATAAGAAAGAGACTAAAAACCCTAGGACTAAGAAGGGTAATACTCAAAAGTCTAAATAGAAGAAACAGCATCTCTGCCATCACTGTGGAGCAACTAGATATACTCGACCAAATTCCTATAAGTGGTTAGCTACTCAACAGAGCAACAGTATGATCTCATCAAGAAACCAGAATCAGTTTCCATCCTCTTTTGCACCTCTTGGAGATCTACTCAAAGCCCTCATGTTCCTTTCGAACTTGAACGATTTCAATTCTTCCCCTTCACTGCCAGATCAAGGGTTCGTCAAACGGAAAGGTTCTTTCAAGATGTGGAAGGAAAAAGGCTCTAAGTGATTTAGTTACTTTTTCTCTCTCTCCCTTTCTTGTTTTTGAGTATGCATTACTTGTGTGTTTTGCTTTCTTGTTTTGAGTCAGTCTAGTTTTATGCTTTGCTTTATTTAACATGTTTTTGTTTTTTTGTTTTTTTTCATAAAAAAAAATTGAAAAATCAGAAAAATACAAAAACAGTTTGTGTTTTGTGTACATTAGTACTTGTGTACCTTGGATGGCCATTGAAACAAAGTTTTCTAAACTTTGTATCTTTTGGAGTTTAGATGAGCATCTCAATGCATAACTAGGCAAGTGAGTTTTGTGGCTCGTGTTTGTGATGAGTACGATTAAGTAATCTCTTTTACTTAACACTTGTATCACTCTTTTTAACGGGAAGGATTAGAAAATCCTAAGAGAAATGCATAAATAACTATCTCACCACTGTTGCCCCCCGATCATGAAATGACACCTGTATGCTTCAGCATAGCAAAAGTACAATGCTAAAAGCTCAACATAATTAGGTATTTCTTTTCTCTCTTTTATATGCCCATGCATGATATGCTTAACAAAAGTAAATATTCAAAAAAAATAAAATAAAATAAAAAGCAAAAAAAAAATCAAAATGCTTTATATATGATTACAAGCGTGTCTTCTAGGAGATGTGGAAGTTATAGGATGTACCTCAAAGGTGATAGTCCCCATCAAGCAATTATGATTGTGTGTGAGTTAAAGTAATTTTCTCATATCTTAAATTGTCATAACATGTAGACATTTATGCAATCTTGTGATTTTTTCGCACATAACATGCAATATTCTTTGCCACTCTTAATACATGTGCAGGTACAATGTGATTTGGCCATTACAAGGAATACATGTGTTAATGTATGCTCACTAAATTGTCTTGACTTGTTTTTGAAATATAAAATTAGTTAGACATGTTTTGTGTGTGTGTGTGTGTGCATGTGTGTTTTGGATCTAAATGCTTGACATTTTCTTGTTGAGAGATGTTTTTGAAAGTTTACAATGTTATTTGGATCTTTGGTTGAGTAGCCTGCTTGATTGCATTCATATCTATATTTTTCTCTTTTTTAAAAATCTGTTTTTGAGCAATCTCAACAGCTTCTCGATATCTCTCGACAATTAGGCTATCTATCAAACCTCTTGATTTTCTTCTCTCGATAGTTGTTATTGCAATTTCGATCCATCAAATTTTTTGAGAATTTGTCTCGATAGCTTTTCGACAGTTTCTCGATCCAGCGAGGAAGTTTTTGTATGCTTAATAGCTTCTTGATCTATCGAGGTCACTTTGTTGTGGACACCTCTCGTTAGCTCCTCGATAGCTCCATTTGGCAAGATTTAAATCTCCACACCTCTCGACACCTTTTGATCCATCGAGAATCGTGATTTCCTATATATAGCCTCAGCGCGATTTTTCTCTAATTTTTCTTGATCTCTCTCGATTGTTTCTGACTCTTCACCTCCCCAGAGACCCTTTTCTCACTCAAAACCTCCTCCCCACTTAATCTTCGGCCTCAAAGGTGATTTCTTACTCTGGTATGATCTTCTTTCTCACATTTAATCATGCATTTCATCCTTTTGACCTAACTTTTAGGGTTTTTGATAAATTTTGGGGTTTTTCAAAATTGATGAGATTTTTTGCCAAATTTTTGGGTTGGGTTTTGTTTAAATGATCTTAAATGTTCATGCATTGCATCACATTTGCATTTTAACAATGATTCATGCATTTTAGGTGTGTGTTTACTATGTTGAAATCATGTGTGCTGGTAGGACTGGATTGGGCTGAGCCCATGATGTTTTTACTTTTGCATGTCACATGTTCATGCATTTTTCATGCATACATACCATTTTTTTTCTCTATCTTATTGATATTGATCTGTGTTTGTACTTTTCTGTTTGTCCCTCTCTCTCTTTCTCTTTCTTTCGGTTAGTTGCTCTATGGCACCTAAACGTAAGTCTGCTCCGTCCCGGAACCCTCTTCATTCTGAGGCATCTACTTCTAATTCTACCCCCTCTCACGTTTGGTTCTATGATGAGAAGGCCCGTACGGATTTCTCGGAGAAGTCTTCACGACACGGCATTCATTCGAAACGCTAAGTCATCCTATCAGACTTTTCCGATACTGACCTTCCCATTGTCATGTATAGTAGGGGTTGAGAGTCACTTTGTGGCATCCCAGTCATTTGTCCCTCTGTGATCATAAATGAGTTATACTCCAACATGCATGGATACAAAGTGTAGCGCATCTTGACTAACCCGGCTATGATCGTCTTCACACTGTGTCCAAAGACAAACTCTCGTCTCTCTTCTATGAGTCACCTTCATCTTGGGGTGACCATCAAAACACCCCTTGCTCGGGCTTTATAAAAAGGTCTGAGGTTCCTTAACATGGTGATGACATATGTTCTCCATCCCTTGTCTCACTATAACTCCATTACTGAGCCTTATGCTCGATTTTTGTAATCCCTACTTGAAGGACTCACTATTGACTTTCCCTCTCACTTCATACTCTCCCTTATAGATGTCTATAAGGATACAACGACCCATGATAAGCTCATTTTTCCTTTGGCTATCACACAGATTCTCTGCCATGCGTCTATCTCCTATCTTGAGTTTACACACTTCTGCGTCATGTGTACCATAAACGCAGCGACCGTTCTACAAAGCGAGGCCCAGCTTCGACCGAAACGGCCACGGACCAAGACGATGACTCTTCTAGCATCTTCTGTTCCATCCACATCTGCTCCTTTTTCTTCTACGGGTGGTGTGACTCTTGAGGCGGTCATGGCGCAGCTTCAGTGTATGGATGCTCGCCTTGACACACTCAGTGATGAGTTGTGTCAAGTTAACACCCGTGTCAGTCATATTGCTCGACGGCAGGTTCACCTTGGTGGCTTCATGGAGTCCCCCTCTCCTTCTCTAGAGGCATCTGAGGACGAGGACAATGATGGTGACTTTGACGATGACAATAACAATGAGGATGAAGATGCTAGCTTTTCGATGAAGATGAGATGTCTGCTTGAGTTACTAGCCCTTTATCATTCGTGACAAAAAGGGGGAGTAGTTTTGGATATGAGAGTAGTCATTTCTTTGGGGGAGAGTTAGTGTAGGAGATATTTTTGTTAGGGGGAGTGTTTTCTTTTTGAGGGATGTAGTGAGGACTTTTTGTATCTTTTCTTTTCTTTACCTTTTAGATACATTGTTCTCACTTTATGATAGCAAACCTTGTATTCTTATATACATATATATATATATATATATATATATATATTGAGGTTGTTATTACATTCTTTCACCTATCTCTTCATGTGTTGTTTCTTTTCTCTCTTTATGCAGATGCTTTTTATTAATTATATGCAATCTTTGATATTTTTGCTTCACACTAAGATACCGTGATGAGTTTTGTTTAAAGTGTTTCAGAAATACAGGTTGTCAAAGTCTTTCTTGCCATGAACTCTCTTCTTGCAAAGTTTTTCAAGAGTTTGTGTTAGGATTAGATTTTATTGTATTCAACAAGTGAGTATAAGTTGAGTGATTTATGACTTCTCTCATATGTTCATTTGCTTGTTGTGGTTTTGTCACGGATTGCCAGAGAGGGAGATTATTAGGACATATGTGAATCACGTTAGGAACATATGTCATCTAGAATTGGCTAATCATTTTGACAAAACGCACTTTTCTTGTACTTGGGTATATCTAGGATGTGTTTAATACTTCAAGGAACAAGAGTTCAAGTGCAAGTGTTAAAGCCATGCAAATATTTCCAAGAAACAAGTGAAGAAGTTTTGGATTTAAAAGCTTTGATAGCTAGCTCGACAAAAAGCATCTATTGAGGATTAAAATGCTTGTTTATCCTGATGCTCGACAGCTGCTCGATAGATAACCTATTTATTGAGATTTACGAAAATTAGTTTTTCATATCTGATTTCACACCAAACTGTGTATATTTATTTAGGCTTTCTTTTTTCACAACCCTAAACATATATAATGATTATTTTAAGGGTCGTCATAGTGGATGCAACTTAATGCAAAAGTTTTTCACAAGTATATTGTGACTGAAGACATATGTCCTAGTTCATTTTTCTCTTGGAGAAGCTATTGCATTTGTACGCTGTTGGGTTTTGTAACCAAGGAGCTTTGTGATCTTCATCGTGTTGATGAACTGAAGAACTTTACAGCCTAACATCCTTCTCAAGTTGGTGGTTAGTCATGTACTTGGATCCGTGCATCGATTGGTTAGTCACATATTGGGAGACATGCATTGAAAATGAGAGATTGTCATTACAGAACAAGTCCAATTAGGTATTGGGGTAAGAGTTCAATTGTAGGTTGGTATAATGTACTGAGATTCCTTTACTTATAACCGCTTGTTTTGATAATAGTGGATTCTCGGGAGTGATGACTTTAAAATCACCCGGTGGGGTTTTTGCCTTGGAAGTTTTCCCCATTCGTAAACAAATCACCATGTCAACTTTATTTTCTAATGCATATTTACTTAGTTGATGATTTGTTTGTGCTACCACGCATATTGCATATTAATCGGATTGATTAATTAACTTGGCTAATTAATTGGTTAATTTATCACAAGAGGTCAATACATTCTTGGCCAATCAATAGGCGTATGAAACCTAGATTTTTAAAAGTGTCCCTTTGGGTTAGCTATTTTTTAAAGTGACTTGATTTGCTAAAATTATTACTAGCAGATTTGATCCTATATGTGAGGTGATGCTTTGTTGTTGTTGTTTTTCTTTTTTTTCTTTTTTTTCTTTTTTTTTTTGAACTCATTGTTACTGACTTTCAATCGTTTGGTGGATGTGTCAAAAATTTCATGCTTCTACGGTTTTATATTATTTGATGAATCGATCAACCAGCCAACGTTTATTTTATTATTGATTGGCATTGTTGATTTGGTATTGCATTACTAATGGTCATTTTTCCATGTGCAGATTGAAGGATACCTCCGTTTGTTGAGGCATTACCAAGTGGGCACAGAGGACTACAAGGACATTACTGATGTACTGAAGGCAGTGAATGAGATTGATAGTGTACAACCTTATATCCCTGAGGCCCCAAATGAGGAGGCAACTACTCCTGAGATAGCGGCTACTCCGAGGCCAAGCACTACTCCGAGGACATTACTGATGTACTGAAGGCCTGTTGCTACCCCTCGGGTTGTCCCTACCCCTAATCCCTCTCCATCCACTCCACATCCATCTCCTAGCCCTAACTTCCCTTCACCCACCCTAACATTCCTCCACCCACCCCACATCCATGTCCCGGGTTTGACATCCCTCCACCCACCCCATGGTCATTTCCTGAGCTTTCACCCATTCCATCGTTTAACCTGGGTATTGATCCAACCCCTCCAAACATGAACATGGAGCCACCCTCCCATAGTATGACTACTGGCCCTTCTTTGGGCATCTACACACCCCATGTTTAGGCTAAGCAGGTTGTTGGGTTACCTGCAAAGCCAGAATGTCAATCGAAACGCATATCAAAGGCACCTCCTTGTGGGACAGGGGATCACAAACATGGACACAAAGCTGGGCACGAGGCATTTGACCAAGGACACGCAAGACCTCCTTCTTCACACAGTAAACATTATACGAGACAGCATAAGGTTCAAAAATGGTAGCTGACAAAGAATTTGTGAACAAGCATTTTGATGTGAAGAAAGGATAGGCTAGTCTAGTATTTTGTTGTGTACAAAGTTAGGCATGTATATTTTGTGATGTATTCTCCATTATGTGAACAAGCTGAAATGATATATAGAAAATGCCTTTTTGGAAATGAATATGTACAGCTTAATTATAAAACTTTCATATACAGGGAAATGTCTTTTTGGAAATTTGATAATGTTTGATTGTGGATATGAGGGGGCTGTGCCATGTGCTAGTGTTGAAGATATTACTGAATAAATCTTGGTTGGTGTGATATGTGGTTCTTGGCTGTTTGTGTTTGGTAATTGAAGGATATAGAGTCAAAGACGTCGTTCTTTTGACGATTGGAGGGTTCAAACTTCACTACTGGGGAGCAAGTAACACTGGAGGGTTGTTGCTCCATTTCATTGAAGTTCTTACAAGTTGAGTTTCTTGATTTGTGCTTATTTTTATAGGTCATCCCATATGGATCAGTTCCACTAAAAACATATCTTCCTGATGGAGATATTGATTTGACTGCCCTTAGTTGTCCAAGTGTTGAGGATGCCTGCGTAACTGGTGTTCATGCTGTTCTGAGGGAAGAAGAATATAATGAAGCTGCGCGGTTTGAAGTGAAGGATATCCATTGCATTGATGCTGAGGTTCCCCCCACCTTATTCACTTGTTTTTTTTTTTTTTTTTTTTAATTTAAATTTTTTTAGGTGGATTGTCTCACATGTCATTATGCAATTGGGCTGGCATTTTCATGCCTTGTTATCTCATATTGTTCTAATTGAAATTCTTTGTTAGAAGTTCTGTTATTTGCATGGATGACATGTTATGTAATTAAATATTTACCTGTTATATTTTTTTAATTAAATTGCATCTGTGTTTAATGGTGGCAAGTTAAGCTTGTGAAATGCAGGCTGTTGTTGTTTTTAAATGTGATTACCATGCTTGGTATCTTTTATCTTGCAGGATATATGATCCTATTTCATAAAAAATAACATTTTGAATTTGTAACTTCTTTTCTTTTTAGTAGTATTTGAAATGAATTTCTTTTGTACGAAATACATATTATTTGTGTGCATTGGGCTGTGCATGTTTACATTCTTATGGCTGCATTCCTTAGATTTATACCTTGAAACACCATGGAAATCATTCCATTGTATTCGTTTCTGGGCATATCTGCACACTTCAAGGATACAAAGAATGGCATGTCTACATTCTAATGGCTCCATAACTTCCTTAAACAATATGGAATATGGAGTTGACTCAGTGCTGCCTTCTAGAAATTTCACATTTCTAATGCTACCTGTATGCAGGTTGATCGCCTTGTTGGTAAAGATCATCTCTTTAAGCGCAGCATTCTTCTGACAAAAGCTTGGTGCTATTATGAAAGTCGTATTCTTGATGCCTATCATGGTTTGCTTTCTACCTATGCTTTGGAGACATTGGTCCTTTATATTTTCCATCAATTTCATTCTTCCCTAAATGCACCTTTAGCAGTGAGTGCTATTATGAAAGTCGTATTCCATCAAATTAAAATTGAATTGCTTACTAGATGCATATGTTAGATTGAATACTTAATTTAATTTTTTCTTCACCCCCCCCCCCCCCCCCCCCCCCAATAGGTTGTCTACAGATTTTTAGATTACTTCAGCAGATTTGATTGGGAAAGTTATTGTATTAGTTTAAGTGGACCAGTTTGTAAATCTTCTCTACCTGATATTGTAGGATATCCCTTAGTCTTTGTGATGTTGGATGGCTTCATTTTTTTTTTTTTTTTTTTTAATCCCTCTCAATGATACTTGTATCTTTTCTTTTCTTTTTATGTTTTTTTGGAAGCATTAATATTTCTTTCAAAGAAATTGAATATGATCAAAATTAGCAAATGATGGGGAAACCAAAAAAATAATAATAATTCCAGTGGAACTCGAGTTTTATAAACTCAAGTTCCATTGAAAAAAAACAAAAAATAGTATAACTTGAGCATATGAAACTCGAGTTCTATTTAGTACTCGAGTTCACTAGTAGCGAGTATGCCAGCCAGAGAGTTCAAAATTATTTATGGCCAAATGCCACCGGAAAAATTTCCAGTGGAAATTGAGTCTTTGAAACTTGATTTCTATTGACAATTATTTACGAACATGCCATTCAAATGGAAATCGAGTTTAAAAGACTCGATTTCCACTGGAGATTTTTTTTTCTTCCCCCCACCTGCAGCAGTAAACCAGATTCACAACTATATCACATGCAGAAGTAAACAACCAGATACCAGCATAATATATATATATAAAGATGAGGGAACCAACCCAAGAAGATGTAGATGAAATCAACACATATTTTGAAGTCAGTTGCAATAAAAAGCTGCACAACGCAACTAATCTAATGAGTACATTGGGCAGAGAATAGTTCAATTACAAGAACATTCAGAAATAAACAAAATAACAACTGAGTCGATACAACATAGTCTACATAGTCACCTAGCACTTGTCCATACTGAAGATAACCACAACTTCCACATACAATGCCATTCCAAAATCAAGTCTTCACTCACTTGACAGACATTTAAATATGGTCGTTAGTTCCTAAATGCGAAGAACAAAAAGCAAATGAAATTCTGTGCATATTATATCTCAGCTACTTTGTACAATCTGAGAATATTATATAAAAACAACACTTGCCTTGTTTGTAACACTACCACTTGTCAAAGCCCCACGGGAATTGGGACATCTTCTACGGTTATGCCCCTCTTCATGACACATTCCGCATCGCTGCCTCGGTTGAATCTCCCTCAAGTCCAAATCTTCCCTCTGGCTTCCCCATTCTCACTGTACCCCATCCATTTCATTCCTTATTCTTAACTTCATAGGACGACCTTTAAGCCTGCAACAGATTTGGGTCAAGCACCCACCGTGGTCCACTGACGTCCCTCCACAATGACTCTAACTTTGGCACCACAAATTGATGTGAATATGTGTGAATGGCGTTGTCCAAACTGTAACATGAGTTAATATAGCTGGTCGCATAAAGTCGCAGACTCTGAAAAACTTTAATTGCATGTGAACAAGGGATCTCAATGTTTTGCCACTTTCCACAATCACATGTTCTAGCCAATATGTTTATTTCATGACTGTGATTTCCCCATCCACCGCTATAGTCATTGTACTGGGTAAGTACTTGATATATACCAGCTTCATGATTAAATGCCCTCATAGTGTGTCTTGAAGCTTCATGCACATTTTTGGCATAGATCCCCATGGCATAATTACTCCACACCTTACCTTGAGAGAGATCAGAAGTAATTTCTTTATATCAATCATGGAAATATGCAACAAGTTTGCATCAAGTGAACTTAACCATTGTAGCAATGGGCAAACTGCAGGCACCTTTAAGTACCCCATTAAAGCACTAAGAGATATTGGTTGTCATTGCCCCGTAATGTCTTCCACCATCATGTGGCTGAGTCCATTTGTCCAGATCCTCACTCATTAGATACGTGTATGGCATATAGCGTTCAGGTTCGTCATCATTTGGGTCTATCCTCCTAGGTGCATTAATTTCGACATCCTTAATGGTTTGCATTATGGACTCAAATTTAGCTTCTTGAGTCACATATCCAACTTTCAAGGCCAATGCCTTTAGAGTCGAGTTATTAATGTGTGTGTTGTAGTTGCTAGCAACATGTTGAAGGCAATATCAGTGAAATACTTGTAATCTTTTGTCATCACCTCTAGGCCACTCTGCAATGGCACATTTGATACATTTATATCGGTCAGAAATAATGCAAATGCCCTCATTCGGTATCACATGCCCTATCGAAATCCTGAGGCACTTTAAAAACCACCCCCTACTAGGCCCAGACTCCTTGTCCACAACAGCAAAGGCGAGAGGCAAAATCTTGTTGTTAGCATCGGTTGCCATTGCAATCAACAACACCCCTCGGTATTTACCAGACAAATGAGTCCCATCAATACTGATCACTAGCTTGCAATATCTGAATGCAGCAATGCATGGAGCAAATGCCTAAAATACATAGTGCAGTAATGTAGTACCAGGTACGTTCCTAGGTATGGTGTGATAGTTGTACTGGGTACTCGGATCCTGATCCAAGTATACCAATAACAACTTTCGAGACCTTTGGTAAGACTGTTCCCAATCTTCGAATATCTTAGCAATTGCCTTTTGTTTCGCATCTCATACCTTACAGTAAGAAAGCTCATGATCATATTTAGTATGTATGATGTCCCAAAGCTGATCAATACTAGCACTGTGATCCTGTTGCAATTTTGAAACAATTTCTAATGCAACAAAATTAGAATCCATCATTTTATCGTCTCTTCACAAGCCAAAGAGTATACAATTGTGTGGACCCATATAAGACGTGACCACCCATAGACCATTAAGTTTAGCTTTCATGAATGCCCCAACGTACCACTTGCAATTGGTGTCAATGCATGCGGCGTACAATTTAGTTTTGGTCGACCTTCGGATAGTAAAATTTCTATTATCCTTTGCTGTGTATATTATCAATGCATACTTCATCGTCTCTTTATTTGCAAAAGTCGACCCTTTACTAAAATGCATCCCATCTTCCTAAGTAGAAACAAATGGTATCTGAAGACATGAAGGATCAATCATATTTTCTCAAGTATTTGCATAGAATGACGAGGTAGTGGTCGTATTTGTAACATGTTGGACACCAATATCATTGTTCACATCACCTTCATCATGGTACTCCATATTTTCCTCTTCAAAATTGAGAGCAAGTTCATGGTCATCCACATCCTCGTCAAAGTCTCCTCGCTCAATCCTCTCTTTGTACTCATCCATATCATCAAGATTTTCACCATTATCCGCAGAATGATCTTCGTCTTCGTCTTCCTCCCCTAAATGTCTCTTGAGGTTGGAGTGTTTCACCAGTATTGGCAACATGATCTTGAGATGGGAGTGTATAACCTCCCATTATAGTGCATCCATCATCTAGGGCTGTAAATTGTAAAGATGTAATTGTTTGTTGCACCTCCTCTGCATCAAATTCTGTAAGCGACTCTGAACTTACATACAACTCAGCAGCATTTATTTGGGGTATTTTATGGATCCTATTAAACATAATCTTTACATGTTTATCTTCTTTGATCGCCATATACCCGTAATTTATCCGTTCATGGAGGACATCTTGTGGGTAATGGTAAATAATCTTTATGTCATAACAAGCAGGGTTCAAATTCAATTCTTCCATTATTTTCATCATCAAATCATTCAACGTCTTCAACTTACGACGTATCATGATATAATAACACTGGATACCCAACCCTTTAAATGGGAATCTGTCAATCTTTTCAGGATTGATAAGGGGTCCACTGTAGTATATACTTATATCAATATTCTCCAGAGATTGTGAACCTATTAGAGTCAAGTGTAATACGTTAGTGACATATTTTATCTCTTTCATTTAACATCAATTACAAAACCTTTTTATCTACTCAAAGTACAAAAATTACAACTTGTTACATCATATGCATATACAAACACACCCTACATTTGCATATACTCACCCTACATCACATACAAACACACTTAATCATTATCATTTCATACTCAAATAAAATAATAAAAAAAATTAAATACAAAACTCGCCCCCATTACAAAATTTCAAATCATTCTAACAAAAAAATAAAGAAAAATATTAAACCAAAAAAAAAAAAATAGTCATGATAATAAAAACCTAACAATACAAATTTATCTTAAATATTTTTTACTTTTTATAAAAGCCTAGCAAATATATACACTAACTTGTTAGACCATATGCATATACAAACAAAACCCACATTTGCATATACTCATCCTATCACGTACAAACACACTCAATCATTATCATTTCAGACTCAAACCTAAAAAAACTCAACGCACAACTCACCCCATTACAAAACTTCAAATCATTCTGACATAAATATAAAGAAAAATATCAAACCAAAAAAAAAAAAAAAAAAGTCATGATACATACCCATAAAAAAACTTAACAATACATATATATACACTAACAACTAAAGAGAGTGAGTGTTATAAAAACCTTACCTGACATGAGGTTGTGTAAATGGGGGTGAGTTTTGTGTTAGAATGATTTGAAGAAAGGGGGTGAGTTTTGTATGAGAGTGACAGAGAGTGTGAGAGAGGGAGAGAGTACAAGAGTGCTGCTAGGACTTGAATGTGCTCGAGAGACCCACAACAAAGATTTATGAGGACTAAGGACAAGAGTGAAGCTGCCCTAAACCACGTGGATTAATATCCACCACAGCTTACAAATCGAGTCTCTAAGACTCGATTTTCCTTTTAGCAAACCGAGATTCTAAGGCTTGAAATCTAGGTGGATTCCATGTGGATAAACCACGTAATTCTCAGAACACAAAAATCGAGGCTCTAAGTGTCGAGATATAACTCGATTTTTAGAGGCTCAATTTCCAGGTGGATGCCATGTGGAAAAAGCCAAATCACACCACGAAAATCAAGCCTTAGAGTCTCGAGTTTGGAGAAGGAAATCAAGTTTCTAAAACTCAAGATGTTAGTCTGATATAGTCTTACAAAACGTTGCCAACTAACTATATAGTTTGGCAATTGGAGTTAATTGCCAATTTGGGCCGTTTCATTGGACCAAAGCAATTGGATTTTCTGGATCTTCATTGGAGATAGAGATTGGAGTGAGAGAGAAGGAAGGAGGCAATTGAAGCTTAATTCATTGTGTGTTTCTTTAGTTTTTTTTAGAAACTTGGAGTTGGGTCTTAAAACTAAATAATAAGGAGAGAGAGAGAGAGAGAGAGAGAGAGAGAGAGAGAGAGAGAGAGAGAGAGAAGTGTTTGTTTGTTAATTGATAACTACCACCAAACCCAAGAGACAAAATATTTTGAAAATATCACTTAAACGTTTCTTTTATTCCACCAAATGAAAAGACACAATGTTTTGGTGTTGGATATACAAATAGGTGCCTATTGATTGAAAAGGTGCATATTGGCCGAAAACGTGTCTATTGAATGAAAATGTGCCTATTAAATGAAAAAGTGCCTATTGATTGAAAAGTTGTCTATTAAATAAAAATGTGTCTATTGACTGAAAAGGTGCCTATTGAAAAATGAAAAGTCACAACTATTCAGTGTTTTTAAATGTATACGTGGCATTAATTTATATAGTCACGTGGCGCAATGAGGCGTGGTCAACAAAAAGTCAAATGTTTCGGCTATTAGTTATTATATAGATATAGATTAAGCACTTGTGTTACAATTAACCCAATTTAGAGTTTATATACTAGAGAATACTTTACTAACCCTAGGCTACCCATAAACTAACAACGGTTAATATGCTTGTTCTACAAGTACATGAGCCTACAATTAGTTTAGGTCACTTGGGCCATACTATATCTAACACTAACACCTATTAAAAAAAAAAGTAAAAATTTCATTTCAAATTTACAAGAAACAATTAGAATATATCGATATGCCTATGGAGCCTTACCATTGATCCCTCACCCTCATATAAAGGTACAAGCCTCCAAGGTCTTATTAGAAAAATAATAATTATTTTGAAAATTTGGTTCAAGAAGAATTCTCCAATAAATAATTCAATAATAAATACTATCACAACAAAATCACAAACTTTCAACTAGATCAATAATCAGACTAAAAATAAACATTTAAAAAGGTTCTAATATTAATCTTCTCACATTTAAAAAAAGAAAAAGAAAAAACTCTTCAATGAAAAGTCATGTGAGCTAGCTACTCTTTCCAAAGAAAATGGTAGCTTAGCAGCTCAAGTAATAACAAATGGTCTTAACTAGTTGGATCAAACATATAGATAATAAAACCAAATAATTTTTCATGGTAAATAGATTTCGTAGTAGAAACAAAATTTAATTTCATATAGAACTACTAATTATAATGTAAAAAAAATAAAAATAGTATCAAATATGCTGGACTTGCCAAGAACATTATACTTAGTGACATTATTAATAACATTAAGATGCGAAGCAAAGTGTTGATTCCTCTCTGACTTTGAAAGTAAAAAGAGAAGAAGGTACATGATGATCCAAAGAAATAAGCAAAATAAAAGTGATTTGTATCACGAATCATGCTGCACTGATGTCTCACAAATGCTGAAAGCTTGAAACTATAGTTGTCAAGTTTTTACTTACACAAACAAAGAAAATTAGAAATCATCTAGTTTTTTCATTTTTTAATATAATATGTTTGTATGGACTTTTTTTAAATGCATCAATTTAAATTATTTTAAACCATTTTTATGCTTGACATTTAGCCTTTGTTCGGGAGTTCTTAAGAGAATGGAATGGAATGGAACGTAATGATTAGTAAAGGAATGGAATGGAATTTATAAGCAATGGAAATGAATGTAATAGAATTAAGTAATCTTGTTTAGATGTTTAAAAAAAAAGGAATGAAATGTAAATAACATATTTGGAAGTAACATTAGAAGGGATGGAATGAAAATATTTTATAATACGATTACTATTATATCCTTCATTTTATAGAACATAAAAATTATTCTAGTTTAGACTCCATGTGAACAATGCTTTGGAATGGTGCAATTGTGGGGCACACGGATTGTCTTTGTGTTCAAACCGTAGACATGTCTTTTTAAATCCATCAATATTCATTGGCTAAAAATCAAATGTAGATTTCTAAGTATGTCGTAAAGCAATTCAAGAAATTCCAAGAAATTAAAGCAAATCTAAAGTTGGTCAAGAAATTTCACACTTCTTAATTTTTAGACCTAGATATCAATTTCAATAGGACACCTTTGTGCTCATCGTTTGGGCAACCAAAGAAAAATCTTCTTAGACAATGGATTTTCCATCAAAAATATGTAGGCCTTAATCTTCAAAATTGGATCCAAGTCTAGTAACCCCAAAGCTATATGAACTTTTGCTTCATGTGACTTTGAGAAGCACTTTGCCATAACCTCAGTCGCTCTATCAATTGACATGGATACATTATCAAATGACTGAGAAATTACATTCCCAATTTCATTCTCTTTTACCACTCTTCTTTTCTTGTTTTTAGAAAACTTTGCATTACTTGGCGACACTCGAATACGTACAACATTAATTTTTGGAGACCTTGATTGATCACCTTCTTTGACTTCAAAGTGCTCTAAAAAAAAAAAAAAAAATTTATTTTGCGTTATCTTCAGCCTAAAGTTGTGCCATCTTAGGGTCGTTGGGCATGGTAGTTGTCATCCACTTCTTGGCAGTAGGTTTATCGGTTCAAACCAAGAAAAATGGTAATACAACAAATATATATTTATGTAATACAAAATAAAACTCAAGTGATTGAATAGTAATTTACCACTATGAGTGGATCCTAAACTTCTGGTTCAGCTGTCCATATATGTAAAGAATCATTCCATCTAAAACCCCTCAATCCTTCTTTAAATATGTCATGACATTCATGAATTTTGTTTTTCCAGTGTCTTTTTTAGAGTTTTCACCTTATCCTTGTTAATCTCCATGTGAAATTTGTCAACCAACTCTTTCACTATGTCATTAAATGCCTTAGAGGTAGAAGTTCCATTAACTCTTCCACCTATGTTCACTTGTTGTTAAAAAAAAAAAAATCCACAAAAGCATCACCCATAATACTAGTCCATTGTACTTATTTGCTTGAAGCTCCACCATTCTTCTTTGATATATTGCCCATGCTATAATTAATAGGACAAAAAAGCAAACATATAAACAATGCTATAGAATCTCTTATAAGGGGAATACCCTTTAGCATCCTCATCATCTTCTCTTGGAGTAGGGGCCGCATGTTTAAGATGAGATTGTAAAACCTCTTCATCAACTTCAACAATAAGGGTTTCATTAGGATCGACACCCATTAAGAAGTATACAAGACACTTAAACAATTTCAGTTTATGTATCCTCCAAATAAGTAGCAGGGCCGGCTCAATATATGATGCAACTGATGCAATCGCTTAAGGCCCCCAAATAAAAGAAGGCCCCACTTATAAAAAAAAAATTTTATATAATATATTTATCTATATATTTTAATTATAAAAAAAATTAAACACTTTTATTGGTCAATAAAATGCATTAAAAAGGCCTAATTATATCCTAAAATACAAAAGATTAAAAAGGAAAAAAAACAAAAATTATCAAACTTTAGCTAACAAAATTAAATTTAGGAGACAAATTTATTAACTCATTTTTGAAATATACTAAAATTAAAATTAATACCGGATAAATTCATTAATAATACATCGTAATTATCTTGAAATATGCTAAAATAGAGATTATAAATTTCAAAAACAAAAGAAAAATCTCTCATCTCTCTATCTCTTTGCCTCTCCATCTATATTTTTACCTTTTTTTTCTTTACCTTCGTCTTGATTCTTGATCTTTTTCCATAGACTCAGTTGGTCAGTGAAATTTTTCTTTGATGATTTCCTTCCATTCACAGCAAATTCAAAATTAAAAAGAGGAAGCGAACCAGCCTTTAGTTTACCAGAGGTAATCTTCAGAGAGGCTCTCTGTCTTTCCAATTTCGAAAATGAAGAGTGAAGTACGTCTTCTACTTATTTAACTTAAATTATATATATTTTTTAGTTTATTTTCCTGCCCCATTGTTTGATGGGAGTCCCATCAAGACATGTTTGATAGGAAACGTTTTTTTGCTTTAAAACTCAACCACAGGATGGTTTCTTAAAAAAAAAAAAGAGCCACAGGATGATAAAAGTACAAGCTGGACTGCACAGGCGCACAGCAGCATAGGCTGCACAGTGTGCAACTGTGCAGTGCAGCCCACAGTTACTGCTTATAAAACCACGGTTTCTCACCTTTTTTTTTTTTAAATTTATTTATTTATCTGGTTTCCTACTTTATCTATTATTATAAATTATTATACCAATTAATAATTTGATAGGTATCATATTAACTCATTTGTATTATAGTGGTACAAATTTATTAAACTATGTATTAAATTAATTTTTTTTGTGAAAGTTTAGACTTTAAAGTAGTCACGATTTTAAAAAAATTGCAATAATCAGATTCTATTGTTCTATACTTTAAATTTTATTTTTAGTTAAATTATCATTTTTAATTATAAATTGTATTATATATATATATATATATATTATTTATTTAATATTTAAATATAAAAAGGCCTCACTTAAAATTTTTGCCTAAGGCCCCCAAAGTTATTGAGCCGGCCCTGATAAGTAGGCTTCGTAGTACTTGCTATAATAGGAAATCTCTTTTTCAATACACCAAATGCCCTTTCAACAACATTGTGCAGTGACACATCTTACAAATTAAACAATTCTTTAGCATTGTAATGATAACACACTCTCCTATAAGGTGCAATTAGATGAGTTCTATTCACGATTTTAAAACCCGGACCGTTCATCAAACTATAAAAGAAAGAGTTTCAAGATTTTTAAGATTGGACGAGATAGAACCATGATGATATCATAATTAATTTAATAATTATTTAAAATTTGACTAAAATAGACCAAATAAATATAAATACCATATTTCAAATGGATTTTTCATATCACAACTTTCATTATAGTGTTTCAAAAATTAACGCAATATTATTAATTGTTAAAAAAAACAATAATAAGAAGAAGGAAAATTATTTATTTACATTATAATATCAAGGTAAGATCTATATTTTATACTAATTAAATAAATGCGTATAACATTATACACTTTTATACAACTTTTTATAATAGTGTACACTTTTTATATAATATTTTATGCATTTTTTAATCTAAAAATAGAATGATAATACAAAAGTACTAAATAAATTTAATATACAAATTGGTGGAAATTGGTGGGTTTGAAGTATGCTGCATAAGAAAGGAACGAATCACATGCCAATAGTAGACTACCTATGTAGAGATAGAAAATTCCCGACCTATCACAAGCTGACACATCACACAACCAAGTCCACAAAATACAGCAAATTACAAAGCGCCACGTATTGCTGTTAGGTTTTACTATCACTACTTAGAAGCCAATGGAAATTTGCCAAGTGTCATGCAAAAACCAATCATGCATCAATGCATGTGTAAGCAATGACATAAGCGGACCAATCAGACTGTGACATGTGTCACCAATCAGACTCCGCCACGTGTCACTCATCCACCTCCAAGCTCCTATAAATAGAAACCTTCCTAAGGCATTTCAAAAGAGATCTAAAGAGATCTAGAAGGAGGACATCAAGCCATCTGAAGCACAAGCAGCATCAGAGAAGATTCAGAAGTCCAGAAGCTCTGCTGGAATCAAGCCCTGAAGCCTTCAGCAACTTCAAGAACTTCAACCTCCAAATACGAAGAACATTCTAAACAAAATCATCCAAACGATCTGCCTAGATCCAAAAGTTTGCATGAATCAAGCCTAAAGTGTCCGAAAACACCAACAAATCACAAATCAATAAAGCTCTACGGATTCAAACCTCCAAAGTCCCGAAGAACTTCCACCACAAACCTTCAAATACGAAGAACATTCAAAGAGGAATCATCCAAATCATATTCCTAGATCTCAAAGTTCACTGGAATTAAGCTCAAAAGCCTCCAGAAACCTCAATAAACACAAATCAGTGAAGCTCTAAGGATTCAAGCCTCTAAAGCACCGAAGAACTTCCACTAAAAAACCTTCAAATACGAAGAACATTTGAAGAGGAATCATCCAAATCATATTCCTAAATCTCAAAGTTCATAGGAATCAAGCTCAAAAGCCTCCAAAAACCTCAACAAATCATAAATCAGCGAAACTTTACGGATTCAAGCCTCTAAAGCACCGAAGAACTTCCACCACAAACCTTCGAAAACGAAGAACGCACCAAAAACACGAAGAACACGAAGAACGTGAAGAACAAAGGATTTCTAACAAGCTCATAGCCAGAAATTCATTTTAATTCTGTTTCAAAGATCTTCGATCCATTCTTCAACCAAATTGAAGGATATCTTATGTTCAAATCAAAATCACATTACCACAAATCCAATCAACAAATCTTTTAAGGAGATCGATACAAATTCACACTTGTGAAACTATTTTACTTGTTTGACTTATTTCGAACCGAGAAATTTAGTCGTCCACAACCTATAATAGAAGTAATCAAACAAAAAAAAGTTTTTAAAAAATAACAAACCAAATGAAAGGTGGAGACATATAGCCATATGTCCACCTTTTCACATCAGGTGAAGACATAGCATATCTGTCAAAGAGAAAGAAGGAAAATGCAAAAAAGGAGTAAGAGGGAAAACACAGATGAGGAAGAAGAAGAAAAGGTTCATGTTTTTGATTTCATTTTTGGTGCATTTACCGATTTAGTGTGTTTAGGGACTACAATTTCAAATTTGGAGTTGAGAATGAGAGATTAAAAGATAGAGAAAATGGCATATAGTGGCAAAGAAACTCAGTTTTATTGGAGATGAATTGATGAAGTCAATTTTTTTAAAGCTTTGGCCTAAATTGTGAGACTCGGTTATAGTTCTCAAACCCGAGTGATCGATCGACTGTGGTTCACACGGTTCACTAGATTTTTTGTGTAAGGTGGGATTTGGGATTAAAAGGACCGTCCTAATGAGTGGTTCCTAGTTAACCAGGTTGGACTGTACAGTCCAGTCCAGATTTCAAAACCATGATTATATTCATATATCTCGCATCAACAAGATAATATTAACCTAATAAACAATAACAATTATTAATTATATACTATAAAATTAGGGTAAAATATTATTTTGGTCCCTAAACTTTACCAAAGTTCTTTTTTTCATCCCTAAACTTTAAGAAGTTCATTTTTCATCCCTAAACTATTGAAAATGTTTTATTTATGTCCTTAAACTTTACTAAAAGTTTGTTTTTCATCCTTAAACTATTGAAAAAGGTTCTCTTTTTGTCCCTATTTTTTGTCTCTAAACTATTGAAAAAACTCTTTACAAAGCTTAGGGATGAAGAAGTTTTTAAAGTTTAGGAATGAAAAACAAACTTTTGTTAAAGTTTAGGGACAAAAATAGTATTTTACCTAATTTTAAATTATATAAAATACATCCTAATATGTATTTAAATTAAATTTACCTTGTGGGATTTTCAAGTTATTGTTCCTAGTTAAAGCATTCTTTATTATTCTTGAATTTGAAGCAGTTCCTCCCAACTTGGTAATACATACATAAATTTCAAATCAAACAAGTGTGCAGCCAACACATTTTATGTTGGGTAACCCTTCCTACTCCGATATCTTAGTGCATCTTCATTAGACACTTTGATACAAACATGTGTTCCATCAAGTGCCCCAATATAATTCTGAGATTAACATTATATCTCAAAAAAATTTACCTAAAAAATATTTATACCAACAACTATCAAAAAGAAATATATACATGATATATTTATCTTAAAATTTGGGTTGAACCAACTACTTTCTAGCATTTCAGATGGCACTTAGATTCTATCAAGTTGTTGAAAGAATTGATCTTCTAACATAATTATTGATCTTAAAACTCTATGAAAATGGCAACTAATGATCTCCCAGAAACAACAAAAACAAAATGTGAAGAAATTTGGCAACTTGCTTTTCAGCTATGGTACGTTGTGTGTATTGAAGATCACCAAATCTTCGCAAAATATCACACAAACCTTGAAAAGCTTGTGGACTCATGCTTACTACATTATAGCATTTTTCACTAGTTCGAAGTTGATACATTATTTCATGACAGACTCTTTGTCTTTATGTTGTTGATTATGTAGGAACACGCTGAATATGTCTTTTTAGTCGTTGTCTTCGATGAATAATGTAACACAAATAACGATATGTAGCATGAAAAAATTGATCTTCTAACATAATTATTGATCTTAAAACTCTATGAAAATGGCAACTAATGATCTCCCCAAAACAACGAAAATAGAATGTGAAGAAATTTGGCAACTTGTGTTAGGACATATGCGATTCACTTGTTAGGAACATATGTCACTATTTTATGTGATTGGCTAATCCTTTGACAAAACGCACTTTACTTGTATTTGGATAGATCTAGGATGTGTTTAATACTTTAAGAAACTTTGTTTCAAGATCAAGTGTTAAAGTCATGCAAGTCTGTCCAAGAATCAAGTGAGAAAGTGCTGAATTTTAAAGTTCGATAGCTGCTCGACACCTCTCGACACTTGGCTATCTGTCGAGGTTCCTAAGTTGTTTCTTATTGCAATCTTGACACCTTTCGATAGTTAGGTGGATCGATTGAGAAAGCTCCTATCCCTTCGACACCTCATCGATCGATCGAGAATTAATGAGCTATACGAAATTCAGATTTCCATATCTGATTTTCGGCCCATGCTGACATGTATGTGTAGGGTTTCTTTTCTTATAATCCTAGACCTATATAAGGCTTATGTTAGAGGCCGTCACATAAGAGAATACAAGGAGAACATATGCAGAAAAGTGACCGATGCCTTAGAGCCTGTTTGGCCACTCTTTTTTGCTCTCTCAATTTCCGTTACTCAAGTTTCATCACTCATTACTCATCACTCTAAATTATATACTTGTTTGGCACCACCACTTTATTTCAATAACTCAATTTTTTTCACACTATTCATGGACCCCACCTCTGCCACTTGGTGCAGCTTTTTTTTTTTTTTTTTTTTTTTTTTTTTCAATACCCAGACACCCGAATCCAGTGAAAAAAAAAAAAAAAAAACGAACAAACCCAGGAGAAGACCGAACCACTGAAGAAAGAAGAAAGGAAAAAAAGAAAAAGAAAAAAAGGAAGAACTGAAGAAGAAGACGAGCTGATCAGAAGAAAGGAAAAAAAAAAAAAAACCAGGTGAAGACCGAACCCACTGAAGAAAGAAGAAAGGAAAAAAAGAAAAAGAAAAAAAAAATGAAGAAGACAAGCTGATCTGAAGAAAGGAAAAAAAAAAAAAAAAAAAAAAAGAAACCCAGGACCAGGACCGAATCCACTGAAGAAAGAAGAAAGGAAAAAAAGAAAAAGAAAAAAAAATGAAGAAGACAAGCTGATCTGAAGAAAGGAAAAAAAAAAAAAAGAAACCCAGGACCAGGACCGAATCCACTGAAGAAAGAAGAAAGGAAAAAAAGAAAAAGAAAAAAAATGAAGAAGACAAGCTGATCTGAAGAAAGGAAAAAAAAAAAAAAAAAAAAAAAAAAAAAAAAAAAAGAAACCCAGGACCAGGACCGAATCCACTGAAGAAAGAAGAAAGGAAAAAAAGAAAAAGAAAAAAAAATGAAGAAGACAAGCTAATCTGAAGAAAGGAAAAAAAAAAAAAAAAAAAAAAGAAACCCAGGACAAGTTGCGGCTGAGTTATGACAAGTGGGACCCAATGTGTTGTGATATTACAAAATTGCCATTGAGAATAGAAAATTGGAAACTGAAAACAGCCAAAAGTTGTTTTCAGTTTCCACAACTCATAACTCAAAAAGATGAGAATTGAGAACTGAAAACAGAGTTATGAAAACAAAAAATAATGTAGCCAAACAAACTTTTTGTATGGGTCCCACCATTTTTGAGAATTGAGTTATGGAAACAGAGAATTGAGTTACGGAAACAAGCTAACCAAACAGCCTCTTATTCTCTCTAAAAGAAGCTACTGCGTCTTTGCGCCTTAGAATTTTGTAACCAAGTGCTTCTTGATCTTCATTGTTGATGAAGTGAAGAACTTTGCAGCCAACATCTTCTTCTAGTTGGTGATTAAGTTGCGTACTGGGATCCGCACAATTGGTTAGCCATGTACTGGGATTCGTGCGTCAAAAAGGGTGGCATTCATATATTGAAGAGTTCAGAGGTTCTGAAGAGGTAGAAAATTTCTGCTGTAAGTTCATCTAAAATGATTGTAAAGTCTAGGGATAAAAGTTTTGTACTAGATCTAAAACTTCTCTTTACTATAGTAAATTACTTTTCGAGAAGGTTTTCCCCCCAGGTTTTTTATTGTGAAACTAGTTTATTTCATTAGTTTTCCTGGGTCATCATATCTTGTCTTATTTACTTTTCCGCTGCATTCATTATTGACATGATATTGATGTTTATTTATTTTAACAAGTTTTATTCATAATAAATCTAATTAACAACTTGGATTTAAAGTTTGTTAATTCTATCAACTGGGGTCTAAATTTCTCAAAAACTTGCTTTTCAGCTATGGTACGTTGTGTGTCTTGAAGATTACCAAATCTTCGCAGAATATCACACAAACCTTGAAAAGCTTGTGAACTCATGTGTACTACATTATAACATTTTTCTCTAGTTCGAAGTCGATACATTATTTCATGACAGACTCTGTCTTTATGTGGTTGATTGTGTAGGAACACAGTGAACATATCTTTTTAGTCGTTGTCTTCGATGAATAATGTAACACAAATAGCAATATGCCGCATAAACCAAGGCTAGTTGCCACAAAAGTTTGAAGGAATTATGGACTTAACTACCTCATCATTCAAATCCATCTAGTTACACTATTAGTCATAGTTATAAATTATAGGCACATATTTTATGTATTATAAAATTTGCATACTTCACAATACAGATTCTGTTAGTTCATCTATTACTAACGTGAGATAGGATGCAAATCCTATTAACACGTGCGTCTAACCATTATCAGAAAAAAGCATGCATGTGTCCCCTAACTTGCACGATATGAATGTGCATCCTAATTCCTATCCGTAGGTAAACTCTAATGAAGTGATCATATTGAATGGCAGATCAATATGTAGCATGTTTTTTTTTATGGGACGACATGTAGCATGTTAAATGATAGAAATATACTAAAGACAATTAGACGAACATGAGTAGCAATATGATTGTTAGAAAAGTAGCAGACAAAAAGACAAACAAAAATACCAATAATGAATTATTGAAATACATAAAGTGGCGTGGCTCGGAATTCGAAGAGTTGCAGACATATATACTGGCATCTACTTTTCAGAAGTTACTGAATTGATGGAATTAAATCAACAACAAGAGAGCAGCTCCGGCAGCCACCTGAGCAATAGAGTGCAAGAAAGCTAGCAATGTTTCAGCAACGTGAACAATAGGTGGAAGAATGATAGTTATGTTTTTATGGCTGGCTGAGAAAAAAAAAAGGGTGTTTTCTACTTTTCTTTAATTTTTTATTGGTTAATATTACAAACCAATTGAAGGGTGTAAAGAAGAAATTTAAAATTACGTAAGTAATGGGAAATTAATAATCTCAACCAGGTTTTGAAGATGATCAAGTATTTTAAGTATTTTTTATTTAAAGCGGAAGATTTCAATTTTCAAATGAAAACTCAAGAATGAGTTTCATTCTAATAAAGGGCGTCTAATATAAGACAAGATATGGGTTTAATTTTTATTGTTTATTAATTTTTTATTTTTGATGTAATTTTCATTATTTAGCTTTAAAAGTTTTATTTCCTTGATTTTTGGTATTTTAAGGGTTTTCTAGTCAAACTAGACTCCTATAATGATAGGGTATCAAGGATTAGTTTTGGATTATTGCGTTTCACAAAAGAACTACAACACACCAAGGTCCTTTAATACAGAAACAAGATATGAAGAACAGCAAAGGCAAAGGACCCGTGAGGTACAACAAAATCAAGCACATAATCCCCATTTACACAGTCGCTAATCAACAAAAAATAACACACACATATGGTAAGTCCATTGGGCTAAAGCCCGACCTGCTTGGTTATTTGGATTTCTAGGCTTTCTCTGGCTTTCAAATGAGCTTGGATTTTTGGGCTTTCATATTTTTTTTTTTTTAAAAAAAAAAAAAAAAAAAAAGGACTTGGACCAAAGCCTCTTTTTGGTTTTATTTTTCAGCTTCATGTATAAAATATAAGGGGGTGTTTGGAACAGAAGTTTGAATTATGTTGTTTGGGTATTTTTGATATACGTGTGTGAAAAAAGTGTGTGAACAAGTGTATAATATTATTTAAAATGTGTGGAAATGTGTTAGAACTAATCCACCAAACATCCCATAATGTCTAAGAAATGATGAGGGGTACCCAATAATATTGTATTGTGTGGCCTCCAAAAAAAGAAAAAAAAGAAAAAAAAAAAAAAAGAGTAAAGTTTGTATTGGTAAACTTATTTTTTTTAATGGTTTTTATCCAATTACAAACCAATAAAAATTTGCTACTTCAATAATTTGTAAAAATATTGTAGAAAAGATTTGTCGTTACATCATTACTCTCAAAAGAATTAAAAGATATTGTTAATGAAAGAAAAAATGTAATTTTATAAGAAAAGAGGTTTTGTGGGACCCTCTTTTCATTAAAATTTTATCCATAATGATAGTCTTCTGGTTTATTTATTTATTTTTTTTAATTTTGATTTTAAATAATTCTTTTTTGATAATATTGTTTTTTTTTTTTTTTTTTTATGGGAAATAAGTCAACTTTATTCAGAACATGACAAAAACGTTACATCTTAGGTCACCACGTTTTCAATACAACTTGGTGTTTCTTCTACCCATGCATGCAAGGACGACACACCTCTGGCATACTGTGCCAACGTGTGGGCTACTTTGTTTCCAGTGTGCAATACATAACAGAACTGGACAGACTGAAACTTGTGAAGATAGGACACGACACCAGCTATGATATTGGTAATGGACAAAGGCGGTTCAGTAAGGTGAAGCATGGCATTCGTTACTATTTTCTCATCACTCTCAAACACACAGTCCCTGATTCCCATATTCCAAGCAAACTCAACTGCTTCTTCCATGGCCTTAGCTTCCTTCTTGAGAGCACCCAATGGAGCTGTTAACTTCTTACTCAACGCCGCCACAACTACACCATGGTGATCCCGGATAACAAGTCCAATATCGATCTCCTTCTGTTGTTCAAAAGTCGCACTGTCCATGTTCGCCTTGTTCCAGGGTGGTTTAAGGAGCTGCCACACTGCTTCCACAGATTCACGGTAAGGTTGAACTTCATGGTTGGCTGTTAAATATTCCTCCAAATAATTTTTTGTCCACTGAGCTAGAACAGTGGCTGGCTTTCTACTCCTCCCATGCCGAACCTCATTCTGGTTTGTCCAAATACCCCACGCCGTCGTGACCATCAACTCGATATCCTCCTCCGACCACTTTTTAATGTGTCGACCATACCACAGCAAATCCAAGAATTCGGGGCAGCTATCCATGACGTGATCTTTAGCAAGACCCACCTCATTCCACACCTCCTTAGCACGATGACATTGCCATAGCAAGTGTCCTGTTGTTTCCTCTGCATTTCCACACACCTCGCATTTGCTGTCCTAAGTTACTTGATGATGGTACAGGTTAGCTTTCGTGGGCAAGATATTTCTGCATGCCCACCACGTGAAATTTCGGATTTTGTTTGGGACCCGCAAGCGCCAAATGAATTTTCAGAATTCTTTCATACACGTAGCATTAGAGCTTTCCTCAGATAATTGCTCACTTCTTTCTTGCAAAGCAACCTTATAGGCTGACTTCATTGAAAATTTTCTGGAAGAGGTAAGAGCCCATATAAAACGGTCTTCAGGCAGAGTTGGACTCAGAGCAATGGATAGGATAGACTCTACATCCAAAGGCATGAGAATGCGTTGAAGGGCCTACAGATTCCACTATCCTTTCTGGTGGTTAATAAGGGTAGTCACTAGCACATCAGAGCCAACTTCTAGACACGGTGTGACTACTTGGTAGGTAGAGGATATACAAAGTCATCCGTCACCCCAAACTTGCACCTTTGCCCCATTTCCTATCCTCCAACAACTACTTTTTTGACAATTTGCTGTGCAGAGAATATGCTTCTCCAAGCATAAGATGGCTTAGCTCCCAAAGATGCAGAAAGGAAGTCTTTGTGAGGAAAATATTTTGCTCAGAAAACACAGTGGAACAGAGAGTTGGTGTAAGTTTGGAGCCGCCACCCCTGCTTGGCTTGCAAGGCCAAGTTGAATGCTTTCAGATCCCTGAAGCCCATCCCACCACATTCCTTTGGTGTGCACATCTTCTCCCAGCTAAGCCAAGCCATCTTGTCCACACCATTATTTTGCCGCCACCAAAATTTCTGGACCATCCTAACTAGCTCATCGCATAGTGAATCCGATAACTTAAAGTAACTCATGGTATATGATGGTATAGCTTGGGCTACTGATTTTATTAGAATCTCCTTTCCTGCATTCGACAATAACTTTTCTTTCCATCCTGAAAGCTTCTTCCTAAGCTTATCCTTAAGGTCACTGAAAGTATTCTTTTTGGATCTACCCACCAAGGACGAAAGACCCAAATATTCTTCATGTTGATGGATGACTTGGGCTCCAAATCTATTTTTCATCTCCTCCTAAAGTGCACGTGGGGTATTCTTTCTAAAGAATAGAGCAGTCTTGGCCTTTTTAAGCTACTGACCCGAGGTAGCCTCATATAGAGTGAAGACGCATTGGAGCTCATTGCACTTATTTGTCATCAGGGCCGGTTTTTATTGACTTGGTTTTTTCATTTTAAATAATTCCTTTTTGGTAATACTTTTTTTATTATTAGTCATCAAAGCCGGTTTTTATTGACCTGGTTTTCTTATTTTTATTTTTAATTAATTCTTTTTTGGTAATACTTTTTTTTTTCATCAGATCCGGTTTTTATTGACATTTTCTTTTTTGAGAAGATGGTTTTTATTGACCTAGAATTGCTGAAAAGTCCTAATATTTTCTTAGATGTATGGAGCTAGCTAATCTTTTAAGTAGTATATGTGTACACCATTTTTTTTTTCATTTATAATATATGATCTTAAATATATATGTGGTTCAAAGAATAAACAAAGAAGTACAGTCGTATAGGACATAACATAACAAATTTCAATCCCTCTCGGTGGTTAAATCTTATATCTTAGACAGGGTTTCTGGGTGGTGGTGCTCTCATGTCTCTGCACACATAGTAGCAGTTTTTGTCTTGCAGCCCTTGCAAGAGTTAGCGTGACCTTCCGTGGGTTAGGTCAGGGCGGACGTTTGGGTTTTAAGTAAACCAGGAGCATCCTCTGGGTTGGGTAACTATTTGAAGTGTACAATATGGCTGAAGAGTTGGAAGCGATGTGGAGTAAGTTATCTGTTACGAAGGAAGAGGGCGAAGGTATTGAATTGGGTAGCAACAGCACCAGAGTTGCAAAGGAGGTTGGAAAAAACTGTGTTATCATGAAGATTATGACTCTTAAAAGCATAAACTTAGATACTTTGAGAAAGAACCTGAGAATGTTGTGGAAAACAAATAAATGGGTCAACATTTCTGAATTAGAAGCTGAACTGTTTCTAGTGGAGTTTGGAGATGGGAAAGATAAAAAGAAAGTCTTCGATATGAGCCCTTGGAGCTTTGAAAAACAACTGGTGATTTTACAAAAGTTTGAAGGTGAGCAAACTCCAAAGGAGATGGAGTTAAAATGGTCGCCATTCTGGATCCAGATTTTTAATTTACCTCTAATGAGTAGAACAAAGGAAACGGGCTGGGCGATTGGGTCCTCTTTGGGGGTTGTTATGGAGGTTGATGTCCCTGATTCAGGAGTGCACTGGGGTAAGTGCCTTAGGGTGCGTGTTCAGATTGATGCTACAAAAAAACTTATCCGTGGAAAAAGAATCACCATTGAAGGGGGTGAGTCCAGTTGGGTTCAGTTCAAGTATGAACGACTCCCTAATTTTTGCTACTGCTGTGGACTGTTAAGCCATGCACTTAAAGACTGCCCTGCATTTTCTGTTGGGGGCCGAACGGTGGAGGAAGGCTTTCAATATGGGACATGGTTGCGTGGCGACCCATATGGGAGGATTCAAAAAGAACCAGTGAAATACGATGGAGGTGAAAACCATGGAAGCAAGGACGAGGTCGCCGGAGTGAGGCTGGAACGGACACATGATCAGTCCGATTTGCCTGGGGAGAAGTCAGTGGTGGGTGGGAATCACGTGCCTGTGTCTCTTCCCTTAGGTAGCAGTAGCTTGACACGCGATGACGCAATTCTGGATTCGCCAAGACAGCTAACAGCGACACCACAAGAAGAAGGAAAGGGTGAAGGTGCAAGAGTGAAGTCAAAAAAAAAAAAAAAAAAAAAAATTCCTCTTAGCTTGATAAGTCCTTTGCCACGTTCAGCACTCAGTCCAAAGTTGCAGAGGAGATGCAGTGGGAGAAAGTGCTTCAACAGGCTGTGAGGAAGACTCCTTTTGAGGTAAACCTCATATCCACACATACTTTTACTTTTTCTCCATCCGTATCTAATCTTGTGGGATCTGAGGAAGATATTCCTCCGGGTTTTGGGGGTCAACATTTAAAGGAAACTATTGTGACTGAGGTCTTTGATAAGCTTGAGGGGTATAAGGGGATTTGTGAACGTGTGGAAAAAATAAAACCTGAGAAAATTTCCTCCCCTTCAAAGAAGCCCAATGGGCCCTCTCTTGGAGCAAAACAGGCCAACTCCTTAGCGGGCTCCTCCAAGCTGGGCCAACAGCATGATCACCTCATGAGTTTAAAATCTCACGTGACCCAGGACCCTCAGCTTACTGATATCTCTAATTATCAGAATATAAAACATGCCTCTCATACTTTGGGTAAAAAATGGTCTCGTGTTCTCCGTTCTTCACCAGGCAGCAAGGAAGCTCTGCTTCCACATGTGGGACAAAAAAGAGGCTCTGTAGTTGACTCGGATCAGCCTGAACTATCAAACAAGAAATTTCGGGTTTCTCAGGATGACAAGGAAAATTTAGTTTTTATGGCGGTGGCTGGTTCCCAACCCTGCCAAGAATTATGAGTATTATGTGTTGGAACTGTCGCAGGCTTGGGAACCGGCAGACAATTCATGAGCTCAGGTGTTTAGTGTGGGCACAAGATCCTACAGTGGTGTTTATAGCCGAAACATGGCTGGATGAAGCAAGGCTACTAGTTATACGAGATACTTTGAAGTTTGGTCATCATCATGGAGTGTCAAAAATTACTCATGGTGGTGGTTTGGCTTTATTTTGGAAGAGGGATTTCAACCTAACAGTCGAATCATCTTCCTTAAATCATATCGATGTCACAATAAATGGTGGCAAAGAAAATGCGTGGAGGTTCACAGGATTTTACGGAGCACCTGACACTCAGCTTTGAATTGACTCTTGGAATTTATTGAGGAACTTAAATGGGCAGTCTTCGCTACCTTGGTTATGTGCAAGCGATTTCAATGAACTCCTCAAGTCTCATGAGAAATTGGGTGGCCGTTTACGTCCCTATAGGCAAATGCAGCTTTTCAGTGAAGCCTTGGATGAATGTGGGCTGTATGATCTCAGTTTTATTGAGAAAAAATTCACATGGCTCAAGCATTATCCGAATGGGGGGTCAGTTTGGGAAAGATTGGGCAGGGTGGTGTGCTCGAGGGAGTGGTTTTCTCTTTCTCCAGCAACTAAGGTCCGAACTCTCTCTTGTGTTTCTTTGGATCATAGCCCTATTATTATTCTCCCTGATGGAATTACACTTAAGAAACATAAGCCATGGCAATTTGAGCAATTATGGCTTGAAAATGAGGGCTATCACAATACTATTACAGCAGCTTGCAAAGAGGTCTCTTGGGGTCCACCCATGGTAGAAGTGATGAAAAAGATTGAAAATTGCCAAAATCAATTACGTAGATGGAGTAAAAATTCTGTGTGCAATATTTCACAAACTCTGTTGGAGAAGAAAAAGTCCTTAGAATTAGCTGAAGCAGCAGCAATGAGGGGGGGGGGGGGGGGGGAAGTATGGATGTTTTCCTACAATTAAAATCTGAAGTTAATGATCTCCTCAGAATGGAAGAGAAATTATGGCAACAAAGAGTCATGACCATTGGATGGTTTTGGGGGACAAAAATATAGGTTATTTCCACAACAGGGCTTCCAAAAAATTTAGGCAAAATACTATCACAGAGCTTAGAGATTCAAACGGTGTGGTGGTCTCAGGGGATGATGAGATTGCAGCTTTGGCCGTGGGGTATTACAAAAACCTGTTTTCTTCTTCAACACCTGGCAATATTGAAGATGTAGTGCAGCACACTCAACAGGTGGTCAGTGAGGAGATGAACTCAGATTTGATTGCAAAATTTTCCAAGACTGAGGTGGAGATAGCTTTACAACAGATGGCTCCTCTAAAAGCTCCCGGCCCGGATAGGATGCCTCCAATCTTTTTTCAACACTATTGGCCCAGTATCGGTGATGACGTTGTCAAGGCAGTCCTTTCTTGCCTCAACTCTAACCATATCTCTTCGGGTCTAAATCATACTTTCATCGCTCTTATTCCTAAGGTAAAGAGTCCTAAAACCATTACTGAATTTCGGCCTATTGCTTTATGTAATATTTTATATAAGCTAGTCTCAAAAGTTTTGGCTAATAGATTAAAGAGAATTTTGCCTTAGATTATTTCTGAATCACAAAGTGCTTTTCAATCTGACAAAGCAATTTCGGATAATATCTTGGTTGCATTTGAGACTCTCCACCACATGAAGACAAAGAAGCATGGAAAAGTGGGCCACATGGCGTTGAAATTAGATATGAGTAAGGCCTATGATAGATTGGAGTGGATTTTTTTGCAAAAGATCATGGAAAAAATGGGTTTTCACAGTAGATGGATTGGATGGATTTTGGAGTGTATAAAATCTGTTACATATTTTGTCTTTGGTGAATGGGGAAGCAAAAGGTCATATTATTCCAACAAGAGGTATTCGCCAAGGAGATCCCCTCTCTCCCTACCTTTTTCTCCTTTGCTCAGAAGGCCTAAATGGACTAATCCAACATGTAGTAGATGAAGGGCAGATTGAAGGTGTCTCTCTCTGTCGTAATGGTCCAAAAATATCTCATTTGTTTTTCGCAGATGAAAGCCTACTTTTTTGTCGAGCTTAGCTTGAGGATATCAATACTATCCAAGAAATTTTGGGAAAGTATGAAAGGGCTTCGGGACAAAAGATAAATTCGGAGAAGACAAACCTTTTTTTCAGCAAGGGTGTACCCGAATCCTCAAAAGACTTATTAAAAAATTTGCTTGGAGTTCCGGAGATTAAAGAATATGAGAAATACCTCGGGTTACCTGCAGTGGTTGGTAGAAGGAAGAAGGCAAGTCTAAATTATATAAAAGATAGGGTGTGGAGCAAGTTGCAAGGTTAAAAGGAAAAACTATTGTCTCAGGCTAGAAAGGAAGTTCTTTTAAAGGTGGTGGTACAATCCATCCCTACTTTTGCTATGAGTTGTTTTAGGTTGCTGATTGGCCTTTGTCAATATATTGAGATGCTCATTCGGAAATTTTGGTGGGGAAGTGTTGTGTCAACCAAAGTCGGAAGGGGGTCTAGGTTTTAAGGATCTATGTAAGTTTAATGAAGCAATGTTGGCAAAACAAGTGTGGAGATTAATCCATGATACAGATTCCCTATTTTATAAAGTTTTCAAAGCTAAATATTTTCCCCACAGTTCGATCTTTGAAGCAAAGGTAGCATCGAGTTCCTTTGCGTGGAAAAGCATTTTATTTGCTAGAAAACTTGTGGAAAGGGAAGCTCGGTGGAGGGTTGGAGATGGAAATTCTATAAGGATTTTTCATGATTCATGGTTACTGAATTCACCAGATGGTAAAGTGGTTTCCCCTCAAATTTCTTTAGCACCTGACTCCACGGTGGATACACTCATTGATGCCCATACGGGTTGGTGGAATACTCATCTCATTGATCTTTGTTTCTATCCGCCTGAAGCCACACTTATAAAGTCCCTGCCTTTGTGTACCGTTCCTCAACCCGATATCCTTATTTGGCCTAAAGAAAATTCTGGTTCTTATTCCGTGAAATCGGATTACAAAAGTCTTATGGAAATTGCTACCCTTGATACTGTTAGACCAACAGTTTCTGCCGAACAGAAGATTTTTTGGAAAAACATTTGAAAATTGAACGTGCCGGGGAAAATCAATCATTTCTTATGGAGGTCATGCACAAACTCTCTGCCCTCAAAAGAAAATCTGAAGAAAAGAGCTATGCCTATCGATCCCATCTACCATCTCTGCTTAAGGGAGAATGAATCTGTTCTCCACACTTTATGGGGTTGTGGGAAGGTGCAACTGGTTTGGGCACAAGACTTTGGCTAGGTTGACAAAAACAAAGTTGTTTCGGGTTCTTTCTCTGATTTAGTGCAGCTGATTCAGGAAAAACCTCACACAGTTCCACTGTTTAGCATCACAGCATGGTCTATTTGGCACCACAGTTACAAATCTCACCTCCAGGAACCTTCAGTGCCGTTGGTCAGAATTGCGGGTTTCGCACGCGATTATCTTCGAAGCTTCAAAACTCGGGGATTTCAAGAAAGTCACTCCACGGGCAGTAGGCATCCATCTCAAAAGCATTGGCGTCCTCCACCTCAAGATTGTTTCAAGACAAATTATGATGGGGCAATGTTCGATGAATCAGATGAAGCCGGCCTTGGTGTTGTCATCCGAAATTCTAAGGGTCAAGTCATGGTTGCTCTGTTCGAAAAAATCAAAAAACCACCTTTAGTTGTGGCCTTGGACCTACTGGTAGCAAGAAGAGCAGCAGTCTTGGTCTCTGAAACAGGTTTCCATCAATCTTGTTTTGAGGGTGATTCGGAGGTTGTAGTAAAGTTTCTACGTGGTAGAGGTATGGAAAAATCTGTTGTGGGTCACATTTTAAAAGACACTTTGTCTTATGTTAGTTTGTTAAAAAGCTATTCTTTCTCTCATGTCAATAGGCAAGGCAATGCAGTCGCACACGCCTTAGCTCAGAGAGCAAGACTTTCCCTTCCCATTGAAGTCTGGATGGAGTTTGTTCCACCAGACCACATAATGTCCCTGGGAAAAATAGTATTAAAAGCATGTGTGGCTGAGCCATGTTGGGCCAAGGGGGGCCATTGCCCCATTAGCTTTTTGAATTCTCCGTTACAACTAGTCATAAAAATTTAAAATTGGCATGTTAAATTTTCGAATTAGTCCAATAAATGTAAAACCCAACCAAATTAAATTGGTAAGAAATAAATGCTAAATTCATAATATTTTTGCAACACTTATACAACCAATCCTAAATACAAGTTGTTATTGACTGTTTTTAGTGTGTAAAAAAGTAATTTAAGTGGTGGGTTTGAATTAGAACCAATAACAACTTACTATCAAAAATTTATTGTGAAATTATTATGAAAATAACATAGATATAATACTTCTAAAATTTTTAAAAGAAGACCCAAAAAAAAAAAAAAAAATCATTGGCCCGTGGCTATCCAAAATATTAACAAAACCACATTTCTTTAGGTCTGGTTAATATATACCCTAAGGATATATATTAATAATCCATTTAAGAAATTTTTTTTTCAGAAATAAAAAAACTTTCAAAAAAATTTTGATAACTTTTTCAATTCTTGATAAAATATTTTTAAAATGGTTTACAAACATATGGGTTAAGACATTCATTAATAAATCCCTATCTTTTTTTAACAATATTCCAAATCTTGTTATCAAAAAATCTGTCATAGTACTTTGTGTACCCTCGTAGAGCCGCCAGTTACACCGCTGTAAGAACTATGTACCGCATGTTGGCCTCTGGGGCTCCAGGCATTTGTTGAAGCCGTTGGCAACCACTAGTCTCTCTCCCTCTCTCTATCTCTCTGTTTTTGCTACTCTGTACTTTTTCTTTGTCTCTCTGTATTTTGCTACTCTGTACTGTTATTCTTTTATATTGCAAGTACTGTTTTGGTGGAATATAGTAAAGCTACTGAATGTGCCTAAAAAGAAAGTTTCTGTTTTAGTGCTATACAAGTACAACCCTTGAAAAATGCGACGGAATTTTTCCATTTATGAATGGTAAATTGTGCAGTAACACTAACCCCCTTTAAGTCCAAGAAAGTCCAACCCGCAAGTCTTTTCGCTAGTTTGCTACCGCATGCGCATCCTCCTTCTCATCCAAAGTGGGCACACTATCCAAAGCACCTCTCTCATCTAACCCAATCTACTTGGGTCAAAAAGTCATAGCTTTAAAGTAGCTAAGATCTTGATACACGTTTTAACCCATTTTACCAGAGTTTTGTTTTTCTTTTTTTGTTTTACTTTTTTTTTTCACTATTTATATCACTTTTCTTGTTGAGTAATGTTACAAATAATATAAATTTTACTACATTAGTCTTATAAAATGGTGTATCACCACCACCAAAAAAAAAAAAAAAAAATCAAATCATACAATTTTTTATTATTTTGTCTAGTAATACTTATCACATTCCTACCACATTAATTTTGTTATTATTATCAATTAATATTTTTTTAGATTAATTTCATTTTTAATATTGACTTTGAATCTTACCCTATTGACTGAAATCTTAGCTCCACAACTAAGTGAACTTCATTATGAATGTGAGAAAAATGAACACATTTTTCTGAACAACAAGAGCACTTAAGAGTTACTTTTGATTTAATAGGATTGAGTATTGTCTAATACATCATGACTTTGACAAATTCAAAGTCATGCCCAACCACATTGCACAATGATGGACTCACACTCATGTCTATAATTCAAGAGTTTATACCAAACAGCCGCTTATTCTCAAAAAAAAAAAAAAAAAGTTTCATACGAAACCTGAAAGTATGAAAAAAAGTAGTTCATACGAAACCTCAAGTCAAATAGGGTAGTTCATACGAAACCTCAAGTCAAATAGGCTATAAATTTATATTTTCACACATTTGACTTTGCATTAAATTCAAATCCGGACTCTTTGGTTCACACCACCTAATTAATATTTTAATTTTACTTGCTCAGAGAGTGAAAGAGAGAGAGAAAGAGACAACCCGGTACAACCTCTTTTTTCTATATAAGGTGGAGTTTCAACATGTCCAGGACCACAAAACTACAAAGGCCAGTTCTACATTGTCCTGAAGTTCTGGCTAAACACAGAACACAGTTTTTGAGTGCTGAATATTTGTCGCAAAGGGTTCTTCGATTTCATCAATAAGAAGTGCATGACCACAAAATGTCATAGTCAGCCTCATATCAAAGCATTGAGGAGCCTAAGGGGACAACTTTAGGTAGGGTCTTTTGTCATAATCTAACTTCTGACATCAATTTTTTCTTTTTCCATTTAAGAAAATATTCAAGATCTCTAACTCTCACATTTTATAGCATGTATCCTGTGGGGAGACAAAACAAACACATGTTTCATTTTTTTTTTTTTTTTTGATAAAAGTTTACAAGTCATGTAAATGGTTATTTTCATTATCATTTTGGCATAAGAGGATTACGATTACTTTGTAGAATTAAACCCTCTAACACAACTTTGATCTTAAAATAATATTGGTCATAAGCCATAATTACAAATGGTGTAACTCTTGTCAAGTTACATCAGGTGTAACTTGAACCCATCTTATATAATAATAATAATAATAATAATCTATATATATAATAACAGGTGAAGCAGAGAGAAAATTCAATTAAATTTCAATTGGATTCTCAATTTTGCGCCACTTGTCCTAACCAAAACTCAAAAAAAAAAAAATCTAATTAGATTATAAATTTGACTCCAATTTTGTGTCATGTATCTTATCTAAATTTTCTAATTTTTGTGCCCAAATAAATGATGCATTAATATTTAACACGAAAGCCAAGAAAATCATAATGATAATGCTCATTAACCTAAGCAAGAACATCTTACCTGCACACTTTTATGGAGATTATAAATTGGACTTCAATTTTGTGTCATGTATCTTATCTAAATTTTCTAATTTTTGTGCCCAAATAAATGATGCATTAACATTTAACACGGAAGCCAAAAAAACTACAATGATAATATTCATTGGCCTAAGCAAGAACATCTCACCTGCACACTTTTATGGGTGATCTCAATAGAGTCTAGAGCTCTTCTAATCCCACAACCAGAACCAAGGAGTTCAACAAGAAAGACTATAAAAGTAAAATATCATCTCCTCCTAATTCCATATCATCATCTCATGTCTCCTCCTCTCTCAACCTCTACCAACTAGATCCACACACTACCCTCTCTCCTCCTTACGGATTTCTCAGAGTAAGGCCGGGTTCAAACACAATGTTCAATCCCACTCTTCCTTGCTTCACACTCTCATACATTAGCACTTCATTGGCGCCTCCAAGAAGATTCCAGGCTCAATGATCAGTTTTTATTTAATAATGTCCTTTTATATATTTTAAATAATAAAATGTAATATTCTCTTTTTTCTTCACTGTAGCATCACTTAAATAATAAAATGCAATATTCTCTCTTTTTTTATTCATTGTTTTATCTAATGCTATCCTATGTATGATAAACCAAAAAGAAAAAAGAAAAAAAAAAGACCAATAGCATTACTTAAATAATAAAATGCAATATATATTTTTCATTATTTGATTTAATTCTATCATCCGTGTGATAAACCCACAAAAACAAAAACAAAACAAAAACAAAAAAATTGGCCAATAGCATCATTACAATTAACCAGTCCCGTGCGGTAGCACGGGGTTACATACTAGTAATAATAATAGGTGAAACTAAGAAAAACTCAAATTAAAATTCTAAATTAGAGTTCCAATTTTGTGCCATATGTCTTAATTTATTTATTCTAAAAGAGTTTTATTTATTAATTTTAGAATCAAATACGGGACCACATCATAAATATTCATCCAAGTGAGTTATTAAATACAAAAATCAAAGAGTCTAGAATGAATGAATCGAAAAAAAAAAAAAGAAAAAAAAAAAAAAGAAGTGCTTCACAATAATTTTAAAAAGGTATGGATAATTTACATTTTATACCTAATAATATCCTAACAAATTTTTTTAAAGAGTTAGCAATATGTAAAAATGACTATCAATAGTATTTAAATTATATATATAGGATATATATTATGCATCTTATTATATATCTTTAAGTATATCTATACATATGCATATTAAAAGGTAAAGCTGAGAGAAAATCCAATTAGATTTCAAATTGCAATTCAATTAGTGTCTAATTTTGTGCCATGTATCCCTTCTAATCTAAGCTTTTAAATTTTTGTATCAAGTTAATTAATTCAATTTAAAAACTGAAATTCAATTAGAATTTAATTTTGTGCTATGAGTCTCATCTAATGTAAGTTTTTTAATTTTTGTGCCAAGTGAGTTAATTCAATGTAAAAAACAAAGAGTTTAATATAAATAAATTATAAAAAACCTAATCATCCATTACTAACTAGGTAATATATATATATATATATACACACAAACACACATATAACCAATACTTAGAGAAAATTTAATTAGATTCAAAATTGAATTTTGCTCTTATAGCTTTCCATACAAATTAAATTATTTAGATTTTTACTGAAATTTTTTCTTTGAACTAATGCACATATTTTTTATACTATTTCTATTTAGATATTTTGTATGCCAAGATCTTGAACGTAACAAATTATAATTACGCTAAATGATCTAATGCACCTATTCCCATTCAATTTTGAAGATACTATTGGATCAATTTATTCTTTTATTTTTGTGTTGTATTTACTATTTAGTAGAATTTCATGTACAGTGATTGTGAATTAATATTGTATATGTAGTATTCAATAGCAATTTTTAAAATTATATACATAATTACAGTGTAATAAGAAACTTAGCTTAGCCAATATCATGAAAATTGCAAGAAAAAACTATTTTAGTACCTCCAAATATCTTGGTCGAACTAATATTCTATATCTTTTATAGCCCAAGCTAACATCAGTAGCACCATCACAATTTATCTTACCTGTGCGTAAGCTAGCACGAGTTACATATTAATAAATTTGAATATATGACCAAAATTAAACTCTAATTTGAAATTTTAATTGAACTTTCTTTGAACTTTGCCTATAAAAATATATATAGATATAAATGTAGAGATAGATATAAATAAAAAGTTTAAAAAATGGATCAATATAGCTAGGGGGGAAGGGGGAATTATATTGAAATAAGATCTCTAAAAGATGAGAAGTAAAATCACTTTATGTTAATTTATTATAACATATTCTTTTGTTTGCATATTGTTGGTTCTCTATTTCATTGTATGATATCCCAAAATATAAAATTTTATTTGGATAAAAAATATGGTTCTTTTTAAATGAAATAATATTCTCTTAATTTTTTTTTTTTTTTGATTTCTGACCGTAATAACAAACATGAGAAGGAAAGATGATAAAGCCAGTTTGGTGAGTCACCTTGGTGCTCTTCCACATCACAAGCATGATTGGTTAACGAAGTTAAATCGTAACCAATTCACTTAATTGTTTCAATAATACAGGTTTCTTTTTTCTCCTCCTCATTTTTTTTTTTTTTTTTTTTGGTTGTAGAATCTAAATAAAAAATAATAACTAGTTTATTTATATACCAAGGAAATGGATACTTGATCTTGTTGGAACTTTAATTATTGATTTCAATGCTATCAAGTTTCATTTGTTTTTTCTTTTTGGTAGAAACTAACTACAAAAAATTACTATTTTATTTATTTAACAAGGAAATAGATTCTTGATCTTGTTGGAACTTCAATTATTGATTTCAATGTTAGGAGTTTCGTTTAACCGTTTGGATGTATGTACCAAGATATAGCTATTTCCCAAATATTGCTTAGATAATATTTAAAATTTGTATCCCTGACTTGAGAGAGAGAGAGTAACAAAATATCATATTCATGGTGGGTTTGGCTGGCCTTATCTATATAAAGAGGGGTTTTGAACACTTTGATATTACAGTTATTGGTTCACAACAAGTTCCCTCTCAAAGTTAAGGCCAACCAATCCATACCTCTGTTCTTCTCTACCTTGTTTGACTGCCATATCTCACATAGGTTTCTCCAAATTCTTCTTTCAAAAGTACACCCTCATAGCTATCTAGGTAAGCAGTAAGCCCAATATTTTGCTCTCTCTCTCTCTCTCTCTCTCTCTACCATGTTTATGGTGAAATGGGATCATGAAGGTATCAAAACTTTTTCATGTATGAACCATATAAAAATGGTCATGAAATTATATAAAAGAGTTTTCATGTATGAACCATCTGAATAATTCTCATGCATGTATATCAAAGAGTTTTCAGGTATGAACCCTTTAAATAATGGTCAAGTGATCTTGGTCCTATATATACACAAAAAACTAACTTTTGGAAATTCTAATCCACTAAAAAAAAACTTGATGCTAAAGTTTTGTGTTGGTTATTAGTTATGAGTATGACTATATATATGATTTATTAGTACTTGACTACAATAGTTGCATGCAACAGTGAAGAGAAGAGAGATCTAAGTGGTATAAATTTCATCCAATCTTGATTGAAAGAAGCTATTAGAAAGAATGTGGAAGCTCAAGGTAGCAGAGGGTGGCAATGACCCTTACATCTACAGCACCAATGACTTTGTTGGAAGGCAGATATGGGAGTTTGATCCTGAAGCTGGTACTCCAGAAGAGAGAGCTGGGATTGAAGAGGCTCGTCAAAATTTCTACAGGAATCGCTACCAAGTCAAACCCAATGGCGATCTACTTTGGCGAATGCAGGTCCATACATCTACATTTCTCTCTACCCATCCTATCAATTCCAAAAATATTTCTTACTATTTCATCAAAAAACCAAAGTAGTTTTTGGGTTAAACTTATCATGGGGTGGAAGATTTGGAAGCCCTACAAGTTTTGCTATCTGTGCTATGAGTTACATGCATTAGCCTTAGAATATGGCTTGTGTTTAGTGTCTTTTTGCACTGAATACGCTACGATGTGAACAGATATCCAAAATTAAATATATGTTAGAATGAGTAATGTCCAGCATGGTTTTGAAACCCGGACCGGACCGTACAGTCTGACCGGAAAAACCTCGAACCGGCCATCTTTACAGTTTGTTAAACATGAAAAACCGTTCCACACAAAAAAGCAGCAAACCGTATGAACCGCAATCGGACCGTCCGGTTCTATGAACCGTGACTGGTTCAGGCGGTTCCCACAGGTCCTTTGTTTCAAGCCTCAAACAGCACCGTTTTGGACTCTCTTCCCTTTTTCTTTTCCTATATGGCGTCGTTTTGACTTTGGAATTAGATCATTCACTCAAACAAGAAACCCTTGCCTCACTCTTTCAATCAAGAAACCCTCGGCAAATACCAGCCGAAATTCAAGATTCGGCCAGCATGGAGTTTGGCTGGTAAAACTAAAATCTCAACCAAAAAAAAAAAAAAAAATTTGAAGAAGAAAGAAATGAAGTAAACAGACGTACCTTACACAAAAAATAAAGCAAAACAAAAAAGCCATGGTGAGAAACTTGAGTGAGAAGTGGAGAAAAGTCAGATGAGATGAATACTGGTAAGTCACTAAGTTGAACCGTTGAAGAAGACGCAGAGAAAGGAAGAATGTAGAAGAAAGAGGAAGACACCAAAAAATGACAACGATGAGAGGATATTTAAAACTGAGTCTGAGAAGAGTGAAAATCAAGGAGTGTGACTTGACGTGTGTGGATGAGAAAATAGAAGAGAAAAAAAAGAAAAGAAAAAGCCAAAAAGGAGGGAACCAGCTGGTGAGGATAAAATGAGCAATATAAAATATTAAAAACATAATTGGTTGGGCAAAGTGCAAGCCAACTTTCACTTTGTACGTTGGCGAGGGAAAAAATGAATAATATAAAATAATGAAAATTTTCTACTTTCATTTTGTACGTTTGTTTGGGTTTTTTTTTTTTTTTTTTTTTTTTTTTTTTTTTTTTTGCATTAAAAGAATTAATTAGTATACTTTAATAAAATAATAGTAGTTTAAGTAAATGATCATATTAGTTCTAAGATAACAAGTTTTATAAATGTATTAAAAATATAAATTTTTATAAATGTTTTTTTGTAAGTAATAAGATATGAAATTTTATATATATATATATATATATATATATTTGCAGTAGTTTCGAAATGGTACGTTGAAATGAGCCAGTATCGAACCAGTACTGAAACATTCCATTCCAATAGACAAATCGAAACAGTATTCATAACATTGGTTTTATGTATTTTTGTAAGAAACAATGCGTAATGGATTACACATTGTTACTGTGAAGTAGTCAGTTCTATGAAAGTCATTATTATTGTGAAACCTACTGTTGGTGGATTACTTTCAAACCTTGGGATAGATCGAGGGCTAGATGATATAAAAGATTTGCTTGGTGAAACACTTGTCTTGGAGCTTGTTAGTTAAATCCTTGGTAAATTAGACTATTTTAGTTAATTTTTCTATTTTTTATTAATTTAAAATTTTTATATATATTTAAAATAATTATTAAATTAATTATGACGTCATCGCGGTTCGACCCCGGTTCAACCTCGGTTCGACCTCAAGAACTTTGAATCTCTCCCTTTTACGGTTCAATGAACGATCCGAGTTTCAAAACCTTGATGTCCAGTGCCACTCTGAACACATATTTCACCTTTAAATTTATAGATTACAATACACACATAGCATGACTTTACTTTATGATTAGTCAACGTTTGATTTCTCATTAATGTTTGGTAAATTGGCACCTAAAAGTTAAACAAACCAAATACTTCGAAGTTTTCTTATCAATTAATCATGCGTTGATTGTACTAAAAACCCTGAAGCAGGCTTCTTAGACTTGGAGCCAAATTAGAGATTAGACTATTTATTAATGGTGGTTTGAAGATACTATAGTATGGTATGATATATTATATGTATATGGAGTTAACTTTTAAGAGATCAATTTTTTAAATAAAAAACCTTAAATAGTAGAAATACAATAACCAAAAAAAAAAAAAAAAAAGGAATTCAAAATGTTTGGAATTACTGCATACTTTACATTTTGAAAGAAAAAAAAATTGATTTTTTAGCATTTATTAACAAAGTATTTTTTAATAATAATAATAATAATAATAATAATAATAATAATGCTACAGCTACAAACTATTTTGTAACATTTTTATAAACTGTTGATATGACTAATTTTTTATTGGTTTTCATCAAAGCTCACCATTAACACATCATTGCATCAGCAGTTTGTAAAAAATTTTATAAAAAACTTTGTATCTCTAACATTATTACTCAATAATAATAATAATAATAATAATAATAATAATAATAATAATAGGCCTTTGTTAATGAATTTTCTAAGGCAATATTTACGGTACATTAAACCCTTTATTAAATTATATTTTTATAAATTTAAGAAAAAATAAAGTCAATATATCTAAAAAAGTATACATAATCACAATAAATTTATATGTGTAATTCAATAAATTATCAAAAATTGTATTTAATTATTTTCTTTGTTGAAAAATATGAATTCTATCTTAAAATTAAATATTTATTAATTTTTAACGTTTGTCTTTAGAATACTTATTATCAATGACCATAATAATATTGAAAGTCTTTGGATCAAACAAACATTCTTCTTTTTAAATTTTAGTCACACCCATATTGCGTGAACATTTTGTGTTTGGAACTTTTTTGTTTATTTGTTTTATCCATATGGCATTCTAGGCAGCATAAATATATATATATATATATATATATATATATTTTTAATTTTGACAATTAGTCATATTAGCATTTTTTATTAATTACGTAACTGTGGAGACTATTTTGACACAATATAAAAATATTAAAAACTAAACTTACATATTCGAAACCTTAGATACAAAATTGATACATAGCGTAGAAGGTTTGTCATTAGGGACAGAAATAATAATATACCTTAGTAATATTAGCCTATACACACATCACTTCTTCCTTTCCGTATGCGTTCGATCATTGGGAATATTTTGATGGCTTTCGCAATGTAGTCAACAGACTGCAGAACCGTATAATATGTTATACTCAAATTAACTAGTCAATTGGACTTAGTATCCTATTTCATTATTTTAAAAAAGTACTTAGTATTCTTTTGACTTCATTTCCTTCAAAAAATAAAAACTAGTATGGTCTCAATTTTGTTTTTAGTGCTCGTGTGAATTGGTCAAAAAGATTTCATTGCTTACTCTTTTAACTGGTGGACAATAGTACTTGTTATTCTTCTGCTTTAGTTTCCTTGGAAAAAAAAAATAGTATGGCCTCAGTAATTTTTAGTGCTCTTGTGAATTAGTCAAATTGGGGGACCTAAATTCTAGCATTCAAGAAGCATCCTCCTTTCTCTTTGGTCAATTTGATGTTGGAACAGACACACACCACTTCCAAATGCCTTAGTTATTATGTGTATGCTGGATCAAATTTAATGGTGAAATATAGTAGGTGAGATTTTTGTCTACTAAATTAAATTATTAGTGCGATGAAGCTACTTTTGCTGTTTGTTATAGGAAATGAAATTCTACTTGTGGATACATGATAATCTATGAAGTTTCAAAATATGATGATATCTGATTATAATGCTTAATAAATTTGTTGACACTAAGGTCATCTTTCTTTGTCAAAATAATTGCAGTTTTTGAGAGAGAAAAACTTTAAACAAACAATTCCCCCAGTAAAGATTGAGGATGGAGAGGAAATCACATATGACAATGCGACAGCTACATTGAGGAGGGCTGTCCATTTCTATTCAGCCTTGCAGGCTAGTGATGGCCATTGGCCTGCTGAACAAGCTGGCCCATTGTTTTTCCTTCCCCCCTTGGTGAGTTTTATCATTATCATCTATTACTGTCATTGTGAAAAACAAATTTTGGCTTACTTGTTTACAAAATATACATCAATAGAAATTTTTTTTTTATATTGAATTAATGGTCTGTTTGGATTGAGGGAGAGGGAGGGAGAGTAGAGTAGATTTAACACAAAATTAGTTTGTTTTTAGCCAACTCTAGTCTACTCCCCCTCATTCCCCTTTCTATCCAAACAGGCCATAAATCATCACGAAAATAAAAAAATTATAGCAAATCATGCTTATTGATACAATATCTTCTGGTTTGTGCAATGTATACTCCAAGAGCATCTTAGATTGATTTGACTATGAATTATATATTGTTCCCAATACACTGCAATTGGATTCTAAGATGCATGCTTGTGACTTATTATAGTTTTTAGATTGATGCAATTGCTATTTGTCTTGCATTTAATCCAAAAAAATGCAGGTATTTTGTATGTACATTACAGGACATCTTAATACTGTATTCCCTACTGAACATCAAAAAGAAATCCTTCGATACCTGTACTGCCATCAGGTACATATTCTTGGAAGTTTTAAAAGTTAATAGTAAAGACAGAATCAAAGTTTCTGCTAGATTTGTTACTTCCCTTTTTTCTTGCAGTTCAAACTTTCCTTTATAACAACTATGTCGTAAATTTTGCATATTATTAGAACGAAGATGGTGGTTGGGGATTCCACATAGAGGGCCACAGCATGATGTTTTGCACAACTCTCAGTTACATTTGTATGCGTATGCTCGGGGAAGGACCTGAGGGTGGCAAGGACAATGCCTGTGCAAGAGCAAGGAAATGGATCCTTGATCATGGTGGAGTAACACACATACCTTCTTGGGGAAAGACATGGCTTTCGGTATGACCATGTTCAGTAAAATTCACATCTCAATAGACTTACATACTAAAATAATTTGTACTGTAAACTAAAATCTAATCATACTTGTATTACCAATTTGGAAATGAATAGGTTAGGTTTCAAATATATACACTCTGGATGATAACTATATATGTTAAATAACTCAACTATGCAATGTTCCTTTATTCTAGATACTTGGTCTGTTTGAATGGACTGGAAGCAATCCAATGCCCCCAGAATTTTGGATCCTTCCTTCATTCCTTCCCATGCATCCAGGTTTGTACAATATCTACTTACTGCTTCTATTTGAATTAGTCATCTCTACTTAAATTTGCTACTACAAAGTTTTACTGGTTTTTGTTTTTTGAAATTTCATAATAAAACTCGCAACATTCAAAATGCTTATTTTACTTATAGCTTACTAATTGCTTTGCCCCTAAAATGTAGCCAAAATGTGGTGCTACTGTCGGATGGTGTACATGCCCATGTCATACCTTTATGGGAAAAGGTTTGTTGGCCCAGTCACACCTCTCATTCTTCAATTGAGGGAGGAACTCTACAATGAACCTTACAATGAAATTAACTGGAAGAGTGTGCGTCATCTATGCGCACAGGTGAGTTTACTTTAATTTTCTCGTCATGGTTGATACTTTTTTGTTTTTTGGTAGATATGTTTTTAAATATTTCTTCCAATGCATTGATTATGTAAAACTATTATTACAGGAGGATATCTACTATCCCCACCCTTTGATACAAGATTTGCTTTGGGATAGTCTATACCTATTAACTGAACCTCTTCTCACTCGTTGGCCATTTAACAAGTTGGTCAGAGAGAAGGCTCTTCAAGTAACAATGAAGCACATTCATTATGAAGATGAGAACAGTCGGTACATTACTATTGGATGTGTGGAAAAGGTAATGTAACTTTACAATCAAGAAAAGCAATGGTGAACATCTACTTAGGCTATGAAACAGTTTTCCTAATGTCACATGCTTTGAACAGGTTCTATGTATGCTTGCCTGTTGGGTTGAAGATCCAAACGGAGATTATTTCAAGAAGCATCTTGCTAGGATCCCAGATTACATATGGGTTGCTGAAGATGGAATAAAGATGCAGGTTAGAATTTATATTTAGCAAAACAATTGTAGAATTTTTTTTCCCTCTATTGAAGATTTACATTTCACTTTATATTGAACTGTGTAAGAAGACATTCTATAAATTGTTCTATTTTAGGGTTGGCTATGTACACCAATATATACATTTAAAACTTTAGCATAAGCCTAAACCTATGGTTTTCTGGTTTTAAGTTTATAATTGTTGAGGTACCTTGCAAGAAAATAAGTGCTTGCTAATTTTTATATTTTGTATGCAGAGTTTTGGCAGTCAAGAGTGGGATACTGGTTTTTCCATTCAAGCATTACTTGCTAGTAATCTTGTTGATGAAATTGGACCTACACTCGCAAGAGGACATGACTTCATAAAGAAATCTCAGGTTTGCTTTTCAATTCTTTTACCATCTCTTAACCTTAACAAACAAGCATACCTTTTGACCTTTTTTCTTTTATTTAAAAAATATATATATACACACACACACACACACATATCCTGTATTCACTCAATCTAATTATTGCAATTCCATGAAAAATTAAAAAGGTCAGAGACAATCCTTCTGGGGACTTCAAAAGCATGTATCGTCACATTTCCAAAGGATCGTGGACCTTCTCTGATCAAGATCATGGATGGCAAGTTTCTGATTGCACTGCAGAAGGTTTGAAGGTAATTTACTTTGTTTACATGATTTAATAAAATCAAGTATTTCACCTCATCCATAATCATTGTGTTCCTCACCAAATTTAATCTATTTCACAGTGTTGCTTGCTTTTCTCAATGATGCCACCAGAGATTGTTGGTGAGCAAATGGAACCAGAGCGGTTCTATGATTCTGTCAACGTCCTACTTTCTCTACAAGTAAGGATTAACTTAGCTAATGTTGTATCTTCAAAAATACTTATTCTGCACTTGTGAGCATGAATAGGAAATCCAGATTGCCCTTGGTTTTACTACGGAGCTAAAATTGTTCAACTACACTGAAAATTACTTTTCCAAATGCAATAGGTTTTATTTTCTAAAGCTTCTTCTCCTAACCTTTTACCAATTCCAGTTGTAGCTACCATTACATTTGAACAATATGATAAAACTCTGAAGGCTTTTGAAACTCACTTTGCACAAACTGTGGAAGCTTTATTTCCCTCTAGTACATTGTTTATTTCTTAAGTATTTCACTTTGTTCAGATCAATAAGCTTTATTCTATGGCTTAATGTAGAGTAAAAATGGTGGTTTAGCCGCATGGGAGCCAGCAGGAGCATCAGATTGGTTGGAAGTAAGTAATTAACTCAGCAAATTGAATTGACCTTGAAATAATTGCCGTTAAATTCACTCATTGACGTATATTAATGGTATATTAATTTTCTTTTCCCGCCCTTAGCTGCTTAATCCAACTGAATTCTTCGCGGATATTGTTATTGAGCATGAGTATGTTGAATGCACTGCATCAGCAATCCAGGCTTTAGTTTTGTTTAAAAAATTGTTCCCCGGGCATAGGAGTAAAGAGATTGAAAACTTCATAAAAAATGCGGCACGCTTCCTTGAAGACATACAAATGCCAGATGGTTCATGGTTTGTTCCTCCACTGGTTTATTAGATATGTTTGAAACGATTGGTGTTTATAAAAAAGAAGTATTACAGAAGGTCACTTACATGATAAAGCATTTTGACAGGTATGGAAATTGGGGAGTTTGCTTCACTTATGGTTCATGGTTTGCACTTGGAGGTCTAGCTGCTGCTGGCAAGAGTTACAACAATTGTCCAGCTATGCGCAAAGGTGTTGACTTCCTACTTAGAACACAAAGTGATAATGGTGGTTGGGGAGAAAGCTATCTTTCTTGCCCAAAAAAGGTAAATGCTTCGACATGGAATGTGCTTCTTGATAAATTTTCATAATATCTTTAATTCCATCACTGTTTTTAAAAGTTCAACCATCTTTAACAACACACACCACATTGTTTCCCAAATTGTTATGAAGGGTAAAATTTTGGTCAGCTGAGTTATTGTGGATCACGAAGTTAAAGAAATGTCTTATTGTTTTGTACTGATGAGAATTTGTTGATGCTAGATAATTTTGATAAAAAGTTCTCTGTCCTTTATTTTATAGGAATATGTACCTCTAGAAGGTAACCGATCAAATTTGGTGCATACTGCATGGGCAATGATGGGTCTTATTCATTCTGGACAGGTCAGTTAGTAGTCTGAAAATGTAGCATTATAACTCTCATACTATCTTTTCATATGCTTTTATTTCATAACTCTGATATTAAAACCTTATTTGTGATAGGCTGAAAGAGACCCAACACCTCTTCACCGTGCCGCAAAGCTGATAATAAATTCTCAAATGGAAGATGGTGATTTTCCTCAACAGGTACATATCTTTAATTTACATATATAGCTCCAAACAATCAAAAAATGAAAAAGATAATAATTAATAATAATAATAAAAAATAAAAAATAAAAAAGAAGAAGAAGAAGAAGAAAGGAGATTGACATGTTACACTATTAACACATTTAGCCCAGAAAAAAAAAATCTAAATGGGTGCTAGGTAATTGAAACAATAATTTTGTGTCAAAGAGGTTGGAAGAGAAAGACAAAGTAACAAAACAATATGGAAGTTGTAGGGACTCAAAATGTAATGGACCCTAGACAATACAATTTGTAGAGAATGGGTAGGAAGGACTAGGCATATAACGGGCAAACAACGTATTTTGGGGCGGATCCCTCTAAACCAACTGGACTTAGAAGTTCAGGTCAGAAAGACCCTTCCTTTCACTCAGTCTTTTTCATCCTCCTCTTTTTTTTCCGCCCTCCCTCTGGTGCTGGGAACCCTCTTAGATATATAGTCCTTTTTTTGGCTTCATCCTCACCATCCACTTGTCAATTATCTGGTTTCTGTCTACAGGGATCTGCCCCATCGTTTGTAATTAGCAGGCTTTATGTTAGTTCTTAGCCGCCTTTGCAGACTTTCTATTAGTTGTAGTAATCGAGGCAACTGGGCTTGCTGGTCACATCACCATTAAAATGGCCAGAATGTTGGTGGGATATTTTCCCTTAAGTGAAGTCGGTGCGCCGAGGACAGGTCATCCTCGGCGCGGGCCTTTGGATGTTCTGGGTTCTTTCCCATTGTCCTCGGTCTCAGCACCGTCCTCGGCGCGGGCCTTGGGCCGCATGTAGTGGGCCAGCGTAGTGAGCGCGATAGGGCCCCACAATAGCCCCTCAAAATTCTGCTGCACGTCCCCTTGGGCGGGGAGGAGGATTTTGACCTCCTCGGCGTTTTTCCTCAGCCTGTTGGCTCTACTTTGTCATCAGTGCAATCGCTTTTGTAGCCGTTTTTCACAGTTTTCTTTTTGCGCAGAGTGTCACCCGAGGATGGTTGGGCTTGGGTTGTTTGCACTATAGTACTCAGTTCCTCACGATTTTTTGTCTCTGACAGGATTTGTTTATTCGGCACCTAAAAAGGGGATTGGCTTTGCCTCAGTTTTTAGCTCATGACCCGTGCAAGAGCCCTGGCTTTGATCAACGTTTGCGCGGCTTCATAACAACCGATTTCCATAGGGGTTCAGGTCTGAAATTTGTACAAGACCTCGCTTTTCCTTAGCGCTTATTTTTTACGGGGAGATTTCCCTCCCGCTGACCTGAGGTCTTTGACCATGCAATGCGTTTGAGCTTTACTTTGTGCTCGGTTTTCTTATTTTACGCTTGGTTCTCTCTGGGGCTTGGGTCCGAGGACCATGCGATGTCATGGTTTTGCTTATCGTTTAGCTTTCATGATGACGTGTTTTTCTTGCTGGAAGTATCGAGTTCCTTGATCTCATTTAGCTATCTGAAGTATCTGTTTTCCCATGAGGCCTGGGTCCGAGGACCATGCAGTGCCTTGGTTCTGTCCAGTACCTAGTTTTCCATTTTAATCATCTGAAGTATCTGGTTTCCCCATGAGGCCTGGGTCCGAGGACCATGCAGTGCCTTGGTTCTGTCCAGTACCTAGTTTTCCATTTTAATCATCTGAAGTATCTGGTTTCCCCATGAGGCTTGGGTCCGAGGACCATGCAGTGCCTTGGTTCTGTCCAGTACCTAGTTTTCCATTTTTAAACATCTGAAGTATCTGGTTTCCCCATGAGGCCTGGGTCCGAGGACCATGCAGTGCCTTGGTTCTGTCCAGTACCTAGTTTTCCATTTTAATCATCTGAAGTATCTGGTTTCCCCATGAGGCCTGGGTCCGAGGACCATGCAGTGCCTTGGTTCTGTCCAGTACCTAGTTTTCCATTTTAGTCATCTGAAGTATCTGGTTTCCCCATGAGGCCTGGGTCCGAGGACCATGCAGTGCCTTGGTTCTGTCCAGTACCTAGTTTTCCATTTTAATCATCTGAAGTATCTGGTTTCCCCATGAGGCCTGGGTCCGAGGACCATGCAGTGCCTTGGTTCTGTCCAGTACCTAGTTTTCCATTTTAATCATCTGAAGTATCTGGTTTCCCCATGAGGCCTGGGTCCGAGGACCATGCAGTGCCTTGGTTCTGTCCAGTACCTAGTTTTCCATTTTAATCATCTGAAGTATCTGGTTTCCCCATGAGGCCTGGGTCCGAGGACCATGCAGTGCCTTAGTTCTGTCCAGTACCTAGTTTTCCATTTTAATCATCTGAAGTATCTGGTTTCCCCATGAGGCCTAGGTCCGAGGACCATGCAGTGCCTTGGTTCTGTCCAGTACCTAGTTTTCCATTTTAATCATCTGAAGTATCTGGTTTCCCCATGAGGCCTGGGTCCGAGGACCATGCAGTGCCTTGGTTCTGTCCAGTACCTAGTTTTCCATTTTTAAACATCTGAAGTATCTGGTTTCCCCATGAGGCCTGGGTCCGAGGACCATGCAGTGCCTTGGTTCTGTCCAGTACCTAGTTTTCTATTTTAATCATCTGAAGTATCTGGTTTCCCCATAAGGCCTGGGTCCGAGGACCATGCAGTGCCTTGGTTCTGTCCAGTACCTAGTTTTCCATCTATTTTGTCTATATGTCTGTAGCCGTTTAACTCTCGCCGCGTTTTACAATAAGCATTAAATAATTACAATTTTCAAGCAGAATAATAATAATAATAATAAATGCTGAAGTTGGTAGAGGATAAGACCTTGCCGTGTTTTGCCTCTTCGTTTGGTGGGATTCTTCAGATAACGAGGCGTCTTTTGGGTTGTCCGGGTGAGGCGTTCTGACGCTTCGGTGTCTTCCCGTTTAATGAGGCGTCCCCTCATTAATACTGACCATGGATTGACGAGGATCTAACGGTTGGCAAGCCCCTTGGAAATTGGGGCGGCATTATTGCCTCCGGAAATCTCTCCTGGGATTCATTGTGGATTCGGCCCTCATCAATGTTTCTCCCGCTATAAAAGGCGTTCCTAGGGCGAACCTCCCCTTCACATTTGACAAACACTCATTCTGAAACTCCCCAAAAACACGTCGCCAAAAATTCTTCAGGGCGCAACCATTCGAGCCCCTTCGCATGAACTGGCCCTGGAAAAGGGCGCTCCAGAGAATGCACAGCCCCCATCAGGAGCCGAGGATGGCATTCCGACTCTGGCCGCCACGCTGGTGTGGAGGTAGGGGAGATCCGAAGATTCCTCCTCTTTTCAACCTAACCGGAGACACAGCCCCCCTTACCACCTGGAGGAGGATCCGGACAGAACGTAACCTCCCTCTCTTGGGTATGGGTCTTTGACCCCCCAAGCATGCTACAGTGGGGGTCGGAGAGAAACCAGGCGGCACCCAAGAGTGCAACCGTTGGGTTCCGCGGCCTCTTCCACCCCTTAATGTAGCTTTCCTATCTTCTCCACCCTTCTCCCTTCTCACGTCTTCTCTCTTCTCACTTCCGCTTTCTTCCTTCCTCTTCTCGTCCTCCACTTCTTTTTCTGATATTTGTTCTTCATCTCTTCTTCTACTCTCCTTTTTTATCTTCTGTTCTTCTGCCATTGTTGCTCTGTCGGCTTCGTCATGTGTCTGCCTTTGTAGTTAGCTTTAGAACAAGCCCCCTGGGCATTACTTGTAAGAGGTGTAATCTTTTTTCATATATCAATAAAAGAAGTATACTTATTTCATGTATTGTATATGCTCTCCTTTTTTTTTTTTTTTTTTTTTTTTTTTGGCGCTTGTTTCTTGTTGTTGTAAATTGCCGAATGAATATTGTCGCTAAGAACTGTGTGGATTTGCATCTTTTCATCGTTTTGTTTTCTTTACGTTGTGCCGCTAACGCACAAGTCCGCCCCACGGTGGGCGCCAATTGTAGGGACTCAAAATGTAATGGACCCTAGACAATACAATTTGTAGAGAATGGGTAGGAAGAACTAAGCATATAACGGGCAAACAACGTATTTTGGGGCGGATCCCTCTAAACCAACTGGACTTAGAAGTTCAGGTCAGAAAGACCCTTCCTTTCACTCAGTCTTTTTCATCCTCCTCTTTTTTTTCCGCCCTCCCTCTGGTGCTGGGAACCCTCTTAGATATATAGTCCTTTTTTTGGCTTCATCCTCACCATCCACTTGTCAATTATCTGGTTTCTGTCTACAGGGATCTGCCCCATCGTCTGTAATTAGCAGGCTTTATGTTAGTTCTTAGCCGCCTTTGTAGACTTTCTATTAGTTGTAGTAATTGAGGCAACTGGGCTTGCTGGTTACATCACCATTAAAATGGCCAGAATGTTGGTGGGATATTTTCCCTTAAGTGAAGTCGGTGCTCCGAGGACAGGTCATCCTCGGCGCGGGCCTTTGGATGTTCTGGGTTCTTTCCCATTGTCCTCGGTCTCAGCACCGTCCTCGGCGCGGGCCTTGGGCCGCATGTAGTGGGCCAGCGTAGTGAGCGCGATAGGGCCCCACAGAAGTATATACGCTTGAATAGTGCTAGTGTTTATAACAATTTATCTCATTTTTATGGCAGGAAATCACTGGATCGTTCATGAAGAATTGCATGTTACACTACGCAGCATACAGAAATATATATCCATTGTGGGCTCTTGCAGAATACCGCAAACATGTCCCATTGCCATCTAGAAATGCTTAAGTGAAGCAGTGAATTTTGTATTTCAAGAAATGTATGAATAACAATAAGGATATAAAATCCAGTAGTGAATTCTCTTACCATTGTGTAACCTTTTTTTTCTCTCTTCCCTAAAGGGCTATTTATGTTTGTATAGAAATTTAAATACACTGGATAAAAAAATGAGAAGTTCTTCCTTCCATGTGTAGAAGCAAGGCTTGCATAATCTTTTATCACTGGATAATAAAGTAAATGAGAAATTCTTCCATGTATTATTCCAACACAATGAAACTACTTCTTTTCAATTATTCCATGTCAAAGCTCAGATTTGTGTTAAAACACAAGAGCTTGTTCGGACCCCTAATTAAAAATTACAGCTAAATTGTTTTTGCTCTTACTTATGGACTTTGCTACCTCATCATTTAAATCCATCTAATTACACTATTAGTCACAGTTATAAATTATAGGCACATGTTTTATGCATTATAAAATTTGGATACTTCACAATACAGATTCTGTTAGTTCATCAATTACGAACGTGAGATAGGATGCAAATCCTATTAACACGTGCGTCTAACCATTATCAGAAAAAAGCATGCATGTGTCCTCTAACTTGTACGATATGAATGTGCATCCTAATTCCTATCCGTTGGTAAACTCTAATGAAGTGATCATATTGAATGGCAGATCAATATGTAGCATGTTAAATGACAGAAATATACTAAAGACAAATAGACGAACACAAGTAGCAATATGATTGTTAGAAAAGTAGCAGACAAATAGACGAACAAAAAAAACCAATAATGAATTATTGAAATACATAAAGTGGCGTTGCTCGGAATTCGAAGACTAGCAAACAAATATACTAGCATCTACTTTTCAGAAGTTACTGAATTGATGGAATTAAATCAACAACAAGAGAGCAGCTCTGGCAGCCACGTGAGCAATAGAGTGCAATAATGCCAGCCATGTTTCAACAACGTAAACAATAGGTGTAAGAATGACGGTTATGTTTTTATGGCTGGTTGAGAAAAAAAGAAGAAGAAGGTGTTTTCTTTAATTTTTTTTATTGGTTAATATTACAAACCAATTGAAGGGTGTAAAGAAGAAATTTAAAATTATGTAAGTTATGGGAAATTAATAATTTCAACCATGTTTTGAAGATGATCAAGTATTTTAAGTATTTTTTTATTTGGAGCGGAAGGTTTTAATTTTTAAATGAAAACTTAAGAATGAGTTTCATTCAAATAAATGGCGTCTAATATAAGACAAGATACGGGTTTAATTTTTATTGTTTATTAATTTTTTATTTTTGATGTAATTTTCATTATTTAGCTTTGAAAGTTTTGTTTCCTTGATTTTTGGTATTTTAAGGGGTTTCTAGTCAAACTAGACTCCTATAATGATAGGGTATCAAGGATTAATTTTGGCTTGCAAAATAAGTTTTTTTTTTTATTATTATTTTTTTTTAGCGTTTAAATAGGCATGTAATATATAAAACGAAAATTCAATTAAGACTCTTCAGAATATCAATAATATTTTACAAAGAGGTTTTCTCTTTTTATGGATGGATTTCCCGTTATGGCTTTGGTAGAACAAGATCCAACCCTTATTGCGCTTCACAAAAGAACTACAAAACACCAAGGTCCTTTAATAAAGCAACAAGATATGAAGAACAGCAAAGGCAAAGGACCCATGAGGTACAACAAAATCAAGCACAAAATCCCCATTTACACAGTCGCTAATCAACAAAAATAACACACGCACATATGGTAAGTCCATTGGGCTAAAGCCCGACCTGCTTGGTTAGTTGGATTTTTGGGCTGTCTCTGGCTTTCAAATGTGCTTGGATATTTGGGCTTTCTTTTTTTTTTTTTTTTAAAAGAGCTTGGACCAAAACCTCTTTTTGGTTTTATTTTTAAGCTTCATGCATTAAAATATAAATGTCTAAGATACGATGCGGGGTGCCCAATAATATTGTATTGTGTGGCCTCCAAAAAAAAAAAAAAAAAAATAGAAGAAAGTTTGAATTGGTAAACTTATTTTTTTTTAATTGTTTTTATCCAGATGTAAACTAATAAAAATTTACTACTTCAATAATTTGTAAAAATATTGTAAAAAAATTTTGTCGTTGTAGCATTATTTTCAAAATAATTAAAGATATTGTTAACGAATGCAAAAATATAATTTTATAAGAAAAAAGGGTTTGTGGGACTCTCTTTTCTTATAAAATTTTATCCATAATGATGGTCTTTTGGTTTTTATTTTTTTATTTTTTTTTAAATTTAAATAATTTTTTTTTGATTATACTGTTTTTTTATTTGTCATCAGGGCCGGTTTTTATTGACTTGATTTTTAAATTTTAAATTATTCCTTTTTTGTAATACTTTTTTTTTATTCGTCATCTGGGCCGGTACCGTTTTTATTGACCTGGTTTTCTTATTTTTATTTTTAATTAATTCTTTTTTGGTAATACTTTTTTTTCCCCATCAGATCCGGTTTTTATTGACATTTTCTTTTTTGAGAAGATGGTTTTTATTGACCTAGAATTGCTGGAAAGTCCTAATATTTTCTTAGATGTATGGAGCTAGCTAGTCTTTTTAAGTAGTATATGTGTACACCATTTTTTTTTTTTTCATTTATAATATATGATCTAAAATATATATGTGGTTCAGAGAATAAACTAAGTATGGTCATATAGGACATAACATAACAAATTTCAATCCCTCCCATTATTACCACATGATATCCTTGGGGAAAATAGTATTAAAAGCATGCAAGGAAAAGCCATGTTGGGCCAAGGGTGCCATTGCCCCCGTTAGCTTGTTGAATTCTCCATTACAACTAGTCATAAAAATTTTAATTACTTGTAAATTTATTCAACCCTACCCCCCCCCCCCCCCCCCCCCCCCCCCCAATTTTTAGAATTGATTCTCTCAAAATTTAAAATTGGCATGTTAAATTTTCGAATTAGTCCAATAAATGTAAAACCCAACCAAATTAAATTGGTGAGAAACAAATGGTAAATTCATAACATTTTCGCAACACTTATACAACAAATCCTAAATACAGGTTGTTATTATTGACTGTTTTTAGTATGTAAAAAAGTAATTTAAGTGGTGGGTTTGAATTAGGGGTAATTATTGGATATTCCCTGAGTACCATAAATGTATACTCCCCCTCTCATATAATTGTGAGTTCTATTAATTAAATTCATAGTGAGATCCACGATTCATGTGGGATGGGGAAGTATACATTTATTGTACTCCCGGAGTATTCAATAATTTTCTTTGAATTAGAACCAATAATAGCTTACTATCAATGATTTGTTATGAAATTATTATGAAAATAACGCAGATATAATACTTCTAAAATTTTTAAAAGAAAACCCAAAAAAAAAAAAAAAAATCATTGGCCCATTCCTGCCCATGGCCATCCAAAATATTTGCAAAATCTTATATTTTTTTAGATCCAGTTAATATATACCCTAAGGACATATATTAACAATCTATTTAAGAAAATTTTTATCGGGAATTAAAAAAAATTTCAAAAAAGTTTTGACAACTTTTTTTCAATTTTTGATAAAAATTTTCTAAAATAATTTTCTAACAAATGCGTTAAGAGTTAAGACATTCATGAGTAAATTCCTATCTCTTTTTAACACATATTCCAAATCTTGTTATCAAAAAATCTGTCATAGTACTTTGTGTTCCCTCGTAGAGCCGCTAGTTACACCGCTGTAAGAACTATGTACAGCATGTTGTCTTCTCGGGCTCCAGGCAATAGTTGAAGCCGTTGGCAACCACTAGTCTCCCTCCCTCTCTCTATCTCTCTGTTTTTGCTACTCTGTACTTTTATTCTAGTCTCTCTATGTTTTGCTACTCTGTACTGTTATTCTTTTATATTGCAAGTAATGTTTTGGTGGAATATAGTAAAGCTACTGAATGTGCCTAAAAAGAAAGTTACTGTTTTAGTGCTATACAACACTTGAAAAATGTGGCGGAATTTTTCTATTTATGAATGGTAAATTGTACAGTAATACTAAGTGAGCGTTTGGTTTTCGCGTTCGGTGTCTGCGTCTTTCTTGTTTCGCGTTTTGTCTCTCTTTTTTTTTTTTTTTAGGTCGCTTATGTTGACTTTAGTGGAAAAATTTACTGCTGTGAAAAGTGCATGCACTGTTCACGTATTTAAAAACATTAAAAATAGACTCCATAATACCATTCACACATTTAAAAATTATTTTATTACAGTATTTTCAGTTTTCAGTTTCAGCAACAATAAATTCAATCCAAACGGGCCCTAAATTTATGGTTTTCACTAGTTAGCTACCGACACACACACCCCCTTTAGGTCCAAGAAAGTCCAACCCGCAAGTCTTTACACCAGTTTGCTACAGCGTGCACATCCTCCTTCTCGTCCAAAGTGGGCACGCTATCCAAAGCATCTCTCTCATCTAACCCAATCTACTAACATCTTGATACACGTTTTAACCCATTTACAAGTGTTTTGCTTTTCTTTTTTTGTGTTACTTTTTTTTTTCACTAATTATATCACTTTTCTTGTTGAGCTTAGAATAATATAAATTTTACTACATTAGTCTTATAAGATGATGTATCACCATCATAAAAAAAATCAAATCAAACAATTTTTTATTATTTTGTCTAGTAACATTAATCACATTCCTACTATGTCAATTTTGTTATTATTATCAATTAATATTTTTTAGATTAATTTCGTTTTTAATATTGACTTTGAATCTTACCCTCTTGGACTATAATCTTGGCTCCACAACTGAGTGGACTCGCTATAAATATGAGAAAAATAAACATAATTCTCTGAACAACCAGAGTACTTAAAAATTACTTTTAATTTAATAGGATTGAGTATTGACTAATACATCATGACTTTGACAAATTCAAAGCCATGCCCAACCACAATTGCACAATGATGGACTCACACTCATGTCTATAATTCAAGAGTTTATACGAAGCCTGAAAGTATGAAAAAAAGGTAGTTCATACGTAACCTAGAAGTATGAAAAAAAGTAGTTCATACGAAACCTGAAAGTATTAAAATAAGTAAGACTTAGACTTGGACGGTGATAAGACTTGGACGGTGAGGATTCGATTAACCCTTTTCTCAGCTCACTATCTAATGGCTGTAACAAAGCTAAGAGTTGTTTAGTGAAGTTCTATTATTTATCAAAGTCCAATAGGCTATAAATTTATATTTTCACACATTTGACTTTGCATTAAATACAAATCCGGAATCTTTGGTTCACACTACCTAATTATTATTTCAATTTTAAGGACATGGGTTTTTCTCAGTTTTTGATTTGATCGATTGTGAATTAATCAAAAAAAATAAAAAAAATAGAAAAAAATAAAAAAAAAAAGAAGAAAGAAAGTGAGAGAGATAGAGAGAGACACAACCCGGTGCAACCTTTTTTCTATATAAGGAGAAGTTTCAATATATCCAAGACCACAAAACTACACAGGCCAGTTCGACGTTGTCCTGAAGTTCTAGCTAGACACAGAACACCTGTTTTGAGTGCTGCATATATGTCACAAAGGGTTCTTCGATTTCATCAATAAGAAGTGCATGACCACAAAATCTCATAGTTAGCCTCATATCAAAGCATTGAGGAGCCTAAGGGGACAACTTTAGGTAAGGTCTTTTGTTATATTTAAATATTAATTTAGAAAAATAAATCTAACTTTTGACATCAATTTTTTCTTTTTCCATTTAAGAAAACATTCAAGATCTCTAACTCTCACATTTTATAGCAAGTATCCTGTGGGGAGACAAAACAAACACATGTTTCATTTTGTTTTTGGATAAAAGTTTACAAGTCATGCAAATAGTTATTTTCATTATCATTTTTGGCATAAGAGGGTTACGATTACTTTGTAGAATTAAACCCTCTAACACAACTTTGATATTAAATTAATATTGCTCATAAGCCATAACTATATATATATATATATATATATACATGATTTACTATCACTGATACTCATTGTTATATGAAAACGAAAAAGAAAATAGATATTGGTATCGTTGAAGTTAAAAGAAGATGTGGAAGCTGAAGATAGGAGAGGGCAAAAATGACCCTTATCTTTTTAGTACAAATAACTTTGCGGGAAGGCAAACATGGGAGTTTGACCCGGAGGCTGGTACACCAGAAGAGCGAGCTGAGGTTGAAGAGGCTCGCCGAAATTTCCACAAAAATCGACGTCAATTCCCGGCTTGCGGTGATCTTCTCTGGCGAATGCAGGTAACTTAAACTAATGATTTTTCGGTCAAAACATTAATTTCACGTGTTCACCAGAATTTCTTTTGTACTTTGAAACGAGGGAAATGTAAACTGATGTGTTTTGACGTTTTGTTAGTGCACCGTTTTTCAAAAGTTTTTGTGGAAAAAATAAAAAAAATTTTGCCATATTTTCCTATTTTTCATATAAATAATATTAAGACTTTTTTAGAATGGTTTGTTAACGACTTAACAATTACCCTAAGTCAAGACTTCCAGTTAAGGCAGCTGTAGTATAAAAAGAAAATTATTATGAAACTCCGATTAGTATTAAAAAATTAAGGGAATCAATATCATACTAGCTGACTCCCTTAATATATATATATATATATATATATATATAATCCCAATATATTAACGTATCTCAAGTAATATAAAATTATATTATACACTCATTCCTTATCTGCCGGACCTGTCTTTTTCTATTTATTTTTTCTCCACTTTTTCTACATCCATGCAATTAATCGTTTTTATTTCTTCCTAAGGATGTGTTTGGTTGGAGGGGTGGAAAAGTGGGAGGATAGAAAAGATTTTAATTTCCCTTCTTTTTGTTTGGTTGGAAGTGAAAAAGTGGAGGGAAGGAAAAAGTGAGGTTATATAAATTTACTTATATACCCTTGTTAAAAAATGATGCACAATTAAAATAAAAAAAATGACAAGCAATTAAAAAAAAAAAAAACAATCACCCAAATTTATTAAACAATAAAAATTATGTCCAAGAAAAAAAATCAAGTCTAATTTTAAAAAAAAAAAAAAAAAACATAACACTACGCGTACAGACTAGAAAATCAAAAGAAAAAAGGATTAAAAAAAAAAAAAAAAGAGAGTAGGAAAGCAGCAAACACCCAGGAAAGCAGGCAAAAGAAAAAAAAAAGAAAAAAGAAAAAAAAAGACAATAGGACGAAATTTGTGTAAGGGTAATTTTGTCATTTACCCATAAAACTCCTCCCACACCATTTTCTCTCCATTTTGGAGAGACAAGTTTTAGGTGGACCCAAGTGGAAAATGCCTGGGCCCCACCAAAAATTTTCCTCTCCCTCTCTTCTTACTAAACAAAACCCTTTTTCATTTTCTCTCCTATTTTCTCTCTAAATTTTTTTATCCTCCCTAAAATCCACCCATCCAAACATAGTGTAAGTCTCTATTTTGGGAAGCACATGTTGCATGTTTTTCAGTGGGTCTATTCTTTTAGTGGGTCCGTGTACTGTTTATGGGATCTACAAATATTTTTTTCAGTAAAAACAATTTTAAAATTAAATTTCATGACATTATTTACATATTTAAAAATTATTTTATTACAATATTTTCAGTTTTTAGTAACATACTCTAATAGATAGATTGGGCTAAATTTTGTTTATTTGGAACAATTGACACTGATTTTTTTTTTTTTTCAAAAGCAAATGGAGAAAGTCTTACCTAACCTTTAATATTTTATTGGTGCCTTTTTCTGACCTACAAATATTTTTTTTCAGTAAAAAAAAAAATTAAAATTGAGTTTCATGACATAATTCACACATTTAAAAATTATTTTATTACAGTATTTTCAGTTTTTAATATCATACTCTAATAGGTAAATTGGGCTAAATTTTGTTTATTTGGAACAATCGACACTGAATTTTTTTTTCAAAAGCAAATGGTGAAAGTCTTACCTAACCTTTAATATTTTATTGGTGCCTTTTTTTGACTTTCGAATATTTTTTTCAGTAAAAAAATTTTTTAAATTGAGTTCCATGACATAATTATTGCATAATGTTACACAATATTATCCGATACAATAATGTTACACGATATTATAAATAATTAACAACCAACAATGTTATTGCTTAGAGCATTCACCATGAGAATTGTAAATGTCATATGTTAGTAATATTTAGCATTAAACCTTAAAAGTACTCAACAGCTGACCTGCTAAATTTGTAAAATTTAAAATTTTTTTGGCATTGTACTATAATATCATCATACATATACAATGGTACTATAGCATAATACCAAAAGATTATATTAATATTTTATTCCTAGATATCAGGTTTCCTCACTCATTTGTCGGAAACAAATAATAAATAAAGTCCCCTCCTTTGGGGTGGCTTCTCAAAAAAAAAAATAATAATAAATAAAGATTAAAAATAATATTTTAATAAAATAGTAAAGAAATAAAATTTTAAAATATTAAATATATTGTAAAATAATGTGATATAATTGATAAAATAACATTTCTTTATTGCATGCACTATATTATTTATGGATGGCAATAATTGTGCGGCGTACAAGTTTTAAGCAAATTAAATCAAAGAAACAAAAAAACAAAACCCCAAAAGTTGACAACCACATGTTCACTTCACAGGTGCCCACGTGATGAATGAACTTTCACATCTCACATTTATTAATTTTTATCTCCTCTCTCCTCATCATTGAAGAGTTTCACTTTCAGACATCACAATCTTCTCAAATCTCTCTCACCTTTCTCTCTTGAAAGCTGAAACACCCAAAATCAGGCTAGTTCAAAATTTCAAACCTCACATTTTTTCAGATTTTTACAACCAGCAAGGGATCTCCTCTACAGAAAAAAACAGTACTCTTCTCCTCTAATCTTTGTTCTCATCGTCATCTGTCTTTTTCTTTATTTTATTTTTTCTTCACCGAGGCTCAGCTCTGTACCGGCCGAATCTTTAATTTCGGCCGGAATTCACTGAAACGAGCCGGAAGGCCCGGATCACACCGAAATAGGCCGAAATTTCATCCGAGGTGGAACAAGGGGTGTGTCATTCCGGTTTGTACACTGGTACGGTACAGAAACATCCTCATTTCGTACCGGTTTAGAGCGTTTCGGCTGTACCGGCAGAAATACCAGATTTCGGCCGGAAAATAGATACCGGCCCGAAACTAAAACACAGATTTCTATGTAATTTTTCACTCGCCTAAGATAATTTCTCAACAAATCTCACGATCTGATGCATCTCTCTCTCTCTCTCTCTCTTATCTTGGTCTCGACAAATTTCACGTCTGTGTTCCTCTAATCTTCTTCGCTTTTTTATGTGTTTACTGCTTCTCAAAGAGTTTTGCTTTGGGTGTCCACATGATGACTGACCAAAGGTAAGGGGATAAGTCTTGCTTTTTGAAATTTGAAACGAGATAAAGACTCAGTGCAGGAAAACATGTAGAGGAGATAAAATCAAGATAAAAATAAAGAAAGAGAATGAGTGGAGGTGAAAAAAAAGAGTGAGTTACTAAAAACTATTAGATATTGAGATTCGTGTACCAAAACAAAAATAAAAATGCAGTCTAAATTGTAATTTTACAACACTTTTACACAGTAAGTTTTAAGTGGTTATATTTTTACAACACTTTCGTAGTAAGTTTTAAATTGTTATTGATTTTATTGGTAGAAAAAAAAAGTTATTTTAATAATATGTTCAAATTAAAACTAATAATACATAATTATGTATGATTTGTTGTAAAAGTATTGAGAAAATATTATAAACATAGCACATCTAAAAAAAATTGATGTTAAAAATATGAGAAATATTAATAAGTGTCCTTAGGACATTTGTTAACAAATTATTTAAAAAAAATTTTGACATCATCTTTATGAAAAATGAAAAAAAAACCTAGTAAAATATTAATTTTTTTCTATAAAAATTTTCTTTTAATTGGGTGGTTAGTCAATGCGTTAAGGGCAATCTTTAAAATTAAAGTATTACTAATAAAATATGATTTTAATTTTATTATGTTTTACTATGTTTTTAATTCACATTTACCAATCACATCAATTGTCATATTAATTTGTACATGTATTGTAATAAAATTTATAATGTTTTTATTATTTTCAAAAAAGTATTTAGTTTATATATATATATATATAGTGGTAATTTCAAAACGGTATATCGGTATTGACTAGTACCGAAATATATCGTTCATTTGATTAAACCGAAACAGCATTGGTATGAAATTGACGAATTCACAACAACAATATAATAAATAAAATTTTTAATTATTTTATTTTTAAAATTTAAAAAATAGACACATCAGTTCGTAAAAATATATAATATTGCTAGAATAACTCTTTCACCAATAACCATATAGCCGACATTATCTTTCCATTGCGTGGGCATTTAAATGTATAATTGGGACATGTGCATTTCGTTGATCTGTTTAATTTTTGAATCTTAGTAAAAGTAGAATTTTTGAAATTTTATTTGCTAATGACTGAGGAATTGTTGAAATGATTGCAGTTTTTGAGGGAGAAAAACTTCAAACATACAATCCCCCCAGTTAAGATTGAGGATGGAGAGGAAATCACATATGAAAAGGCCACAATTACATTGAGGAGGGCTGTCCATTTCTATTCTGCCTTGCAGTCTTGTGATGGCCATTGGCCTGCTGAAAATGCTGGCCCGTTGTTTTTCCTTCCTCCTTTTGTGAGTTGCACCATTATCCTTTATTTTCATTATAATTTGTCAAGTGAATATACACCTCTAGAATATCTTCTAATTAAGTTTGAGTTGACTGTGAACAATGAAATTGTTCCAAATAACATCCTTGCTAGTGAACTATTTTGGCTTTCAGCTCGATATAACTACTATTTTTCTTGTATTTGATCCAAAAAATGCAGGTAATATGTTTTTACATTACAGGACATCTTAATACTGTCTTCCCAGCTGAGTATAAAAAAGAAATTCTTCGTTACATATACAATCATCAGGTATATATTCTTGAAAGTCTAAAATGTTTATTGAATCAATAAGAATAGAGATTTTGCAAAAAATTTCACTTTCATTTTCTTTTTTTTGTTTTGTTTTTAGAATGAAGATGGTGGATGGGGATTTTACATAGGAGGCCACAGCATCATGTTTTGCACAATTCTCAGCTACATTTGTATGCGAATACTTGGGGAAGGACCTGATGGTGGTCAGGACAATGCTTGTGCAAGAGCAAGAAAATGGGTCCTTGATCGTGGTGGTGCAACACACATTTCTTCTTGGGGAAAGTCCTGGCTTTCGGTATGACTATTTATTTGTGAAGATTCACATCAAATTAGAGTTAAATACTCAAGATAATTTATATTTTTAATTAAAATATAATCATATTTATTTCACAATTTGAGAAATGAACATATTTGGTTTCAAGTACTCACCGTGCATGATGACTTTCTGTTGATAATTAACACTAGCATGCGATGTGCTGTAAACTGTAGATACTTGGTGTGTTTGAATGGTCTGGAGCCAACCCAATGCCTCCAGAATTTTGGCTTCTTCCTCCATATGTTCCCATGTATCCAGGTTTATACAATATATGATTACTTCTTCATTAAGTATTTTAAATCATTATTGCATGTGGAACCTTTCTAAAATCAGTTAAGTCGATGTTTAACAGAGTTAGTTCATTTCTTTGATGCCTTTGTCACTACAGAGGTTTAACATTCTTTTTAATGCACAAAATTCTAATAATAACATATCAATTTTGTGGTGCCCAAAATGCAGCCAAAATGTGGATCTATTGTCGGTTGGTGTACTTGCCTTTTTCATACTTATATGGGAGGAGGTTTGTTGCGCCAATCACACCTCTTATTATTCAATTAAGGGAGGAACTTTACACTCAACCTTACAGTGAAGTTAATTGGGCCAAAGCACGTCATCAATGCGCAAAGGTGAGTTTACATTTGATGAGGAGATAACAGCATGAGAAGACTTCAATTGAAGAGTTGATATGACGTATAAGGACATAACATGACCTAAAAGTTTAGCCTTTAGGTTTGGACCCAGTTATATTATATTAATTACTCAATCTTGTCATTAGTATCTAATCTAGAAATTTAATACTTAGATAATCACATCACTCACTCGTCAATATTCCAACAATTTTCATGGTTGATAATTATGGAATGACATTTACCATATAGTCTTTTAAATACATCTTTCAATGCATTGATTGAGTTTATTTATTTATTTTGCTAATGCATTGATTGTGGAAATCAATTACTACAGGAGGATATCTACTATCCGCATCCTTTGATACAAGATCTACTTTGGGATAGCCTATACATATTAACTGAGCCTATTCTCACTCGTTGGCCTTTAAATAAATTGGTTAGAGAAAAAGCTCTTAAAGCAGCAATGAAACTCATTCACTATGAAGATGAAGTCACTAGATACATTACCATTGGGGTTGTGGAAAAGGTAATGTGATTCTACAATGCTCTAGAAAAGCCATAGACATGGTTAATTTGGGCTATATAATATTCCTCCTAATACCATTTGCATTGAACAGTCGATGTGTATGCTTGCTTGTTGGGTTGAAGATCCAGATGGGGATGCTTATAAGAAGCATCTTGCTAGGGTGAAAGAATACATATGGGTTGCTGAAGATGGAATCAAGGCACATGTTAGTACAAATTTTATGCAAAACAATTGCAGAACTTTTTACCTATCCATTTGCATGAATTGCTAACTTTGATATATGCAATTTGTGTGCAGAGTTTTGGTAGTCAGTCGTGGGATGCGGGTTTTAGTATTCAAGCTCTTTTAGCTAGTGATCTCATTGATGAAATTGGACCGGTATTGGCGAAAGGGCATGAGTTCATAAAAAGATCCCAGGTTTGATTTTCAATTCTTAAATCATAAAAGTCTACATTTTTGCTTAGGAAATTCATTGTCAATATATCATTTGGAGTTATTGTGTTCCCCTTAAACAATGTAAAGGTTAGGAACAATCCTGCTGGAGACTTTAGAAAAATGCATCGTCACATTTCTAAAGGATCATGGACTTTCTCTGATCAAGATCATGGATTACAAGTTTCTGATTGCACTGCAGAATGTTTGAAGGTAAACAACTCTGTTTAATGCGTCTTCAAATTCTACTATTGCTACTTGTCCATAATCACCGCGTGACCAAATTCTTCTATACTTCACAGTGTTGCTTGCTTTTTGCAATGATGCCACCTGAAATTGTTGGTGAGAAAATGGAACCTGAGTGCTTGTTTGATGCAGTAAATATCCTACTTTATTTACAGGTGAGGATTAACTTTTCCTAGAATGATAAATTACTACTTGTAGCAAAAACATATGCCCTTGGGAAGAGACGAATTTAATTGATTTTACCATTATAGCAAAAACTTTTAACTTGTTAAATTAATGGGAGTTATAGTCTAATTGCTATGATATCATTATAAATTATCACTCTTCCTAAAAGTTCAAACAATTTTGAATTAGTGAACAAATCATCTAACCATTAGTCTAACATAGTGTTCTATATCTGTGTCTACTTATTTTGCATGCGTAGGTGTGAATAGGTAATGCAAGCTACCATTGTTATTGGTGTATCAAAAAATGCTGAAAATTACTCGTTCAAATCTAGAGAGATTTGTTAATCTAAGAATATTCTTCTTAAAAAACCAAAATTGTTTACAATTTTTCAATATTATATATATATATATATACATGGGTTGGGTTCAATATTTACTATATCTAAGCAATGATACACTACCTAATAATTTGTAATAGAATTCAAATTTTGAAAATCTCACCGTTGAATTTCATGTTCTATGTGTTCTTAACATTCATACCAATTTTCATGTTAATAATGCAGAGTAAGAATGGAGGTTTATCAGCTTGGGAGCCCGCAGGAGCTCAAGAGTGGTTAGAAGTTAGTACCTTAACATATTGAACTGTCATTGAAATGTTCATTTGGAAATTTATGCAGATATATTTGTGTTAGAGCCCCTTTCCCTTTTCCTTTCCCGTGTGTATGTGTTTGTTTCTAAAAAAAAAAAAATTATCATATATCAGTGGAAAATTAATTACCTTTTTTTTCCCTTCTAGTGGCTTAATCCCACAGAATTCTTTGAGGGTATTGTTGTTGAGCATGAGTATGTTGAGTGCACTGCATCATCAATCCAAGCTTTACTTTTGTTTAAGAAGTTGCACCCTGAGCACAGGAAAAAGGAGATTGAGAATTCAATTCAAAAAGCAGTCCAATATATTTTAGACATACAAATGCCCGATGGTTCTTGGTATGTTCATGTACTAGTTTACTAGATATCATTATTATTGTTATTATGGTTAGATTGATTACATGATGAATTTGAAACATTTGTTTACAATTATTTTTATCATAGTTTTATATATAGATGTAATACAGATCAATTACAAGATGAGACTTTGTCGTAGGTATGGAAATTGGGGAATTTGTTTTCTGTATGGTACATGGTTTGCCCTTGGAGCATTATTTGCAGTGGGCAAGACTTACAACAATTGTTCTGCTATACGTAAAGCTGTTGATTTTTTACTCAGAACACAAAAAGATGATGGTGGCTGGTCGGAGAGTCATCTTTCATGCCCTGAAAAGGTAGTGTTTAACCATGGATTTTGCTTTAAGACTCTAAATTCTTTTTCTTTTCATATTTAATATCTTTTGTTACATCATTTTGGTTCAATGAAGTTTTTGTAGATTAATGATTCAATTTAAAGAAATTTATATCTATTCTTGTTTTAAATGAGATTTTGTAGATGTTGTATAGATTCTTCCATCAAAATTAAAATAACAAATTCTCTATTCTTGGTCATAGATATATATACCTCTCGAAGTAAATCGATCAAATTTGGTACAAACTTCATGGGCAGTGATGGGTCTTATTATTGCCAAACAGGTTAGTTTATGGTTTAAAAACTTATCATTACATTTATATCGTGTTATCGTATGTTTTTCTTGAATAATTCTAAGTATAAAATTTTTCTTGTAATAGGCTGAAAGAGACCCGACACCTCTTCATCGTGCAATGAAGTTGATAATCAATTCCCAATTGGAAAATGGCGATTTTCCTCAACAGGTTTCTTTGTTTAACATAACTTCAAATAACAAATAGAAATATAAAAATTGACAAGACCATAGATATCATTCTTCCATTATGAAACGTAGTTTTTTCCCTTGACTAATAAACTTTATAGTAGTTAATTTGCAAGTTGCAACACAATTAATAAAGCTATCACTTTCTATTTTAATTTAAAAAATAAAGGCAGAAAAGAATGTAAACTAACATGACGTACTATACTTTGCTTAAATTTTACTTCCAACAATTTCTAATTAATCATTAATTACTTTGTTGTGGCAGGAAACCACAGGAGTCTACTTGAAAAACTGCATGTTGCACTACTCAGCATATAGAAATGTTTTCCCATTGTGGGCTCTTGGAGAATACCGCAAGCATGTTCCATTGCCATCCAAAACTATGTAACTCAGAGTGGCATAGCGAGTTCTTAATTCTTCTACATAGAAGTTTATGGTGGCCACCTAAATAAAATGGGAGTTAGACTTAAAATATTTTATTGTACTACTACTAGCTAGCATCTGTCCCGTGCATAACCAAAGAAACATTCAACAATTGTGAAGATGAGATATTCCTCTTCATTTTTACACTGAGCATTATGGATGGAGGTCACTTGGCATCAAAATAAAATTAAAAAAATTTAATTGGACACATCCCAAAATTAGACTATACAATTTGGAATTAATTTTCGATTGATTTGAATTTTTATCGGTAAATTGTAATCTGAGATGTTACTGTTTGTAAATTTAGACCCCCGTACACACAGATTGTTTAACCTAATTAATTAACCAAATTAATATTTAGGTTTATTTTTTAGATTTAGGTTAAACACAAACAATCATATCACCTAATGCGAAAAAATAAAGAAGACAAGTGATATGATGACCTAGGAAAACCAATGAAACTTTCCAATTTCAAGGTAAAAAACCTGTGAGAATTTAACCTAAACTATCTTCAAGGCAACAAATTCACTACATAGAATGGAAGTTTTACAATAGATTTTTCCCTAAATCTAAAGCTACCTCTGGTAGCACTTACTCACATGATTACATGCAACTTCGAAACCACAGACTCGTTTATCTAAATTTGTTGAACACAAATACCCTTGATTGTGACTTTGAGATCCCACTCAAAGCTTTAAATCATCAATAGTTGTTGATCTTAAATGCAACAACTTGACTCCAACATCGAATCTTGGGTTTTTTCAAGGAATATTACCGGTAGAAGATTTTAGAGAGCTTTGGGTACATAAACCCTAGATCTACAATAGGAGGTACAAAAAGCACTATTCTCTCTCTAAAACTCCTTAAAACATGCCTTAGGATTTCCTTTAAATACTAGGAGAATTTGATCTGAAACTTTAATCACTTAATGAGTATGGGCTTTAATTAAATTCTGCAAATCCGTGTCCCAATCGGTCGAGTCTTCTTCTCGATTGGTCGTACCTGGCATGTTTCGAATTCCAGAATCTGCAACTTCCTTTTTCTTGTATTCTAACTTGTAGCACCTTGAGCATTGTCTAATCATACCTATAGACTTCAGAATCTATATCTAGACAAGTTTGTGCTCATGGTTTACTAATTGTTCTAAACTTTTAGAACCTAACAATTACTGTAAACTACATTTTAGAGAATACACTATTTGTTGCCAAATGTAGTAGTAGCTGTAAAACTTACCCATAAGATTTATTTGTGGCTTGAATTGTTGTTTGTATTTACCTCTTGCTCATCATAAGTACCCCATCAACACAACCAATTGAAAAGGCATACAAAATTATAATATGTTAAAATTAAAAATAACAATAAAAAAAAAAAAAAAAAAACTTAGATACCCGAAAGAAGAGGGAAAATAGAAGTGAATAAATATGTACCACAATTGACACCTTGAATATATGATTTATGAAGTCAATGGTGTTTGTTTGTTTAGACCCCTTAAAGTAAATTGTTTAACCTAATATATTAGCTGAGTGATTACTTAGGTTAATTACGAGATCCAAGTTAAATGGTGAAAGATCATGTCATGCATACAGCGGAAAAGTAAATAACATACAGATATGATCATCAGGGAGAACCAATGAAATGAACTGTTTCAAGGTAAAAACCTGGAGATAATTTAACCTAGCTATCCTTAAGGCAAACAAATCCACTAATAGAGAATTGATGTTTTTACAAAAGATTTAACCCTAAATCTATTGCTACCTCAAGTACTAACTTACTGATACGACCACGTGCAAGCTCCAAATCCATAGACTCTTCTCTCTTGGATTTGTAGCACACAAGCTCCCATGCTTATGACTTTGAGATCCCACTCAAAGATTTCAGATTACCACTTGTTGATCTTCCAGCAACTAGATTCTACCAGCACTTGATTGTAGATCTTGTTTTGGTAGATACTTGTAAAGTTAGAAGGTACAGAACCTCTTAAATCTCACATGAGTAACTCACAAGTCTTCCAAGACTCTTCAAAACGTAGTTAGGGTTTTCCTTTTATACTTAGGAGTGTTGGACTGAAACCTTAAATGTTTTCGCTAGCTTGGGCCTGAATTAAATTCTGCAGAATTTGTTTTTCTACGATTTTCGATCGGTTGAGCCTATCCTTTTATCGATCAAGCTTCACTGAAATTTAATTCTTTTTCCTACGGCTTGAATATTCTTGAGACTTGACTTGAAACACTCTGAGCAATGTCTAACACCTGTTCTAGACATGTTTTTGTTCTCGGTTTGCCAACATAAACAAATTAGGACTCAAAATATTTAATCCTAAATCTTTAGAACCTAACAAATAGGCCTCTATAAAATCTAAGTAAAGAATATTCATAAAACTTTCATGAGGAGTTGAAGGTATTATCAAGTTAATTGATTAAAGTAGTGGAGTTGAAGGTTTTAACCCAAAGAAGGATTAGAAGCAACATATTCCTTAACAACATTGCAAAAGGTGATTAACAGTGTAGAGATTAAGAATACAAAAATGAAAAAAGGGATAGGATTAACTTGGACAGCATTCTCAAAATTTTCATACATAAACATTAATATTCAAAGAAAAGTTACAAAACCCATCAAAAGAACAAAAAAAATATGACAAAGAAAAGAGAGAGGACTAACCTTTATGGCGTTCTTGAATTTACTATATACCTGATGAAACAAATTCATAGGTTAAAAGGGACAACATGAGAAATACATATAATATACCAAAATTTTAAAAAAAAAAAATTAAAAACTAAACAATGTTGAATAGTTGATTTCAGAAGCACCAATGACTCATGTAAACTTCATTCATGAAGAATAGAATTCTATTGAGACCACATACTCCAATAGAAAATCACAAATTTTTTATACATACACATATACATACATACACACACACATATATATATATATATATATCTATGTAGGGGCTTGGGCTCGGGTAAACCAGAACGGCCCATGTGACCAAGGCCCAACACTGTTGGGTTAGGAGCAGTCCATGGATGGATGCGTGAAGGGCCAACAACTAGCGTTCAGGGGAAACTTATTGTGCTCGGGGCCGGTTGGGCCCAATACTGACTAATAAACAGAGGGGGTATGACGAGGCAGCGGACAAGTTTAGGTCAGTAAACGAGCACAGTTAATGCCTCTGGGAAACTTGCTGCCGAACACAATTTGGCGTCTGGAACAAGTTTTAAAAGAATCTTTAGAAGACATGATTTTTCTAGGGCTTAAGGGTGAAAGTGGGATTGCATGGGGACCAGTGAAAAGTAATGATTTGAACTACACTAAGGGGGGGTTATATAAGAAAGTAAGGGTAGACAAATAGGGGGTTGCTTTTTTCAGTGAAGTACAGAGAGAGAGAGGAAGAAAAGAAATAGGAGAGGGAGTAAACAAGAAGGGAAGAGAGAAAAAAGAGAGCAGAGAAAGCAAGAAGCAGGTGGCATAAGGTATTGGGCTGAAAACCATAGGGACAGTTGATTGTTGGGCTGTCAAGGCTATGTTTGAAGCACAATCTGTAGGATTGTGAGGAAACCCACCAACAAATAAATTGGGAACCCAAATCCACTGTCTTACACAGTAACATTTGTAGGTTTGGGTCGCCACAATATATATATATATATATATAATGATTAAGCATTGTTAAACTTGAGTACTTAACTTTATGTTTCATTAATTATTGCATTAACACGCCGTGTAAAATATAAAGGCTAAGAGCCTTCACTAACATTTCTTGATGTTTTCAATAGGAATTTTATAAATTGTTGATATGATGGATGGTTATTAATAAGTAAAAATGTAATGTTAGTGGTTGGCATGGAGTAAACCAATAAAACTTTGCCACATTAGCAGTTTGTAAAGATGTTGAAATAATTTGTGCTTGTTAGCATTGCTCTTTCATTAGCATTGCCTTACATTGGCTTGGAATGCCTAATGAAATCCTAACGGCATCACTCTCTCTCTCTCTTGATTTTTATTCTTTCTTGCTACTCTACTTTATAGTGATGAATCATTGTGATTTTTAAAACTTTATTTTAGATTCATAAATTTTGGTGTTGTATCTTTTAGTTCCCCATTACAAGTAGTTTCTCTCTCTCTCTCTCTTATATAGTTTCGGTTTGATTTTTATTTGAGTTAATACTTGATTATTTTGGAAGTAAGAATTTGCGTTTATATCAAAACACAATCTTGGCTATGCAAATAACAAATCAATTCGGTCCACTTCATCTATTCGGTCCAAATCGGTTTACTTTAGTCCAATTTGCTCTATTTGGTTAACTTCGATTTACTTTGGTCAATTCCTTCCAATTTGGTCCATTCGGTCCACTTAGGTCTATTAGGTCCAATTTGATCTATTTGGTCTATTTGAGATCAATTCGGTCCAATTTAATGTACCTACTTAAGAATGGGAAAATAAAAGTTTAGGTGAACAGTACGATCAATTATTTGAGTAATATCAATTTTAATTATAGGATAAATTTTTGTTATCATAATTATCTCCTCCAGGGAATGAAAATTTGAATAATAACTTTGAAACTCAAAAATTTTAATTGTACCAAAAGAAACTAGGAAAATATAATGCATAACAACAATAGTTAGAAGAATAGAAATTATTTCAAAAAAGAATAATATCAATGAAAGTTACATTTTTAAATCGTTTAAATTTTAGGGAGAACAAAGTTTGTTATGAGTTTTGATAATCATAATAATCTCTTTTAAGAGAATGGAAGATTTGAATAATTTATTTAAATAAAAACCACACACACACACAAATATATATATATATATATACACACACATATATATTATTTATATATTTATTTTACTTGAAGGTATAATCAACCTCATGCAATTCATTTAAAAGTAATGACTTTAAAACAAATAAGTAATTACTCAAAAAATTAGATTTGTTTATTCATAGCTTTCATGTTTAGAAAAACTTTCACTTAAATTTAACCGGACCGATGTGGTTTGACATGCTACGTTATTGTAGCTCAACAAAAGTGTAGTAACAATAAATATTTTGCTTAAGATTTAAGATATTACAAGTTTAATATATATATATATATATATATATATATATATATATATATATGTAAATGAATTTTGATTTAGAATAGGTGCTCTTAACTTAAACATATCTTTTCCCTATATGTAAGTGCATAAAAATAGACAAAAATGGACCAAATTGGACTGAAGTGGACACAAATGGAAAGAAGTGGACCGAATGGGAACAAGGTGGATGGAACTGGACCGAATGGGACCGAATAAGAATGAATGGACAGATTAGAACCAAAGTGAATATAATCGGCCTAGAGTGGATAGAATAGACCGAATAGGACCAGTGTGGATTGAATAGAAACAAAGTGGATAGAATGAGCCGAATAGGGCCAAAGTGGGCCGAATGGATTGAATAGGACTAAAGTGGACCAAAGTGGACATAATGGACTAAATATGACTGAAGTGGATAGAATAGAACCAAATTGGACCAAATAGGACTTTCAAATATCTATCATTTTTATTGCATTTTAGAGTTTATATTTCTAATTTTTAGTTTCTATTGTCGATTTTCTTTGTATTTTTAACTCAAAACTAAAGATTTAACACAAATATAATAAAATTTCACACTTTTCAACCAAAAAATTAAGGAAATTTTTTTTCAATAGCTAAACTTGATTAGGAAACCTACAAAAAGAATCAATTTAAGACCTAATTTGTGTTTAATTTTTTAGAAAAAAATTATTTTCAACAAATTTTAGAGAACAAATTATATATTATATTACAATTACAAAATAATTATTTATTCTCACACATTGTGTGGATTTGCAAGTAGTTTAATTAAAAGAGGTGCCAAGAAGGTGTCGAAAAGGTGTCAAAATCACAGAAATTTCATTTTCCTCGAGCTTATCTCAAGTCTCCATATTGGACTCAACAATACACCTTATTAATCGAAAAAACTTACTTGTTATGGTTTGCCAACACTAAACTTATCGAACCTAACAAAAATTTATGAGAAGCAGTCAAAATGAGGTGACCATCGATCATTTGACGTGAGGTGTCAAACACCATCCCAATGCATAACCAAACCCTCAAAGTAATTTTTTTTTTCTTGTTTGAGGCCAAATTTACTCAAGCTTTGGCTAGGCAATGATAACTTCCATTTGAACTAGGTTTGAATATAAGATAAAAAATAAAATAAAAGAAGAAGAGGTCATTGACCTAGAATTGCTTGAAAGTCCAAATACTCTTCAATGCATACACCATTTTGTTTTGAGACAAAGTTTAGCTACAAACTTGATTATAGCCAATGACTATGACTCCACTCAATAACTTTCATTGCATATAAAGTTTGAAAGATCCATCATTTGGTCACATTCTTCTTATATCCTCCATATTTATGAAATTTTCAGAAGATCAAAGATCAATATCTATGTCATCAATCAGATATTTAAATTTCAAATTTTTGTTGTCTAAAATTATGCAAAAAAAAATTAGTTTATAGATACGACATTAAATAACATCCAATTGACACAAAATTTGACATACTTGTTAAGTAGAACACAAAAAAAATTCAATCTAATGGTTAGTTTTTCAAAATATATAGCTATTATATAGTTTTTCAAGTTACACCTGGTGTAACTTTAAGCAATGTTATACTATTCAATATTTTTTAATTGATTGCAAATTTAAACTAATCAACCGTTAGATTATATTATCTTCGTGCATTCTCCATGTTTACAAAATTTCAAGATGACTAAATATCAATAGTCATGTCATCAATCAACTATTTAAATTCAATTTTTTTTTTTTGTATTTTAAAATAATGCATAAAAGATGAGTTTTTGGATTAAATGATAAATAATAACTAATTGACATGAATATTAGTATGCATGTTAAAAGCATATAGAACATATAATCCAGTGGTAGAATTTTTAAAATGTGAATTCTATAACTCTAATTTTTAAATTAGAGTTACACCACATGACCTAACCCATAACACACACACACATGGCAAATTACAACTTACCCACTTATGATTTGACTGAAATTTAATTTGCTTACCTGTGGTTTGAAATCCCATGATGTAAATGTTCCGTTAAATTCTTTTTGATCTTATTTAATCTTGTATTTTTATGTTTTTTTTTTTTTTTTTGAAGGAGAGACATAAAAGTAGAGCAAAATTACATATTTAGCCAGGTTTTTAACATGTGTGGGTTACAGAATTCTAACTAAGCTAATCTCGGGTGGGTAAAATGTACGTTTTTAGATCCCTGTAAAACTAGATTGTTTAACCTAATTAATTAACCAAGTGAATACTTAGGTTTATTATTCAGATCTAGGTTAAAACAAAACAATCATATCAGCAAAGCAGCAGAAAAATAAATAACAAAACGATATGATAACCCAGGAAAACCAAACTAGTAAAAAACCTAGAGAAGATTTAATCTAGCTATCCTCAAGGTAAAACAAATCAACTATGAAAGAATTGAAATTTTACAATAAGACTTAGCCTACTAACATCCTATTGCTACCTCGATTAGAAAACTTACTACCATGACCACATGATAGCTCCGAGTCTACGAACTACTTCTTTCTTTGATTCACAGCAACCACAAGTTTTCCTACTTGTGTTTTTCTTTAAGCTCTTGAAACAGCAACCGAAACAATCACCAAGTTCTTGACATGAATCTTGATAACCATAAGTGTGTATGAAAGTAATCACCTCTAGATCTCACAAGAGATTCAACACATAGCACATCAAAGACTTTTTAGAGTTTTTTAGTACAAAACCCTAGATCTATATAAAACGCACAAGATGCACTATAATCTCTCTCTAAAAAGCCTTTAAAAACGTCCTTAGGGTTTCCTTTATATACTATGAGTTTTTTACTTGAAACCCAATACATTTAGTAGAGTTTAGGCTGAATTGGAATTCTGCAGAAAAATAAATCTGCACGTGGTTCGATCGATCAAGTCTAATTTTCAATCGATCGAGCCTTGCAGATTTAGTCCAATAAATTCTGCAATCACTCGATTCCAATTTTACAAATAAACATACTTTGAGCAAGCCTAAACATAGACTAAATGTTTTGATAATGGTTTGCCAACATAATACAAATTAAAATTCTAATCTATTAGTTCCTAAAGTCTTAAAACCTAATATAAAATGTCAAATTTCAAATTATAGGTAGGCAACTTAAATTTTAATCAAATCATAGGTGGGTAAATAGTGATTTTCCCTATATATATATAGGAGTAAAGTTCAAGTTACACATGGTGTAACTCTAAGCAATGTTACACCACCTAATAACTTGTTATAAAAGTCATATTCTGAAAATCCCATTGTTGAATTACATGTTCTATATGTTCTTAACATTCTTATCAATTTTCATGTGAATTGGATATTATTTACCATTTAATCCATAAACTCATCTTTTATGCATTATTTTAAACTACAAAAACTTGAATTTAAACAATTGATTGATGACGTGACTATTAATCTTTGATTACCTTTAAATTTTGTAAGCATGGATAATATATGATGATAATGTAATCTAATGGTAGATTTGTCAAAATTCGCAACCAATTAAAAAATATTGAGTGATATAACATTGGATGCAACTTTAAGCAATGTTACACCGGTCAATATTTTTTAATTAGATGCAAATTTTGACAAATTCACCCTTATATTATATTATCTTCGTATATTCTCCATGCTTTTGAAATTTCAAGGTGATTAAATATTAATAGTCATGTCATCAACCAATTTTTTAAATTCAAGCTTTTGTACTTTAAAATAATGCATAAAATATGAGTTTATGGATCAAATGGTAAATAACATCTAATTGAGATGAAAATTGGCATGCATTTTAAATACATATAGAAAATGTAATTCAATGGTGAGATTTTCAAAATATGAATTCTATAACAAGTTATTGAGTGATATAATATTGCTTAGATTTACACTAGATGTAACTTACACTAGGTGGAGCATTAGCCTTTTTGTTACAGCAAACAATTTATGGTCTGTTTGAATTAAGGGGGAGTAAAGTAGAATATAGTAGATTTGGCCCAAAATAGCCTATTTCAGTCAACTTTACTATACTTCTCTCCACTCTCCCTCCTTCTCCCCTCGATCGAAAAATATAGAATTGTACTTTTCTCAAGCTTATCTCGATTCTTCCTTTTGGACTCAATAATACACCTTATTACTCAACAAAACTTACAATTTGTCATGGTTTACCAACACTAAACCTATTGAACCTATCAAAAATTTATGAGAAACAAGCAAAATGAGGTGACCATCAATCATTTGACGTGAGGTGCCAAACAACATCCTAATGCATAACCAAACGCTTAAATTATTTTTATTTTTCTTTTTTGAGACCAAATTTACTCTAGCCTAGGCTAGCCAATGCTAACTTCCATTTGAACTAGGTTTGAATATAACTAGTTGATGAATCACATTCCTAACTTGGTGGGATTGGCATGAATGTTTTATGTTAGGAAAAAAAAAATTCTTAATAAGATTGGAGAAGAAAAAAGTAATACATGAAAACTGTGTCCAGTGGCGGAGTTAGGAATTTTGTTCAAGGGAGCCGAATAAAATTAAAAAGAACAAACTTTCAAGACATAATTCTTGATTATTAAGATATTCTCATATTAGTTGTTGAAATCTATGATCACATTCTAAGGAAACAATATTCAATTTTTTAGTTCACTTTGAACTTTTTAAATGGTTCAATATCTAAAGTTTCACGATCTGGGATGGAGGATTGAACACCTTTAATTCTTGAACACTTTTTAAACTTAAAATATGATTTAATAAAAACAAAATTCTAATAAACAAGCATTTAGCAATAATTTAATTTAATTAATCAAATCACTATTATCAAATATAAATTTGAGATCAACAAAACATCAAAACAAAATATGAAATAGAATACTAAAATTTAGTTGACTAATATAATACAAAATACTGTACACATATATTATATAGGATTTTAATAACGTGTGTCTTTAGGATATACAATTGTAGGGACTCCAATTGTATTGGACCCCAAACAATAATATTTGTAGAGCATGGGTAGAAGCGCTAGGCATTAGCAAAGCGAACTATGGTTTGCGTGAGATTCATAGGAATAACAATAAAGGAATTTGGCCAAGCATTTGGGAGGATAATAACAGTGATTTTTGCTTAGTGTTTATGAAGAAAGTTCATCCTCGGCTCAGTCCGAGGATTTATTTCTTATAGAATTGACAAAGATAAAGGTTGTCATCGGACTCCCTAAAAACCATTTCTATGTCTTTCTTCTATTCCTCCCCTCCCCCTCCTTCATTGTGTTAGAGGTTCTATCTATTATATAGTCTTGTTTAGTTGACCTCCCTCGTCCACTTGTCGGTCATCTGGATCTGAGGGCTTGTCCCATTAGTCACTTCTGCAGGCTTTCTATTAGTTGGAGTAACCAAGGCTGCACTGTTCACTGGTCACTTCGCCATTAATACGGTCAGAGTGTTACTGGTATGCTTTTAATGAATGAGTGACAGTTTCCATCAATCAACATTGGCCTGTCGAGGATGTGGGCATCCTCGGCGAGGTTCCCTAGCCATTTGGGCCTCGTCCGCTTATCCTCGGGCTCTGCCTATCCTCGGCGCGGACCTTGAGCCCGATGTGGAATGGGCCGGGGTTGTTAAATATTTGAGGCCCCACAATAGCCCCTCAAAATTCTACTGTACGACCTCCCGGGCAGAGAGAAGGATTTTGACGCTCTTAGGCCTATTGTCCTGGCCTGTCGAACCTTGTCTTTTTGCCAGTGTCACCATCCTTTTAACTGCCCCTGTAACATTTTTTAGCACAAAGGGCCCGACCAAGGAGTTTTTCGTTGTTTCTGTAAGTCTTCATTTCTTTCTAGTCTATACTTCTCCACTTGAGTTCCTTATTTGTTCTTCTAGGATGGGTAGGTCTAAGTCGTTGTGCTTTGACGCTCAGTTTTTCTTGGTTTTCGTCTTTAGCAGGGCTCATTACTTAGCATCAAAGGGATTGGCTTCACCGTAGGTTTGGGCCCACGGTCAGTACAAAAACCCTGGTTTTGCCCATTGCTTATATCGCCCTATAGTGACTAGTTTCCACATAGGTTTGAGTCCGAAGATCATGCAAGACCTTGGCTTTTCCTAGCACTTAGTGTTTCATGAGGAAATGGTCTTTTTGTTGGCCTGAGTCCTTGGACCATGCAATGCCTAAGTTTTGTCTAACATTTGTCTTCGTCTGAAGTAACTGGTTTTTCCCAGAGGCTTGGGTCCGAGGATCATACAATGCCTAGATTCTGTCTAACACTTAGTTTTTGGTCTGAAGTAGCTGGTTTTTCCCAGAGGCTTGGGTCCGAGGACCATGCAAGGCCTTGGTTCTGTCTAGTACCTAGTTTTCTGATTTTAAGTAGTTAGTTTCCCCAGAGGCTGGTGTCCGAGGACCATACAATGCCTAGGTTCTGTCTAACACTTAGTTTTTGGTCTGAAATAGCTGGTTTCCCCAGAGGCTTGAGTCCGAGGACTAAGCAAGGCCTTGGTTCTGTCCAGTACCTAGTTTTCTGATTTTAAGTAGTTAGTTTCCCCAGAGGCTGGTGTCCGAGGACCATACAATGCCTAGGTTCTGTCTAACACTTAGTTTTTGGTCTGAAGTAGCGGGTTTTTCCCAAAGGCTTGGATCCGAGGACCATGCAAGGCCTTGGTTCTGTCCAGTACCTAGTTTTCTGATTTTAAGTAGTTAGTTTCCCCAAAGGCTAGTGTCCGAGGACCACACAATGCCTAGGTTCTATCTAACACTTAGTTTTTGGTCTGAAGTAGCTGGTTTTTCCCAGAGGCTTGGGTCCGAGGACCATGCAAGGCCTTGGTTCTGTCTAGTACCTAGTTTTCTGATTTTAAGTAGTTAGTTTCCCCAGAGGCTGGTGTCCGAGAACCATACAATGCCTAGGTTCTGTCTAACACTTAGTTTTTGGTTTGAAGTAGCTGGTTTCCCCAGAGGCTTGAGTCCCAGGACCATGCAAGGCCTTGGTTCTGTCCAGTACCTAGTTTTCTGATTTTAAGTAGTTAGTTTCCCCAGAGGCTGGTGTCCGAGGACCATACAATGCCTAGGTTCTGTCTAACACTTAGTTTTTTGTCTGAAGTAGCTAGTTTTTCCCAGAGGCTTGGGTCCGAGGACCATGCAAGGCCTTGATTCTATCCAGTACATAGTTTTCTGATTTTAAGTAGTTAGTTTCCCCAGAGGCTGGTGTCCGAGAACCATACAATACCTAGGTTCTGTCTAACACTTAGTTTTTGGTCTGAAGTAGCTAGTTTCCCCAGAGGCTTGAGTCCGAGGACCATGCAAGGCCTTGGTTCTATCCAATACCTAGTTTTCTGATTTTAAGTAGTTAGTTTTCCCAGAGGCTGGTGTCCGAGGACCATACAATGCCTAGGTTCTGTCTATCACTTAGTTTTTGGTCTGAAGTAGCTAGTTTCCCCAGAGGCTTGAGTCCGAGGACCATGCAAGGACTTGGTTCTATCCAGAACCTAGTTTCCTGATTTTAAGTTTTACCGAGGAGGGGACCCTGCTCTGTTTTGGCCTCTTCGTTTGGCGCGACTCTTCTGATTACGAGGCGTCTCTTGGTTTGTTCGAGTAACGCGTTTTGACGCTTCGGTGCCTCCTCGTTAATGAGGCGCCTCCTCGTTAATGTCAGTTGTGGATTTACGAGGATCTAGCGGCGAATAAGCCCCTTGGAATTTGGGTGGAGTTATTGCCTCCGGTAATCTCTCCCTAGGATTTAATGCGGATTGGCTCCCACCAATTTTTCGCCTTCTATATAAGGCGTTTCTAGGACAACCTTTTTCTTCACACTCGACAAACATTCGTCTTAAACTCTCCCAAAGACATTGCTTAGGGGTTCCGCAAAAATAGCAGTTTGAGCCCCACCAAATGAATTGGCCATTGGAAAGGGCGGTTTCGAGTAGGCCTAGTTCCTTTCAGGAGCCGAGGATGGCACCTCGACCCTGGACGTCATGCTGGGGTTGGGGTAGGAGAAGGCCAAAGATTCTCCTTTTTCTCAACCTAATCAGAGGTGGAACCCTCCTTGCTGCTTGGAGGGGGATCCAGAAAAGACGTATCCTCCTTCCCTTGGATTTGGATCTGTGAACCCTCCAAGCTGGCAGTGATGGGGTTGGGAGGAAAACCAGGCGGAACCAAGAGGTGGAACCGTCCGGTGCCGCGGCCCCTTCTTCCCTCAACGTTACCTTCCTTCCTTCATTTCCTCTTCTCTCATCTTCTTTTGCTCCTCAACCAGCCTTATTTCCTTCATTTCCTCTTCTCTTGCTTCTCAACCAGCCTTGTTAGGCGCTTCTCTATGTAGTTAGCTCTAGAACAAGCCCCACGGGCATCAATTGTAAGATGTAACTTTTTCTTCATATATTAATAAAGAAGTAGACCTGTTTCATCTCTTTTATTTTTCGCATATTCTTGTTTTTTGTGATTGTTACCTTCTGAATGAATGTTGTTGCTACACACTGTATGATTTTGGTTTTTTTTTATTTATAAGTGTTACTCTTAATATCTTTACACCAACTGTCGCACTTGCTATTGCACAAGTCCTTCCCACAGACGGCGCCAATTGTAGGGACTCCAATTGTATTGGACCCCCAAACAATAATATTTGTAGAGTATGGGTAGAAGGGCTAGGCATTAGCAAAGCGAACTATGGTTTGCGTGAGATTCACAGGAATAACAATAAAGGAATTTGGCCAAGTATTTGGGAGGATAATAACAGTGATTTTTGCTTGGTGTTTATGAAGAAAGTTCATCCTCGACTCAGTCCGAGAATTTATTTCTTATAGAATTGACAAAGATAAAGGTTGTCCTCGGACAACCCTGAAAACCATTTCTATGTCTCTCTTCTATTCCTCCACTCCCCCTCCTTCATTGTGTTAGAGGTTCTATCTATTATATAGCCTTGTTTAGTTGATTTCTCTCGTCCACTTGTCGGTCATCTAAACTTAGATCTGAGGGCTTGTCCCATTAATCACTTCTGCAGGTTTTCTATTAGTTGGAGTAACCAAGGCTGCACTGTTTACTGGTCACTTCGTCATTAATGCGGCCAGAGTGTTACTGGTATGCTTTTAATGAATGAGTGACAGTTTCCATCAATCAACATCGGTCTATCGAGGACGTGGGCGTTCTCGGCAAAGTTCCCTAGCCACCTGGGCCTTGTCCACTTATCCTCGGGCTCTGCCTATCCTCGGCGCGGACCTTGGACCCGATGTGAAATGGGCCGGGGTTATTAAATATTTGAGGCCCCACAACAATATTAAGCTATTTTTAAAAAAAATTTATGAAAAAGAAATTACCAACTTTTTTGCCAACTTTTTTAATTTCACATAAAATATTTTTAAAAATAGATAATTAATATGTACCTAAAGGGAACCCATTACCCGGACCATATAGAAATTTGATATTATTAAAACTTAAAGTGCAACCTGTAAAGCACGACTCAAGTTTTTTTTTTTTTTTTTGAGAAAGCACGACTCAAGTAGATAGTCATAGTTATCCTTTCAGGGAAAATGCACAGTTATCAGCATTATTTGTTATTGTTCCCATGGGCATAGGTACTTATAATTTACTAAAACATAGACATATAGAGTGAGAGAGAAACAGAGTTAGAGAGGAAGATTACCACTGCACTGATGAATTGATTGAATTGGACGGAACCTGTAGCTGGAAGCATTGAGTTGAGTCCGGTTTGGGTGGCAACTACCGCCTGAGAGATTTTTCTTTTTCTTTTTCTAGTCAGGTTAGGGTTTTTTATTTATTTATTTATTTATTATTTTTTTAAGGAAGATATATATATATATATATATATATATATATATATATTAAAGTTGATTTTTTTTTTTTTTTTTAATATTAGTTACGTGGAGGAGGAGTCCTGCTAGTACCATAGTTGACTACAATGTATTTGACTATTTGGAAGGGCTGTGGGCCAAGGGATGAGGCAGATGCTTTTCTTAGTTCTAATTTGTATCAATTTTTTTTAAATTTTTTTTTTTTTTGGGTTTCTGTAAAATGTGCGGCCTAAATGAATTTTTAGAGAGAATTATTTATATTAGTTGCATATTTTACTCTCTCAAAATCTCAGGAGTCCCGGAAGTATATTTCACTATCTATTACAAAATATTTGTGATTTTATCAACATAGTAAATGAAAATTTTGAAAAGTCAAGGGGCCTTCTAGCTCCACTGGTGGCTGTGTCCCATCCTTTGATCAAATTATTTCTCTCATTTCCCATTTGAATAATCCACCAACCAGGTACCTGGTAAGTGCTTTTTCATGTGCTTTTTCAACTAGGTTTATATTAATCTAATTCTTGAATCGCATATGAAATATATTTTTCGATTGAGTGAATCCATAATCCAATTGTTTATCCAAAATACCATAGTAGGTGTGAACTATATATCATGTGCTGCTGCATAAGCGATTGATTGTTTATCCAAAATACCATAATGGGTGTGAACTATAATGTGCTGCTGCATAAGCCATTGACTTTAATTAGCGTGAAGCAGGGAGCCTGTTCTATATAAAACGAAAACTATTACGAAGACCACAAAACTACCCAGTTCTAATGTTGTAACAAGCTAAGAGTTACAAAAACAATGGGTTAAAAGTACAGACTAGTGAAGTTTTAGTATATATCAAAATCCTACAAGCAGTATTTAATTTTTTTTCCTCCCATTTGACTATGCATAAAAGACAAAGACGTTATTTTTGGATCACTCTAAATAATTAATATTTTAATTCTACACAGAGAGAGAGATCTAATTAAGTGTTTGTTTGACAAAGATTATTTTTGCTAACTTATTTTACTATTTAGCTTATTTTTGCTACTATTTATAGGTTTCACTACACTTTTTGGTACTATTTATGGGTTCTTCTGTATTATTTCAGCTAACTTTTACTTTTATTTGTACTTTTAACAAAAAGTTTTTAGTTTCAGTAAAATAAGCAGATTCAAACAGATCCTTAGTTTTTAATTTTTAAGCGAAGGAGAGAGAGAGGGAGAGAGAGAGAGAGAGAGAGTAACAATAGGGTGCAGCTTTTTCTATGTAAAAGGGAAACTGTTACTGATACCACAAAACTACCCAGTTCTAAGGCCTTGCAAGTTGCAAAGCCACAAGGCGCCATATATGTCACAAAGGTTTCTGTGACTTCGTCATTGAGAAATACTGCAAGACCACAAAATCTCATAGGTAGTAGCCTCATATCTCTCTCTCATATTCTAACAGGTATCCTTTGGAGTTCGGAGAGACAAAATAGTTTGTTATTTTTAAGATCTTTTTTCGTCTGTTACATGCAAACTACATATATGCATGATTTACTAACACTGATACAGATTGTTACATGCAAACTAGAAGAAAATCAATATTGGTATCGTTGAAGCTAAAAGAGGATGTGGAAGCTGAAGATAGGAGAGGGCAGAAATGACCCTTACCTTTTTATTACAAATAATTTTGCCGGAAGACAGACATGGGAGTTTAACCCTGAGGTTGGTACACCAGAAGAGCGTGCTGAGGTTGAAGAGGCTCGTCAAAATTTCCACAAAAATCACCGTCAATTCCTAGCTTGTGGCGATCTTCTCTGGCGAATGCAGGTACCTTAATTACTCTCTCCATCTCTACCAATTCATATAAGGGTCATCAATGGGCCAGGTTGGGCCGGCCCGGCCCATTTTTACTTGGACCATGGGCACAATGGGCTATTAACTAGTTAACAGGCCGGTTGGGCTGGGCCGAAAGAGAAAACCTTAGCCCATGACCATGCCAATGGGTAATGCCCATTTTGTCTTTAGTGAACTGTGCTATCAGATTGGGCCTAATAGGTTACCAATAGGCTTGTGTTAGCATATTATTTTATTATTTTTATAAGGAAATAATTAATTTTTTTATAAGGGAATAATTAATCTATTTTTTTGAAGGAAAGAATTAAATAATTTAATACTTAATTACAAATTTTTTTACAGCCAAATCTATTTAATTTTTTGTTTTGTTGATGGAAACCTATTTAATTTTTTATTTATTAAGGCTTTAAATAGTTTTTTGTTTTTATCTTTAATAAAAAAAATGTCAAATGATTAATTCAAATTTGATAGACTACTAGAAAAATATATATTTTGTAAACTAAGTTTAGCACAATTACTTTGGGTATCTTAGTGGTTGAGGAAGTTCTCTTAAGAAATTCTTCTATAATATCTCAAGATCAATCCTTCATACACTTCCTATATATTTTTGTTATGAATTATGAGTTATTAGGCTGGGCCAATGGGTTGGACAACGGGTTGGGCTACTGGGCTAACCCACCGGGTACCCATGGGCATAAAAACTAGCCCACGGCCTGACCCACAGGGCTAGTAGGCTACCCATTGGTCTCAATAACAACGGGCCGGGCCGCCCATTAGCCCAGTGGGCCGTCGGGTTTCTACGTTGGGCTGTGGGTCGTGGGCTATTTGATGACCCTTAAATCCATATGGTTTTCTAGACACTAAATTAAATGATTTTTCGGTCATGCATGGTCAATATGTTAATTTCCTGTGTTCACAAGAATCTCTTTTGTACTTTTAAATAATGGTATAAAATTTAGTATACAATACAAGTATATTGTACATAGTCTAAGAAATTATTAAAAGTTCAAAGATGCATAAGACAATAACCATTAAATGCATAAACAAATAAAATTAAATAACCAATTATACATTTTTGTAACCCCAGCACGTAGACCAATCATAAAGAGTACTTTGGCATAGAGCTTGTAATTGAACAAGCGATTTCTCTTTAGCCTCAAAAGAGTGCCGATTTCTTTTCATCCAAACAACCCACATCAAACAGTTAGGAACCATATTCCATATGTCCGAAAAAAAATTTCTCTAGCCAATTACTCCAACAAAACACCAAAATCTCCACAGAACCTGGCATGACCCATTGGATCCTGAAAACTTGTAACATTTGCACCCACAAAGAGTAAGCTACAGGACCATGTAGAAGAAGGTGATCCACAGATTCCTCTTTACGACAGCACATATAGCACCGATTCGCCATAGGGAGACCCCGGAGCATCAAAGTATCCAAGGTAAGTATCCAACCATAAGCTACTGTCCACATGAAGAAAGCTACCCTCTTAGGAACCTTAACTTTTGAAATACCCTTCCAAGGGAAACTAGGGATAGAAGTACCCCTGATCTTATTGTAAAAGGACCGAATATCAAACTTGCCATTCCCATTAAGATAACGATGGGGACTATCACTCCCAACATCCCTCAGAATCTGAGATTGAATGAAATCAAGGAAAGAGAAGGCAGCTTCTAATTCCCTATCATGAAAATCCTTATAAAATCTCAAGTTCCAAAATCTATAATTTCCACCCTCCTGATGACACAATACGTCAGAAATGCAAACTTCCTTGTCATTTGAACATGCAAATAACTGAGTATTTTAAGTGAGGTATCCCTAATCCACCTATCATGCCAAAAAGGAATGCAAGAGCCATCATCCACCACTAGGGCCAAATGTTTGGAGAACCTCTCCCAACCGTCATTAATACCACACCAAAGACCACACTTGTGGGCCCTTCTACAAACTTTAGTAGTCCACCCCCTTTGATCCTTTCCATATTTAGTGGCAATAACCCTCCACCAAAGATGGGTTCCTTCTTGGCCAAACCTTTATAACCATTTACCTAATAGAAATATGTATACACGGATTGGTGTGAAATTAGATCTGAAAAACTAATTTTCATAAATCTCGATAGATAGGTTATCTATCGAGTACTTGTCGAGCATCGGGCTAAACTACCTTTTAAATCTCAATAGATGTTATCTGTCGAGCTTTAAAATCCAGTACTTCTTTACTTGTTTCTTGGACAGATTTGCATGGCTTTAACACTTGGACTTGAACTCTTGTTCCTTGAAGTATTAAACACATCTTAGATCTACCAAATTACAAGTAAAGTGCGTTTTGTCATAAGTTTAGCCAATTCTAAATGACATATATTCTAAACATGATTCACATATGTCCTAACAATCTCCCCCTTTGGCAATCCGTGACAAAACTACAACAAACAAATGAACATATGAGAGAAGTCACAAATCACTCAACTCATACTCACTTGTTGAATATAATAAAATCTATCCTAACACAAACTCTTGAAAAACTTTGCAAGAAGAGAGTTCATGGCAAGAAAGACTTTGACAACCTGTATTTCTGAAACACTTTAAACAAAACTCATCACGGCATCTTAGTGTGAAACAGAAATAAAAAAATTGCATACAAGTATAAAAAGCATGTGCATAAAGAGAGAAAAGAAACAACACATGAAGAGATAGGTGAAAGAATGTAATAACAACCTCAATATATATATATATATATATATATATATATATATATCAAAATGAATACAAGGTTTGCTATCATAATGGAAGAACAATGTATTGAAAAGAAAGAAAAGAAAAGATACAAAAAGTCCTCACTACATCCCTCAAAAAAAAAAAAAAAAAAAAAAAAAAAAAACACAATAAGTACTCCCCCTAACAAAAATATCTCATATACTAACTCTTCCCCTAAGTACATGATTACTCTCATATCCAAAACTACTCTCCCTTTTTGTCATGAATGACAAAGGGTAAGTCACTGAGAAGCAGTCATCTCCTCATCACTGGAAAAGCTAGCATCATCATCCTCATCAGCATCACCACTATCAGAGTCACCATCATCGTCCTCGTCCTCAGATGCCTCTAGAGAAGGAGAAGGAGACTCTATGAAGCCACCAATGTGAGTTTGTCATTATGCAATACGACCGACACAGGTGTTCATTTGACACAACTCATCACTGAGAGTGTCAAGGCAAGCATCCATGCACTGAAGCTGCGCCATGATCGCCTTAAGCATCACCCTACCCTCAGAAGAAGAAGAAGCAGATGTGGATGGAGCTGAAGAAGCTGTAGGAGTCCTTATCTCATTTATGGCTGCTTCGGTCAAAGCTAGGCCTCACTCTGTCTATTGGTCGCGGTGTTTATGGTACACATGATGAAGAAGTGGTTTGACATGGGATAGGAGATAGAGAAGAGGCAAATGATTTGCGTGATAGCAGAAGGAAAGATAAGCTTATCATGGGTTGCCGTATCCTTATAGACATCTATAAGGGAAAGTATGAAGTGAGAGGGAAAATCAATGGTAAGCCTCTCAAGGAGGGACAACAAAAATTAAGCACAAGGCTTAGTAATCGAATTATAGTGAGACAAGGGATGTAAAACAAATGTCATCACCATATTCGGGAACCTTGGACTTTTAGCAAAGGTCGAGCAAGGGGTGTTTTGACGACCACCTCAAGATGAAGGCGTCTTACAAAATAGAGACATGAGCAAGTCTTTAGACATAGTCTTAAGACCATCACAGCCGGGGTAATCAGGATGCGCTACCCTTGAAACATGTAGCACTTTGGATATAAGATCTGAAGTGACTACAATATGCGTACCTCTAACAAGAGTAGAGAATTGAGGTATGGAGTAATGGAATCCGTGAATATTGGAGTAAAAATTCCTATATGATCACGGAGGGACAAGTGACCGGGACGTCACAAAGTGACTCCCAACCCCTACTGTAAATGATAGTGGGAAGGTCAATATTGAAAAAGTTCGATAGGATGACTTGGCGTTCCGAATGAATACCTCGTCGAGAAAAGTTCTCTGAAAAGTCCTTACGGGATTTATCATCACGAAACCTGATATGTGAGGGGGTAGAATCAGAAGTAGATGCCCTGGAATGAAAAGGGTTTCGGGATGGAGTAGACGTACGTTTAGGTGCCATAAAGCAACTAACTGAAAGAAAGAGAGAGAGAGAGAAGGACAAATAGAAAAGTACCAACATCGATCAATATCAAAAAAGGAAGGTACGTATGCATGAAAAATGCATGAGCATGTGACATGCAACAATAAAAACATCATAGGCTCAACCCAATCCAAACCTACCAGCACACATCATTTCAACATAGTAAACGCACATCTATAATGCTTGAATCATTGTTAAAATGCAAATGTGATGCAATGCATGAGCATATAGGATCATTTAAACAAAACCTATCCCAAAAATTTCACAAAAACTTCATCAATTTTGAAAAACCCCAAAAAGTTTTCAAAAACCCCAAAAGTTAGGTCAAAAGAGATGAAATGCATGATAAATGAAAGAAAGAAGGTCATACCAGAGGAAGAAATCACCCTTGATGCTAAAGAATGAGTGGGGCAGATGAAGAGGTTGAGTGAGAAGTGCTTGGGAGAGAGAAAAGAGAGTTTCTGTCGAGAGAGATTAGACAGAATTGAGAGAAAATGACCAATTAATTAATTAATTAGCGAAGTTAATTAATTAATCCAATTAACATGCAAAATGCGTGGTAGCACAAACAAATGACCAACTAAATTAATATGCAGTGGAAAATAAAGTTGACATGGTGATTTGTTTATGAATGGGGAAAACCTCCAAGCAAAAACCCCACCGAGTGATTTTAAGGTCACCATTCTCGAGAATCTATTATTATCACAACAAGTGGTTATAAGTAAAGGAATCCCAGTATCTTATACCAACCTACAGTTGAACCCTTACCTCAATACACAATTGGACTTGTTCTGTAGTGACAATTTCTCATTTTCAATGCATGACTCCTAGTACATAACTAACCAATTGATGCACGGATCCTAGTACGCAACTTACCTGAAAGCTCGAAAACGTGTTAAAAACACACGAGCGGTTTAGACCCCCAAATACAAATTAGGCTTGGTTGATTTTACACTAACTTACTAACAAGTGCGGAATAGTGTAAACACAAGCGTATAAACAAACAACTACTCTAATCCATAATTTAAAGCAACTCAGCAGTAAAAATGAAATGAACAAGAGTAGGGAAGAAGGATGCAAACACAAATAACACCGAGACGTGTTATCGAAGAGGAAACCGAAGAACTCGGCGAAAAACCTCTCCGCCGCCCTCCAAGCGGAAATCGATCCACTAGACAATCAGTTGGGATACATGGATTAGCAAAAGACCCTCCAAGCCTAGTCTACCCGATGTACCTAAGCCCTCCAAGCTCCTACTCCAACAAGGCTTCTCGGAACCGTGTCTTGTCCTAGTTATCCGGATCCCGCAACAAGCTCCATGTTGCATCTGCCATTAAAGGCTTCTTCCAATGCTTCCCAGCAGCACCAAAAACGTCACTCAGCACTCTCAAGGGTGTGTCAAGTGTTTGGGCTATCAACCTCTCAAAGATATGGACAATGGAGAGGGAAGGGTTGAGGAGATACCACAAGCAAAATGTTTAGAGAAGGTGGGGAAGACAATCTCTAATTACCAAGGTGTTTGGCTAGGGTTTTCTCTCTGAAGCATTACTCAACAAATGTGGGTAATGATGATATTTGTAGGAGGGGTGCAAAAGGTGTGACTCAAAGAATACAGGCTGGCAGAACAGCTGGTCTCGCGGGTGTCTCGCGGGAAGGCCTTACCCGCGAGATACTCGCGAGACACAGTTGTCTCCACCTGGCATGACTCTTCGCATTCCATCATGTGCCTGGCACATGTCTCACTTCGCGGGAAGCTTGGTCGCGAAATACCCGCGAGGTACCCGCGAGAATTCTTTTCTTCTTCAAATGCTTGAGTCTTCAACACTCTTTCTCTCACACACCCCTTACATCAAGTCCCACAACAAATACAGGGTTTTAAACGATTGAAACATAATTACAATCAAATTTGGCACGGAATAAAAGCCAACAAATACACAGTTGTAAATTACAACTTTACAATCTCCCCCTTTGGCTATTCCGTGACAAAACCCTAAAACAGACTCTAGACTTAAACGTGAGTTTGGGAACAAAGGCAAAACTCACTCACACCTAATTCTAGATTCTGAAGAGCTCTTGAACATATGAACAAGTATCTCCTGAAATACAACAACACACTAATATCATTGCATGTAGAAAACTTGAAATGCATATGGAGCAATAAAGAAAACAGGATCAAGCTATATGAAATAGAAACACTAGATCATGGCAAGATCAAACAAGTAATCACTATACACAAGCAATTACTATGCTCATTTACACATGAAATGAACATCCGGATATGCAAGATGATAAGCTCATTTGAAGAGAATCATTTGCATCTCCAACACTCAACCAATGCGAAATACACGAAGTATTTGCATCTAGGAACAGTCCTACTAGGGCACAAGAGTGATGTACTTGAAGAAACAATGCATGACATTGAACTACAAGCAAACATGCATAAAGGTTGCATAAGCATGGTATAGCAAATGCATGGCACAGACCACAAAGACCTACAAACAATGCATGCAACAAACCCTTAAAGCTTACATAAGCAACATGGGTACAAAACAAAATGCCACATAGCATATATGCCACAAAGCATAGAACTATAAACACAAACTTCTGAAAATATACTGAAATTAATACTAAAGTTAAAAACATAAGTGTCAGAAGTATAAACTTAAAACAGCAAAACATTAACTATAAACCAAAAAAAACTTAGTAAAAACCGTCTGAAAAACCAATAACCAATAGTTAATGTAGCTATGTTTCTAAGCTATGCTCCCCCTAAGGCTGTGCAAGCTCTTGTTCATCAGCTCCCCCTCAAAATTTTCTCCCCCTTTTTGACCGGAATGGCCAAAGGACTAATCGGAGTCTGATCCATGTGTAGGGGATAGGCTCTGAATCTGAGCGGATAATGTAGTGATCTGCTCCTGAAGGTACGCAAACTGATCTGCCGTGTGCTGTACGTGAGTGTCAAGCACTGTAGACATGTGATCCATCTTGGCAAGGATCTGATCAAGCTTGCTGAGACCCTGTGGTTGTGCTGGAGCAGAAGATGACGGCTGTGCAGTCTCTGGAGCAGAAGTAAACCTCTCAATCTCCTCCTCAGTATCTCCACCCTCCTCTGGTACATCCTGAGGCACACTCCTAGGCGGTGGAATGAGATGAGGACCTCTTTTGGGGCCTTTAATGTGTGCTGTGCTCCGAGTCAGAGTGTTCGCTCCGATGGGGTAATCCCTTTGAACAACTGTCAAGCCACTAGGAAACTTCATCTTTGTCTTGGCAATGAGACCCATGATCAGTGAAGGGAAAGGCATTATGGTTCTGGAGTTTTGCTTCGTAATACTCTTCTTCAGAATGTGGAAGATGTGGCTGCAGATGTCAATTTCCTTGTGAGTAAAGAGGTCGTAGAGGAACCTCGTCCTTGGAGCCGATAAAGTAGTGAGGTTGGTGACCGGGTACAGATTATGGATCATGACATAGCTGAGAGTTCTCATTTCTGGAGAGAACTTGAGAGTATCCATTGAGGATTTCTTTGGGACCCCACCAAGGGCTGTTATCATCTCCGAGATATGCCCCAAACGCTCATCATACTGAATCGTCATTGGCTGTGAGGGAGGACGAATCTCCAGGAAGTCTTGAATGCTGTCCCTGGTGATCTCAAATTCTCTTTGCCTCACCCAGCAAACTATCTTATCCTCTTCTACAGCAGCATTGGAGAAGAACTCTCTGATTATCTCTGAGTACACCGTTCCAATAGGATTCAACAGTTTGGTCCAAGTCCGTTCTTTGAATGCATCTGGAATGCATGTGTTCTCAAGCTCTTCCAACTGCACCACCCTTTCCATGACAATGGTTGCTCTCTTGTAGCAATCATTGTACTTCATATCTGCCTCTGCGGATTTGAAGTTGTCGGAGTCAGTACGAGCACGCTTGGGAGCCTTCTTCTTGGAACCAGCATGCTTGGTGGGAGACATCTGCATAAGAGAACACAACACATAAAGCACAAGAGCACACAACACAAGAACAAAACTTGATTAGATTCAAGTTAGTTTTCATCAAATGAGATCCATCCAAAACAGAGTAAGGTGCAAAAACAGAGCATTTCTAACACAACAAAGCAAGCTGTACCACAAACATCATTAACCTATAACACAAATGCATTGAAAAATAAGACATTTTGAATGAAATTAAATCATTGTGCAAGTGGGTGTTTGTGTGAATGCATATGTGTGTATAACATGAAATGCATGAGTGTGTGCCTAGAGAGTGCCTAGGTGTTTGCCAAGTGAGTTCACCAAATGCAAAGTGTAATGCATACAAGATCACATATCAATTCTAGACCAAAACATGGTAAGTCATATGAAAAACTTGAAATTTGGACTCACTTGAGACCAATTAGGCACAACAATGTCATTTAGACAATCAATCAAACACCTAATGTGCATAACAACACTTTAAGTATGAACAATGCATGAACATGGAAAAATCTTGCCTAAATACATGATAAAATGCCACAATGGGCCAACACAGATGCAACAAGATAAAATGCAACAAAACCCAATCAAAAAATTAACATAAACATTGCCCAATTTAGAAACCCAACCCAAAATTTCGAAAATCCCCAATCATCATAACCCTAACCACAAAATCTGCAAAATCTAAATAAAAACTTACAAGGAGGTGAGTAATTAACATACCTTGAAGAAGAAAATGCAGAGAAATGCGTGGTTCGGAGTGGGGTTTGATGGAATAGTGACTTTGGGTTGAGAGAGTTTCGAAGAAAAGAGAAGAGGGAAGTTTTATGTTTTGAAAAAAACTGTCACATCAGCCCTTTAAAAACTGAAAACACGCGTTTTTCGCGGGATAGGTAGCTGCGAGACAGTCGCGAGACAACCGCGAAAAATGCCACTGAAGCACAAAATTTTCGCGAGAAGCTCTAAGTCGCGAGACAGTCGCGACACAGTCGCGAGATTCTCTGTCTGATTTTTAGAAAATCTCAGTTTTTGCCAAACAGCTTTTCGCGGGAAGCTTCTTAGTCGCGAGCTTCTCGCGAGAAAGCCACTGAACCAGTTTTTTGATGAAAAACACAAAATTCATTTTGACCAAAAAGAAACACAAGAAAGTCTAAAATCACTTTCAAAAACAAATAAAACTCACAAAAATCTTTTTGGATTTGATCAACAAAGATTGAGCATGTGAAACACATTTGATCAAGTACAATCACACAAATGATTATGACATTCATAGAACATAGACTTGTGTGTTGTGTGTGGATATCAAAAATGAGATAGTCCTTAGTCCAATGTGAGGCTTCAATGATCAATTCAATCAAGGCATACACAACTAGCACTAGATTATGTGACCTATCTCAATTATGGAAACATGCATATATGACCTCCCACACGTACTTGATAACAATTCATTGAAGCTTTTCATTTGGCTCCATTTTTAACACTTCATTTGCAACTTTTGAGCAAAGAGAATCACATTTAGAGAAAGATGCCTGAAATTTGTGATATTTCATTTTATGAGATAGCCTTTGGCTTTTTGGGCATCATACATTTTATTTTGGTCGCTTTCCCTTTTTCCTAGTCGAATACTAGTTTGTGCGACAGGCTTTTGCAGCTCTATATCTCTTTTCATTTGGAGATTTACATTTAGAGAGCTCTTTTAAGCAAGAAAAATAAAAGTGGGAAGATATATAGGCATGAGTCTATGCATGTATCAAGATCAACACAACCATTCACTAATTATTCATGACAAGGTTGAAGATCTATTTACAACCGTCACATAGATTTCAGAATTTCTTCCACTATGATATGAGTGCATGAGGGACAAGCTACGCTCGTTAAATGCACAAAGCCATAAGTACAAAGGTACAAGGCAAAACATGATATGAGACAAAACTCAACAAAGTGATCAAACTTTTTAGATTTTATAATTTTTATGGGTTTTTGAAATTTTTGACACACACCCAAAACAGAACAGAAAAGGAAAGATCAACAGTAACAGGTGCAAACCATGAAATTAATGCATGATGCAATGCAACAACAAATGTCCCTAAAAATGGAAAGAATTAATGCATGGACATGTTATAGTGCTTATGCATGAGTACCCCTTTTCACCCACACGTCACGTGCGTTTGGGGTGATATCCTTGACGGATTGGGTACGAGAGTTGGGACTTTCAAACCTCCTGGTGAAACTCTCCAAGCAAGTGGTGAAGGCACCGATCATCTTCATCACATCTGTCACTCCGGGATCACGGTTTTGGCTTCTTGAGTTCTCACTTCCCCAAGCTCTATTGTCATTCCTTCTTCCTCGTGATCGAGGAATGCTTGCACTATTGTCTGCTCTCAATTTTTGACAGTTGGGTCTGGTGTGTCCTTGCAGTCCGCAATAGTGACACACATAATCCGTTCTAGGACCCCGTTGAGGTCTTGAGAGAGATCTTGCTCTGGTTTCGTGTCTACCTCCAGCTTGATTTCGAGGCTTATTCATCATCCGTTGCTCATTTACATTCTTCTTTTCAACCTTAACATTTTCAGGAACGGCCTCCTCTACAATTGGCTCTACGGCCTTCACAAATTTCACTTCTTTGGTAGCTTTGACTGATGAGCTACTTCCTCCGGTATATCCCAATCCGGACTTGTCTGAAGAATGTTTTTGGGATGAAATAACATCATCCAACTTTCTGGAGGAGACCCTCTCTATCTTGGCTTGCGCTTGCACCACCTCTTGCTCAAGAAATCTGATCTTCAAGTATGCTTCCGACAGCTCACCATTCAGCCCCTCTATTTCGCATTTGGCCTCCTTATGTCTGATCATGAGACTTCGGTAGTCTTCCTCTGCTTTCTTCATTTTTCTCACAGCTGCCTTGGCTATTCTTGCATATTCCCCTGACTTCTCAAGAAGTGAGGAGTAATTCTCTTGAAGATTAGCTATATTCTCTTCCTCTTCAGCGTCTGATTCTTCCACAACTCCAGCAGATTCTGAATCAGAGTGTTCACCAAGTTCCTTCTCAAGTGCACCCAAGTCATCCGAGGAATCTTCATAAGCAATAGTCATGAAAGCGGAGTAGTTTCCCTCACCGTCACAGCTCTCTTCCGAGTCAGAATCAGAAGATTCAGAGTCACTGAGCGTTGTAGCATATGCTTTTCCTTTTCCCCTCAGAAAATTCGGACACTCCTTCTTGAGATGTCCATGACCGTTGCACTCATAGCACACAATGTCTGGAGAGGGTTGATAGTCCTTTCCTTCTTTTCTCTTAAACTCTTTCTTATCACCTCTTGAAGGAGAGAACTTTTCTCTATTGAACGGTTTCCCACTGTTCTTCATTTTCAGAAACTTGCGGAAGTTCTTTGCAAGATATGCTACTTCTTTCTCCACTCCGTCTTCTTCGGAGGAATCATTCAATCTTTCGTTGATGGTTTTAAGGGCAAACGATTTGCTTGTTTTATGGGAAGGCAATCCCAGCTCATAGGTTTGGAGAGAACCGATCAGCTCTTGAATCTTAATCTCATCCAAGTCTTTGCTTTCTTCTATGGCTGTAACCTTTGCTCTAAAACTCTCAGGCAAGGACCTCAATATTTTTCTCACCACCTTAGTGTCTTCAATCTTCTCCCCAAGATTGAGTTTAGCAATGACAATTTCATTGAGCTTCCCATAGAATGAGTCAAATGGTTCATCATCACTCATCTTGAGTTCTTCAAATTTGGTGGTGAGCATTTGGAGCTTTGTATCCTTGACTTTCTTTGTACCCTCATAGGTAGTCTCCAAAATCTCCCAAGCTTCCTTGGCTACTGTCATATGAGATATCCTGTGGAATTCATCAGGGGACACACCACAAAAAATAGCATTTAAAGCTTTACTGTTAGCATTTGCTGTCGCAAGGGCTGCCTTATCCCAAGTGGACTTTGGAGCCACCGGCTTGGTCCAACCTATCTCAACCGCATCCCAAACGGTATCATCGATAGAGCATAAGAATGCTCTCATTCTAACTTTCCAGAATGCATAATTGTTCCCATCAAAAAATGGTGGAACATTGAGCGATTGAGACCGGTCCATCTCAAGAAGGGTCAAGGATCACACTTAGGTAATTAAACCTCAGCAAGTGTACCCGCTCTGATACCAATTGAAAGCTCGAAAACGTGTTAAAAACACACGAGCGGTTTAGACCCCCAAATACAAATTAGGCTTGGTTGATTTTACACTAACTTACTAACAAGTGCGGAATAGTGTAAACACAAGCGTATAAACAAACAACTACTCTAATCCATAATTTAAAGCAACTCAGCAGTAAAAATGAAATGAACAAGAGTAGGGAAGAAGGATGCAAACACAAATAACACCGAGACGTGTTATCGAAGAGGAAACCGAAGAACTCGGCGAAAAACCTCTCCGCCGCCCTCCAAGCGGAAATCGATCCACTAGACAATCAGTTGGGATACATGGATTAGCAAAAGACCCTCCAAGCCTAGTCTACCCGATGTACCTAAGCCCTCCAAGCTCCTACTCCAACAAGGCTTCTCGGAACCGTGTCTTGTCCTAGTTATCCGGATCCCGCAACAAGCTCCATGTTGCATCTGCCATTAAAGGCTTCTTCCAATGCTTCCCAGCAGCACCAAAAACGTCACTCAGCACTCTCAAGGGTGTGTCAAGTGTTTGGGCTATCAACCTCTCAAAGATATGGACAATGGAGAGGGAAGGGTTGAGGAGATACCACAAGCAAAATGTTTAGAGAAGGTGGGGAAGACAATCTCTAATTACCAAGGTGTTTGGCTAGGGTTTTCTCTCTGAAGCATTACTCAACAAATGTGGGTAATGATGATATTTGTAGGAGGGGTGCAAAAGGTGTGACTCAAAGAATACAGGCTGGCAGAACAGCTGGTCTCGCGGGTGTCTCGCGGGAAGGCCTTACCCGCGAGATACTCGCGAGACACAGTTGTCTCCACCTGGCATGACTCTTCGCATTCCATCATGTGCCTGGCACATGTCTCACTTCGCGGGAAGCTTGGTCGCGAAATACCCGCGAGGTACCCGCGAGAATTCTTTTCTTCTTCAAATGCTTGAGTCTTCAACACTCTTTCTCTCACACACCCCTTACATCAAGTCCCACAACAAATACAGGGTTTTAAACGATTGAAACATAATTACAATCAAATTTGGCACGGAATAAAAGCCAACAAATACACAGTTGTAAATTACAACTTTACATTACCCACCAACTTGAGAAAGATGTTGGCTACAAATTTCTTCAGATGATCAACACAATGAAAATCACGAAGCTCCTTAGTCACAAAACCCAACGGCGTACAAATGCAGCAACTTCCTCAAGAGAAAGATGAACTAAGGCAAATTCTGTCTCCGATCACAATTTGCATGAACAAAAATTTGCCTCACACTTGCGCAATCTTTGACAGCCCTTAAAATAATCCTTATATATGTTTAGGGTTGTGAGAAAAGAAAGCCTAAACATGTATACACTGATTGGTATGAAATCAAATTTGAAAAACTGATATTCATAAATCTTGATAGATAGGTTATCTATCGAGCAGCTGTCAAGCATCGGGCTAAACTGCCTTTTAAACCTCGATAGATGCTATCTGTCGAGATTTAAAATCCAGCACTTCTTCACTTGTTTCTTGGACAGATATGTATGGCTTTAACACTTGGACTTGAACTCTTGTTCCTTGAAGTATTAAACACATCCTAGATCTATCAAATTACAAGTAAAATATGTTTTGTCATAAGATTAGCCAATTCTAAATGACATGTTTTTAACATGATTCATATATGTCCTAACAGAAATTTTAAATGTCCATATATATGGTAGTTTAAAACAACTAAAAAATTGGAATTCATATGATAAATATGGTAGTGGTGCTATCACATGCCTATCATCGAAATTTGATTGAGAACTTTCATCATCCATATCATCTCCCTCATTCATATTGGAACCATAAACCAACTTTTCGGTGAGATACATTTGAGCCATATCTTCCTCATCGTCTAGCAAGTGTTCTAACTCATCCTTTACCTGCAGATGAATATGATCACAATTAAAAGTAAAAAAGAAAATGAATACATTATTATAGTATAATTCTTTAGTGTAATCTAATGTATAAATCAACATTAATGGTGAAGTCCTATCATCACAGTGAATTAAACCATATTGCAAGGTAAAAACAATTTTTTTTTTTGGTTCAGAACCTTAAATCCTCTCAACCTTTTGAACACGTCCAGATATTTCAATCAAGCGGCTTTTAATTTGGCGGACACGTTCCAAATTGAGAGTACTTAACACTGAGGTCAACTTATCTAAAGTTGGATATGCCTCTTTCTCCAAAGTGATTGCCTGAATTGGAAAAATATAACAATAAAAAATAAAAGAAATTAGTAAAACAATATATATGAACACAAGTTCATAAAAGACTAAGAAAACACTACATACCAAACTGGAAAAAAGAAGTAAAATTTTCTTCGCTCTCTAAGCAATTACAAACAGTCTCAAGGCATGCCTCCAATACAACAAACTCAAATGGAATAACCTTTGATCCATCTTGATTCTTTACATCAGTTTTTTCCTCCACCTTAAGAGACTCATCTTCATCTTCAAACTTTGAAAATTCTTTGGAGATCAAACTATCAACATCGCCCTTCCCTTATTTAAAATAAATACAATAATAAATAAACAAAAAAGAAGAAGAAAATTAATGTCTTCTATTCCAATTGCTTAAAGATTTATTAGCATGGTAAGTAATTTGGATAATAATTTGAAATTAGGCTTTTATAAGAAGACTGCCTAAGAAAAAAAAATGCAACCACTACTCAACATTACATTACAAATTAAAATCAGAATCAAACTAAGGGTAATAATCTTGTCCCAAGGTTAACCTTAAAAATTGAAAAGGAAAAAAAATATTATAGGCCAAAAATTAAGAAAAAAAAAATTGGAATCGTTCTTGTTAGGTTCTAAGGAATTAGGAACTAATGTATTAGAACTTCATTTTGTAATGTTGACAAACCATGATCAAAACATTTTAGTCGTGTATAGACTTGCTCAAAGTATGTGTTTTTATATAAAGTTGGAATTGAGTTACTGCAGGATTTAATATGTTAATCTGCCTAGCTCAATCGATCAAAAGTCGTGCAGATTGATTTTTCTATAGAATTTCCAACTCAGCCTAAGGCCGTTTGATGTGTAGGGTTTTATGTTTTGCCCTAGGTATTAAAGGGAAAACCCTAGTCACGTTTTATGGTTGCTTTTTATGTTGTGTGTGTGAATCTTTTGTGAGATCTAGAGGTGTTTGCCTTCACACATACTTAGGGTTATCAAGGATCAAGACTATGTCAAGAACTTGGTGATCGTTTCAATTGCAGATTCAAGAGCTTAAAGATACACAAGCGAGAGTGCTTGCACTGGCTAGGAATCCAAGAAAGAAGTAGTCCGTGGACTCGGAGTTGTCACGTGATCGTGATAGTAAGTTTCTTACTCGAGGTAACAATAGGATGTTAGTGGTCTAAGTCGCTATTGTGTAAACTTCAATTCTTTCATAGTGGATTCAGTTTTATCTTGAGGATAGCTAGGTTAAATCCTTCCCAGATTTTTTACTAGTTTGGTTTTTCTGGTTCATCATATTTTTGTGTTCTTTATTTTCCGCACTCTACATTGATATGATGTATTTGTGTTAACCTAGATTTGATAATTTGACTAAGTAATCACTTGGCTAATTAACTAGGTTAATCTAGTTGTGTTGTAAAGGGTCTAAAAACGTACAATTCTAACTATGGTTGAATTGAAAAAAAAAAAAAAATTATGCATGTGAACTCATGTGTACAAATTTTAACCTTCAAGGCTCTTACCTTAAACAGTATAGTCATAATAATTTTATAAGGACAAAGTTTAGCTGCAAAATTGATTATAACCTTATATTACAACTTTACTCAATAAAATAAACAGTACTATATATTTTAAAAATCTAACCATTGAATTGCATGTCTTTTTACGCTCTTAATACATATGTCAAAATTTGTGTTAATCAGATATTATTTACTATATGATCTAGAAGCTTATATTTAATGTATAATTTTAAATTACAAAAAATTTGCAATTTAAACAATTTATTGATGACATAGCTATACATTTTTAATTTTCTAGAAATTTTGCAAGCATGGAGGATATAAGAAGAATATGTAATCTAATAGTGGATTTGTTAAAATTCACCTCTAATAGGAAGATATTAAGTACGGTTGTAGCATACAACCAATTTTGTATCTAAAGTTTGTCCATTTTATAATATCAAGAATACAAATTTTTGATGTCGTGGTTCTCACCATGGTAGGATCCCTTGGATCAACTCTTGGGGAGTAACCCACAGATACAAGATTCCACATGCCAGAATTATGTTTTAAGTAATCCAAGAGAACTCGTAGTGGGAATTGAGCCTAGAATGTCTAGGTAAGTATCTCAATACAAATTGGCCATTATAAATGGAATTTTTAAATTTTTTTTTAAAAAAAAAAAATCATGAATCAATTTAAAGTGACATGTATCATTCTTTCTCATTTACCACCAAAAATATTATAAAATATATATATTTTTTAAAACCTAAAAATTAAATCTCAGTTGAAACCTGGGCTATGGTAGCATGCATGGTTGTCAAAATCAGGATCCTACGTAAGATCATTGAAGGTAGGTGAGATCGTGGATCGTAGGATCGGATCGTGAATCGTAAGATCCTACATTATTTGAGAAAAAACAAAAAAAAAAACAAATTGGTATGTTAAATAATCACATAAATTATACATTCACAAAAAATAAAAAATTTGCATCCATTTAATGTAATTACCATGCATCATTACATCCATTTGTAAGCATCATTTAAGATGTCAAAAATCTCAAAACGTAACACTTTATTGGGATGTTATTTTTTGTTTTTTTTTCAACTAACACTCTATCTCGCTACATTAGAATAGCAAAACTTGATCTATTGGAATATTATTTTTTGATGAGTCCTAAAAATCATTAGGGATAATTACACTTTACCCACCTGTGGTTTGCCTCTAATTCTATGTGCCTACCCGTGGTTTCAATTTTGACACTTTACCCACCCGAGGTTCAATCCGTTACTACTCCGTAACCCACCTCCCTATTTGCCGTTACTCTAACACGTTTTCTTTCAAAATCAAAACACAAAATGGATCAAACACTCCTCTCTAGCAAAACACTCTCATCCACGTTTGCTCACCCACCTGAGAGCTGAGATGCTACAATGCTACCCACCACCTTATTTATTAGACTGAAAACCATCTGCACTTTCATTTGGACAGACACTTCTTGTTGTTTAATTAATGTATATTGGCAGATTTTGTATTTCTGGGTTTGCTGTCAAAGCAGTAGGAGAAATCGAGAAAGTATGTAAACTAGTACCGAGTGAGCTACTCCAAAAATTTGGTGCTTGACCCAACAGATTTTGTATTCTTATTAAATTTTGTATTTTGATGTTTGGTAAATAATGCAACGATTTCATCTTTGGATTGTTTTCAAGAGCCACTAACAATAGCAAGGAAAATTGGTTTTCAAACATAAGTTTGGAGCATAAATTTGCAAGAAGATTCCAAGAATTCAGAAATTGGCAACTTTTCTAGCATTCTTTGTATTATTCTTTTATGCAAAGGTTCACAACATTCCTTGAGGCAAAACACAACAACAACATTGAGGCAAAAATAAAAAATGTATAACTAATCATGCCCAGATTAACCCAGATCAAGAAACCAATCACAACAAACCCAGAAAACATAATCAAACCCAGATCAAACCCAGAACAACACAATCAAACCCAAATCCCACCACCACTAACCAACACAATCAAACCACCACCACACCACCCCGCCGACCAAACAAAAGATCCACCCCACCGATCAGTCACCAAACCCATCGAAGCAGTCACCAAACCCACCAATCAGTCAACAAACCCATTGCCACCATTGTCAATTAAAAAAAAGAGAGGAAGAGGGATTTCGCAATCATCAACGGACCGGGCGGAGGCCGAGATTGAGCTCCATTTTGGCCGAGACGGAGGCCGAGACCGGGATGGAGGCCGAGATCGAGCTCCATTCTCTCTAAACCACCGTTGGCCCTCTTCTTGGATCTGCTCCAAACCGCCAAGACGGAGGCTGAGACCGAGACGGATGCGAGAACGAAGGAAATCAGATGAATCCCATGAAATCAGACCGAGAATGATGTAGAAAATGAAATCAGATGAAACCCATGAAATCAGACCAAGAATGATGTAGAAAATGAAACCCATCGGAGAGAACCCAATAGAAAAGCTTAATGTAGAGAAAAAATGAGCGTGAGAACCCAGATGAAAAAAAAAAATGAATAGTTGCACGCTTATTGATTGCTTTTGTATTTAGTTGATTTAGATCTTTTATTATTGATTTGGTTGGGTTTTGATTTACTAGATTGGGACATGTTTGGGATGAAATTTTTTGTGTTTAGTTGAATTTGTGTGTATGAGAAATGTTGGAAAGGAAAATATTTGAGTATTGTGTTCTTTCTTTCTTCAGTGTTTGATGTGTTCTTCGTGCTTCAGTGTTTGATCTGTTTTAGGTTCTTTTTTGATGAGTTTACGTGTTAGAGTAACGGCTGCACTAGAGGTGGGTTACAGATTATTAACAGAGAAAATCACAGGTGGGTAAAGTGTCAAAATTGAAACCACGGGTAGGCACATAGAATTAGAGGCAAACCACAGGTTGGTAAAGTGTAATTATCCCAAATCATTAAGGTCGTCCATTAATATGGACAACCTTGCATCATTAGTAGACCAAAAGATGTAACTGTTCAAGCACATTCAACACATTAATGGTGACCGTTACTCATCGGTCTTAAACACCCATCAATACGATAACTGTTACACATGGGTAATAATCACCTCCAATTATGTATAACAGCTATCCAAATCACCTATAAAAGGGACAGTCCGTCTCACTTGTGAAGATAGGTCAAAAGTTACAACAAAACACTATCTAAATATGAAAAATATGGGGTGATACTAACTTAAGTATCGGAGGCTCCCCCATCGGGCACAACCCGTTGGTCTCTTCGATCTATCTCTCTTTATCTTGCAGGTCCTACAAGATCGTCTAAAGCTCTAGATTGGACGAGTGACCTAACTGACGATTTTGGCATCATCATTTTTCATTTAGATCCAACTGAACTTTCTGTTAAGTTAAAGAAGATTACAAGAAACCAAAATCATTTGGAATCGTCAGAATCGTACGATCCTAAACGATCGCTAAGATCCTTGAAAGATTTAAATTGTTTTGGGCAGGTGATATCATAAAATCGTAGGATCGTAAGATCCAGATTGGGATTTTGACAACCATGGTAGCATGGTGAAAACGTTGAATCCGGTTTTGGAGCTCCTCAATGAATGGCATCATAGTTGGGTCCCTAGAATTCAACAAGGGAACCTCAAGTCCTATAATTATTGACTTTATATGCTCCAAATTGATCACAATGGCTTTTTCGCGGCCCATAATGTTTGATGGGTATGAGAGAAGTGGGTCCAGGACTCGAAGGTCTCCGGCCAGAAGGCCCGTTCGCCGCAAGATCGCAGACTTCCTGGCCTCGACAACTTGGGCCTCACCCTTTTTGTTCATTAGCATCCAGGCCTGAATTCCTGTACTCTTTTTACGTGGCCCAGTTGGTAGTGGCCGGACTTGATTTGGGCTGAAATCATTGGTTTGGCCGATGTGGGACTTGGATTTATGAGGAAGACGATGATAATCACCACCAGAGCTCATCTCTCTCTATTCCTTTGCATCATTCTGTACCTCTTCAATGGCTATAAATATAATCTAAGTAACATCCAAACTAATGCTACTATTTCAATAACTTTTATAGAAAGTGCAATACGAGGAAATGAAGTCCCAGGTTGAAACTGAACAAGATGGCAACTATTCTGGTTGCTGTCTGAGGTGCACATATATAATATAATACGCTTTTGTATAGGCAATCTTGCTGGCAACTTGGCATAGGTGATATGTGATTTTGAGCTTTTAGGACTATATTATTATAGAGAAACCCCTTCAAGTTAATGGATGGTGTCATATTGCATCTTTTTTTTTTTTTTTAATTATTTTTTATTATTATTATTTTTTTATATACGTTTTATTTGTCGATAGATGTAAATGTTGTGTCAGCCAATGTCATTAATCGATCAGTGATTTGTTGCTTTATTGTATTGTATTTTACATGTGCACAGATGCAGATGTCAACCTAATATTTACAAGGATTTGGTTCATATCATCGTATTCAACAACTTGGCCGTTTGCTTTCTGTCTTATATTATTATTATTATATTTTATAATTTAAAGTCTGAGATTTTTTTTTTTTTTTTTTGAGGAAAAAGGTTAGAGAGAGATGATTTGAAAACTTGATACTTCAGTTAAAAATACAAAAAAGTGTCAACTAATTAAATTACAATATTCTTGATCTATCTTTTTATATTATTATTAGCTGTTTTACTCAAGTTACGTAATTGTTTAGTAACTTCCCACTACTCTTCAATAAAAAATAAAAAATAAAAAAGAATAAAAGGATTTTTTTTTAAGAATAAAAGGAATAAAAGGTTATAAGTACACATTCATATTTACACTTTAGTCTAAATTCTAAAATAGAGATTTTTTTTTTTTTTTTTTATGAGAAAGAAATAGGTAGTCATAAGTGGCTATTATTCTAGTGCAAAAAATGGGAAATATGGAGAATTTATTTTTAAATTTTAATTATTACCTAAATTTTAGGTGTTTGAAATTTGTTGTTTTGACTCTATTATTTGAAGTTTTTCAAGTTCATTGAGAGGGGAAAATGTTTCTTTTCCAAACTAGTCTGAAAAGAAATCTTCAAACCCTATCGATATTTTTTTATTAGATATGAATTTTGAAAATATAACCGTTGGATTATATGTTCTTATTATATTCTCAATGCTTGAAAATTTTCAAGAAAATCAAAAATCAATAATATGTCATCAATAAAATGTTTAAAATTCAAGTTTTTGTGATCTAAAATTATGCATAAAAAATAAGTTTATTAATCAAATAGTAAATAACATCCGATTTGAATGAAATTTGACATGTGTACTAAAAACATAAAAAACATAAAATCCAATGGTTAATTTTTTAAAATTCACATCCATTCAAAAGATATAAGATGAGTTTTAAGAGTTTTTCTTCAAACTAGTTTAAAGAGAAATATTGTCCACTAAGAGGAATGTGTGAACACATTTTGGATAATTTAAAAAGTGGAGGCATCAAGTATTCTTATTCTCATAATATGTCTATAGAGGATCAATGATAGCTAAATTATGTTCTGCAAAAATGATAATTACTCAATTTGGGGCACGGTTGTCAAAATTGCAATATGAATTGTAAGATCGCACGATTTTATGATCCCACCTCACCAAAACGATTAGGATCACACTATGATCGTAAAAATGGTAGGATCGTATGAGATTCTACCGATTCTACCAATCCTACCAGAACATCTGTTTTTGGTTTTGTTTTTTATTTTATTTTTTTTATGTGATAATTTTTTGGTTTTGATGAAACTTTAGGGGTTTTTATGTCTATATTGTGATGATTTGACTTTTTTATTTTATTTTATTTTATATAATTATGTTAACCTAAGAAAATGTTTTTTAGTTTCTTGTTCACTTGTATTCAAAATGAAGGAATGCTTCATCATTTCTAAATGAAGAATTTATATTGGCTTTGTTGTTTTTTTAAGCTATAATGTTGTTAAATTTGTTTGATCAATGACGGATAGCGATAAAATGGTCATCCATATTGCAAACCGTCCATGTTAATGACAAGTAAAAGTATGGACAAGCGTAAGCGCATTAATTCCAAACAACATTTAATGATCAAATGATGAATGTGCACGAAGCCGTTACCACCATCCAATGATGTGCATTTAATGGCCGTTATGATCGTTAAAGGGCTGGGATTAAGTGGACATTATTGAGCCATAAATCCTCTAGTTGTGGTACAATATAAGAGAGGCCAACAGATTGGGCATTTACTCACATAAAGACTATATAAAGCCAGGAGAGATGAGTAAGTGATTCATATTGAACACACACACAAATTACTCTATAGATTACAGATTTCTAAAGAGTTTAAGCTAATTTAAGCATTGGAGGGTCCTTGGCATGCCCCGAACTGGTGTCACTATCTGCTTAGTGCTTTCTTTGATAAAGGATCTCAAGGTTGCCCATCGTACTGATGAGGCGAAATCACGTTTTATTAGTTTGACGCTGTCTATGGGGAACGACAATAAGCTGTTGGATTCTCTTCTAACTAAGTTCCTTAGAACCGATAGAGTCAACCACAACTGCGCCGCCGGACCCGTTGGTGATGGCTCAATAAATTCAAGCACTAATGGCTAATGTGCAAGAATTGATGAAACAAATGAAGACTTGAAGCAGAAAGCGTGTCTAGAGGGCACAAATATGTCACAGTCATGGCATAATCACAATGACAATGACAACGAAGCCTATAGCCCTATAAATAGCAGAAGGGAAACTTTTGAGCACACCACACAGTCAATTCTAGCAACATTTAGATGATGAAGAGCATGAGGAAGGAGTTAGATGAAGTCAAGAATGCCATGAAGGGAAAGACAGTGATAAATCTTGATGGCATGATCAAGAGGACAGACTCACCCTTCACTGCCAGCATTCTAGAATGCCCTTTGCCTCCTAAATTTCGTCTACCACAATTGGAGGTATACGATGGCACTAAGGATCCCCTAGATCACATAGGGGCATTCAAGACAATATAAAACCTCCAGCAAACCCGAAACGAGGTAATTTACAGATCATTCCCAACAACTCTCAGAGGAGCAGCAAGGGTATGGTTTAGCAAGCTGCCTGCGGCATCTATTGCGAGCTTTGACCAATTGAGTGACTTGTTTGTTTGCCATTTCATTGGGGGCCAATGCCATAAGAGGCCCACCTCCTACCTGCTAATTGTGAAGCAACAAGAAGGGGAAACCTTGAGAGAGTATGTAAAACGCTTCATCAAAGTAGTGTTAGAAATTGATGAAGCTGATGATCAGGTGATAATAATGACCTTCCAAGTAGGGTTGAACAATCCTAACCTCGTTTTCTCTCTAGGTAAGACTCCACCCACCTCGATGACGAATCTGTTGTTCAAAGCACAGAAGTATGTGAATGGAGAAGATGCATTAACTATAAAGGGACTGACGAGCAAGCGGAAGAAAGAAGAGAATGCTGAGTCCCAAGGCAAGAAGAGGGATTGCAAAGACAATCTCTTAGATGCCAAGGCTAGCAAAAGTGGCCCGCAGACAACTGGAGAGATTCAAGAAGTATTGTCGCTTTTGTTAGGTTCTAAGACTTTAGGATCTAAATGTATTAGAACTTCAATGTGTAATGTTGGCAAACCATGATCAAAACATTTAGTTAAGATTTAGGCTACTCAAAGTGTGGTTATATGTAAAGTTGGAATCGAGTAATTGTAGGAAATTACTCTTCAATTTCTGCAAGGCTCGATCGATTGAAAATTAGACTCGATCGATTGAAGCTCGTGCAGTTTTTTTTTTTTTGCAGAATTTCCAACTTAGCCCAAGCCCATATGACATGTAGGGTTTTATGTATTGCTTCAAGTATAAAAGGAAAAACCCTAGTCACGTTTTAAAGGTTGTTGATATGCTGTGTTTGTGAATCTCTTGCGAGATTTAAGGTGTTTACCTTCATACACACTTAGGGTTATCAAGATCAAGATTGATGTCAAGAACTTGGTGATATCTTCAGTTGTTATTTCAAGAGCTTAAAGAAAACACAAGTGGGAGTACTTGTGGTTGTTGTGGATCAAGGAAAGAAGTAGTTTGTGGACTCGAAGCTGTCACGTGGTCGTAGAAGTAAGTTTTCTACATGTGGTAGCAATAGGATGTTAGTGGTCTAAGTCTTATTGTAAAACTTCAATTCTTTCATAGTAGATCTGTTTTACCTTGAGGATAGCTAGGTTAAATCCTCTCTAAGTTTTTTACCAGTTTGGTTTTCCTGAGTTATCATATTGTTGTGTCATTTACTTTTTGCATTATTCAAATGATATAATTTACTTGTGTTAACCTAGATCTGAATAATTTATCAAAGTAATCACTAGGCTAAATAACTAGGTTTAACAACTTGTGTTTTAAGGGGTCTAAAAATGTACAAGTGGTATCAGAGCGGCTTAACTCTAGTATTTAGATCCTTTGATCTAAGAGTTGATCCTTGACCCCTTTTGTCATGAAACACAGTCACTTTCTTGAGAACGAACGGCAAACTTTTCCAAAAGAAGCAGCCGCTTTTAATAGCAAAGTCATGAATGCTATTTTTAATATTGTTTCTATGGAGGAATTTAAGAGAATCTCTAATGTTGAAGTTGCTCATACTGCATGGAATATTCTCCAAACTGTGCATGAGGCCACAAAGGTAGTTAAGATCAATAAGTTGCGGCAGTTAGCAACTAGATTTGAAAGCATTAGGATATCTGATGATGAAAGTTTTGATGAATTCTATGCTAAGCTTAAAGATATTTTTAATTCTGCTTATAATTTAGGTGAAATTTATGATCAACCTAAGATTGTTAGGAAGATTCTTAGATCCTTGACTGAAAATTTTAGACCCCAAGTAACTACCATCATTGAAGGTAAGGATGTGGACTCCATCCCTGTTGATGAACTTGTAGGATCTTTCCAGTCCTATGAGTTAAACTTGTTGGAAAATCTGGTTTTGTATCTCATACAAAATATATAACGGAAGCAACAAATACGGATCTACTTCAATTATGAAAGATAACATGTAACCACGAATTCCAGAACAAAAAATAGAAAGTGTACCTTGGTGCAGTGAAATTCGGAACTATGACTTGAGAATACCTTTAATCTTCATCTCAATTCCACATGGTGCCCAAAATGTGTGGTCTCTCAATCAATCTTTTGCACATAGACTCTCAAAGAAAAATCCTTCTTCTTCTCCTTGTGGAGAAAAAACTTATTTCTTTTCTTTTCATCATACGTACATTCTAACTACCTTGTTAGTTCATTTATTTAATAACTCTTATTAAATAAAAACGGATTATCTAATTGGGCCAGCCTTTTGGGCCTACCCAATTGGGTTTTAGTTTGTGGCTTGAGATGGGATCAAAGAAAACAAATAAGACTCTAGCTCCAATGGGTCTTGGGCTTTTCTGTCAACTCTTGACAAGTTCAAAGTTACCATTAATTATATTCAATACCATTATAAGAATATAATTGCACTCTAGGCCTTATTAATAAATTATATCCCAAAACTTTATTATACATACAACCCCTTCATTAAAATATTCGTAATAATACAAAATAAAAAATATTGACTGCCACTTTGAAGATTACTACATCTTAATCCTTGAGTACCCAGTTTAATCCTTTATGTTATTCATCATATATTTATGAAATCCAATTTCATAAATATATACATTAGTAACTCTTTACTAAAGTGGTTGGGCCTAATACTCTAAATAACCAAACCCATTAAACTTATCTCAAGGGACTATTTTATATCTTTGTTAAGAGATTATGAATTCCATCTTGAAAATATATGTTCTATCAACACTAAATGTGGTTGCCCAACATACTGAGGTTTTGACCGTTATTTATAGATCTCACTCCTGATATATCAAAGCAACCTACATCTCATGATCAGGTCCATTATTCTTTCAGGATTTAGAGTTGATGTAAATAGAAGTCGTAAGATTTATTATTCAATTGATAGTCATTAGAAGAATAATAAATCTCACAGCGGTCCAATTCAATATGTCTTAACTCTTAAAACATATTAACATACCAATTAGAAGTCTTAACTTCCATGATCAAGATAAATCATCTTAGTTGATATGTTATAGTCTTCACAGATGAAACACCCAATTTCATCACCAACTATGAACTAAAATTCTGAGTTTACAAAGAACTTGTGATTTATATGTTTCTATGACTTTTCACATAAATCACATGCTATGCATCTCATGGACTAAGATAATGTCTCATTAGTTCATTTATAGATAGTCTCATATAATTAAACAATTTAATTATTTATAACATGCCAATAAATTGGATTTTATGGCACAAACCATAACAATCTCCCACTTTCCCTAAAAGACAATTTACCACAAATCCAAATTAATGGCTCTTAAGTTAGTTGATGATGTTGATAATAATGGATTTGATGATGAACCCACTACTACTGAGATTGCATATCTTGCCAAGAACTTTAGAAACTTTCTTAGGAACAACAATAGAAGGGCAAGAGGAAAAAACAATGTTGAACCTAGGAATTTTAGGAGAAATGAACCCAATAAAGTGAACAATATTTTGGTTGTCAAGGGTATGGTCATGTGAAATTAGAATGTCCCACATTCTTGAGATCAAAGGGTAAAGCTATGGCTATTACCCTTAGCGGTGATGAAGTTTTTGATCATGAATCTGGTAGTGATAAGGATGGAAACTACATTGCTTTCACAGCTATTACTATAGTTAATGAAAGTATTGTGGTTGATAAGAACCATTCTGATAGGGAATTCTCTGAGAATGCTGATTTGCAAGAAGCCTATAGTAAGCCTTGCAAGGTTGCTGCAAAGGATGCTATGAATATTGATTTAGTTTTAAAGAAACTTGCTTCTCTTGAACTTGATAAGAAAAATTTGCTCTTGAAATTCTTTGATGCTAGTGAATTGCTTGATAAGGTGAAGACTGTGAACATGTTGTTGCTTGATAAATTTAAGAAGTTGGAACTTGAATTATCTGTTGCTAGAGAACAAACAAATAGGTCTGTAGTTCTAAACTTGAACACATGTTGAGTATTTGGAAGTCTCCCTTAGAAAAAACTGATCTAGGTTTTGAAGATAGCATCTTTGTGCCTAAGACTCATTCCACAAACTTTGTTTCTTCTTCTGAGTCCCCCGTGAGTGAGATTGTCAAAGCACTAGAAGTTACACCTCCTAGGGAGGTTAGGGTTGATCTTAAAGAGTCTAAGCCTAAGAATCCTACCATTCCTAAGGATAAGTTGCATGATAAACCTTTGTGGGTTTGTCTTTTTTGTGAAAAGACTGGGCACATTTGTCCAAACTATTTCAAGTTGCAAGCTGTTAAGTGAGCAAATAAGCCAAAAGTACCTGTGCCTCAAGCACAAGATCCTATGGTACTTATTAGTGAGTTGGTAAAGGCATTAAATTTTTATACCAATCCTAGAGTTTCACATCATTCTAATATAAATAATAATTTCAATGCAAGAGTTGCATCTAAAAAGTTTTGGATTCAAAAGACTCAATCTAATTGAGTCTTTCTAACATGGTCCTTGTGCTTCATCTCTCTACTATTTGTGACCATTCTTCTTTGTTGTTTTGTTTTCTTTGTTTTTAGGATTTGCATTGCATAACATTCATACATTTCATGATTGAAATCAAGGCTGGCCATATTATCTTTACATAACATGTTTATGTACCTAGTTTAGCTTGGATGAGCTTATTTTACTACACTTTACTAGTTTGAGCTTTGTAGTGCATGTTGTGTAGGAGTTGTTTATAGTTTTTGATCACTTGATCTTGATCTTGAAGTCACATGTTTTTGATTGTTGGACTTGAACTTAATGAGAAATGCATAAATAAACATCTCACCACTATTTACTAGCAAATCACGAATACACCTTGGTGCATATCATAAGATTTTGTACTCGATAAAGTGTATCACATGCACAAAAAAAACATAAGGTGTAGCCTCGAACTAATGCTAAAATTGGTGTGTACATTATTGGGCTATAATAAAGATGAGACAATCAAATAAATTTGGTGTGTACATTATCTTGGCTATTCTAATAATTTCCAAATCAAATAAAATTGGTGTACATTATGAGACAAAATAAGAAACTTACATGATTGCAAGCTTGTTTTCTAGGAGACGTGAGAGTTATATTATGTAACTTTTTAGGTGATAGTCTCTTTTAAACTTATGTGATAAATTTTGTAGAAATTGTTATTGATCACTATTTACTTATCACCTCACATGTATCTCAAGCTGTTGCTAGTTGTACACGCTACACAAGTTATTCTTTACTAAACTTAGGACATGATATTGTGTGTGATCTTGTTGTGGCCATCCAAGATTAAAAGTTCCTTGATTTTAATGCAAAATGTGTTTAATGTTTGAGCTTTGAGGACAAATTGATTGAAAATCTTGTTTTTGGAAGATCTGGGTTGAATTCAAGTGTTTTTGAAAAAAGTTTCATCTTATACTCATGCATTTTATTCATAAAACAATGTGTTTAAGGAGTTTCTGCATTAAAATGCTCAGTTTTTCAAAAATCTGTATTTTCTAGATTTTCGATCAATCAAACCTGTTGCTCAACCGATCAAAAATGCAATAAAAACTTTAGTTACAATCTGCCTAGCTCGATTAGTGCTCGATTGGTGCTAGATCGATCGAAGGTGCTTTTTGATCGATCGAATCTGATTTTTGATCAATCAAAAATCGGTCAGTGAGTTTTTAAAAAGGGTTTTCTCTCATGTGTTCTTCACCCTTTTCAAACCTTTTCAAAGTTTGTCGTTTTCTTCCAAAATTTTCTCAAGGTTTTTGTCTTCAAGTGCCAGCAAGACCTTTTTACCTTTCTTTTTTCATTTTATTCTCAATTTTCATGCATTATTCATGCATCTTAGTTGAAATTGTCGAACTCAATCTTTTTGGGATTTTTTATTTTTCGTTTGTTTTCTTTCACATTTGTTTCATAGGTTTTTGTCTCTAGACGATTCTAACATGATTCCCATGCTTTAATTTGATTAAATTTGTGTTTTGAAAAAAATTTGAAATTCTAGGGCTTGAAACTACATGAAATTAGGGATTTCGTTCAATTGGGCTTAATTTGGTAAAATTGACTTGTGAAATTGATTGATTATGTCATTATATGATGATTTCTATCTAGTGTAATGATTAATTACTCAATTTGGTTAAATTTTTGAAATTGGGTTTTTCAAAATTTGGGATTTATGTTCTAAAACTCTATGTTCAAGTCAATTTTTAGTTTCTAAAGTAAATTGAACAAATTTCAGTGCATTAGAGCACGCATCATATGTTCACTTATTACATTCATCATATAGATTTTTATTTATTGTGATTTTTGTGCTCTAACTCACTCTAATGCAGTCTGCCCTTGATTTTCTTTGTTTTCTTTCTTTGGTTTCTATTTCTGTCTATCCTTTCCAACCCTTAGCATCATGGTTAGGAAGACTAGAGCCAATAAGAAAACCACCTCCACCTCTACCCTAGCCTTTGATAGTGAGAGGTTTAGGTTTGAGAAAAACCAAGAAACCTTTGAGAAGCTAAACATATTTAGGTCTGTCTGGGCGAAGAGAAATGCCATTTTAGATAAGTTAGATCCAAAGATTAGGAGGAACTTTAAGCGTAGGGGTTGGTTATCTTTGTTGGATATTTCTCATCCTCCTCTAGCTGCCTTGATTAGAGAGTTCTACTCGAACCTCTTTGTCCACTCCAATGATTCCAACACTCACTATGTGATGAGTTGGATAAAGGGTGAAGAGTATACCATTACTACTTTAGTAGTGGCCTCCGCTCTTGGGGTACCTTTGGTATGACAGCCAGTCTACCCTTATGATGAGACCCTTCCTTTTGATGACATTATGTCATATCTTACCGATACTTCCATTCAGTAGGGTACTAATCCTTGTATTACCTCCCATGAGCTTATTGAGATTCATTATTTGTTTTTCCAAGTTTCTTGTCATTCTATCTGGCCCATCTTTCACTTGCACACCATTCCTATTGAGAGATGTGCATTTTTGTATGCCCTTGTGACTGATGCTCCTATGAGTTTTCCTACTCTTTTCATTCGTTCTTTGGTTGAGGTTCATAGGAGTAATTCAGCATATGGTCTTTTCTTCCCTGTTTTTATACATAGGATTTTGTTACATCTAGGTTTAGAGGATTTTCTCGCGTCTAAGCCCATACATATTATAGCTCCCATAGGTGCCACCTTCCTTAGGCAGAGAGCAACTCAGATGAAAGCTAGCTCTAAACGCCCTTGTGTAGAGCCTTCCACAAGTGTTGCATCTCATCCTCCTTCTTCAGGTGACCCCACAACTAAGGAGTTTGTCGATCCCACTGCTGTAGTTGATCGTCCACCTTCTGCTTCGGGTGATTCATCCATTCGGAGTATGTTAGATACTGTCATGACTGTTCAGGCGACGCATGGATAGCTTTAGGTGGATGTGCTCACGGAGCTTCAGGCATTGCGTGCAGATTTGGCGAGCATTCGACGGTCTTCTCCACCACCTCCTTTTGATGATGAGCCTTGATTGCCCTTTGACAATTTGTCACAAAAAGGGGGAGTACATATTGATGGAGATAGGGGGAGATTTTAAGTTTTTGGAGCTTTGGAGCTTTAGATTGTATCTAGGTGCTTCATGATGTATTTATTTTTTGGCTCATGATGTATTTTATCTTGATGTATTTATTTTTTATGGGTCGTATATGTTAGGGGGAGATACTTTTATGTTTTTATTTCTATTATTGTTTCTTGTTTCACATGTGCTACATTGATTATCGATTTATATTATGAGGTTATTCATGATATATGTCTTTTATTTTTTGTTTTGTGAAATCAAGAATTTATTTTGTTTTTACTTGTATCTTTCATACATGCGTTTATGTGTTTGTTGAGTATTTTAGGAATATACAGGTTTATTCAGTCGTTCTGGTGTCTACACTGGCAACTGATAGATAGTAGTTTGGTTGAATTATTTTTAGACATGTTTGATGTTTAATGGGTTGCTTTGTAACTTTGAGCATTTTTGTTTTGGTTTGTGTTTTGTTACGGATTGCCAAAGGGGGAGTTTGTTAGGTTTTAAGACTTTAGGATCTAAATGTATTAGGAACTTCAATGTGTAATGTTAGCAAACCATGATCAAAATATTTAGTCTAGATTTACGCTACTTAAAGTGTGGTTATGTGTAAAGTTGGAATCGAGTAATTGCAGAAAATTACTATTCAATTTCTGCAAGGCACAATCGATCGAAAATTAGACTCGATCAATCGAAACTCGTGCAGATTGTTTTTTCTACAGAATTTTCAGTCAGCCCAAGCCATATGATGTGTAGGGTTTTATGTATTACTTCAAGTGTAAAAGGAAAAAACCTAGCCACGTTTTAAAGGTTGTTGATATGCTGTGTGTGTGAATCTCTTGTGAGATCTAGAGGTGTTTACTTTCATACACACTTAGGGTTATCAAGATCAAGATTGATGTCAAGAACTTGGTGATCTCTTCGGTTGCTGTTTCAAGTGCTTAAAGAAAACATAAGTAGGAGTACTGGTGGTTGCTGTGGATCAAGGAAAGAAGTAGTTCGTGGACTCGAAGTTGTCATATGGTTATGGTAGTAAGTTTTCTACATGTGGTAGCAATAGAATGTTAGTGGTCTAAGTCTTATTGTAAAATTTCAATTCTTTCATAGTGGATCTGTTTTACCTTGAGCATAGTTAGGTTAAATCCTCCCTAGATTTTTTACCAGTTTTCCTGGGTTATCGTATCATTCTGTTCTTTACTTTTTCGTACTATTCACATGATATGATTTACTTGTGTTAACCGAGATCTGAATAATTTATTGAAGTAATCTCTTGGCTAAACAACTAGGTTAAACAACTTGTGTTTTAAGGGATCTAAAAACGTATAGCTTTCACAAGGATCATGGTCATTATACTAACGAATGTTGGGACTTGAGAGAACAGATATAGGAGTTAATCCAAAGAGGAAAACTCCAAAAATTTGTCGAAACGGACTATCATACCCCCCCACCAGATGGAAGAGAAGTCTACTAACAACCACAAAGAAGAGGATTGGGACAATCCCTAACAGGTCGTAGAAGAAATAAGGACAATCACTAGAGGACTAGTTGCAAGGGGATCATACAAGTCCTTGAGAAAGGCAGTCCAAAGGCAAGTCAACAATGTTCATATAAAGAACTCGATAGCCAAACATCATCGCACTAAAGAGGACGACATTTTTTTTTTTTTGAACGAGATGTAAAGGGAGTCAGGTAGCCACATGATGACCTCCTCGTTATCATGCTAACAATTGAAGGGTACAACACCTGGAGAGTTTTGGTAGATAACGGAAGCTCGATAGACGTGATGTACATAACGGTGTTGTAGCAAATGAAGTTGGATCCAAAAAGCCTCAAACCTTTCGAGTCTCCCTTGGTTAGCTTCAATGGGGACTGCGTATATCCCAAGGGCATCATTTCCCTATTGATTACAGTAAGGACGCACCCAGCCCAGGTAACAAAGTAGGTAGACTTTCTAATTGTTGACTACCCTTCATCTTATAATGTGATTCCAGGACAACCAACCCTTAATCGCCTCAAGGTTGCAACTTCTACATATTGCCTAAAGGTGAAAGTTCTAACCTCTTAAGGGATTGTAGAAATCTGTGGAGACTAGCTTTTAGCTAGGGAATGTTACTAGGCAGTCCTAGCATCCAAGGAAAATCACACCTGGATGGTAGAGGAAGAGCCGCCCAAGCCCATGGAAGAGGTAGAGAATATAAACCTGGTGCAAGGAGAGCCCTTCAAAACTACTAAGGTAGGGAAGGAGCTCCAACCGTCCCTAAAAGATGAACTGGTGAAGTTCTTGAAAAAGAACCTGTATGTCTTTGCATGGAGCCATGAAGATATGCCGGGAATTGACGGATGTGTGATAGAGCACTGTCTTAATGTCAACCCAATGAAGAAACCCGTCTAATAGAAGAGACAAGTATTTGCCCCAGAGCGAAACAAAGTAGTTATGGAAGAGATAGAAAAACTCTTGACTGCAGGATTTATTTGAGAGGTTTATTACCCTGAATGGCTAGCCAATGTTGTCATGGTAAAAATGTCCAATGGAAAGTGGGGAATGTATGTGGATTTCACATACTTAAATAATGCATGCCCCAAAGACCGTTTTCCCCTTCCTAGAATTGTCCAGCTCGTTGATTTAATAGCTGGCTATGAGCTGATAATCTTCATGGATGCTTATGAAGGAAAAAGACTAGGATAAAATTGCATTTTTGTCTAGCTAGGGCCTATATTATTACAAAGTCATGTCGTTAGGACTGAAGAATGCAAGTGCCACGTACCAAAGACTGGTAAACCAAATGTTCAATAAGTTGATAGGCAGGAATATGGAGGTTTATGTGGACAACATGCTCGTAAAAGGTAAGGAAGCAAAAACCCACCTAGAAGACTTCTAAGAGACGTTCGATACTTTGAGAAGGTATAGAATGAAGCTTAACCTTGTGAAGTGTGTTTTTGGAGTCTCGTCGAGAAAATTTCTCTGCTTCATGGTGTCTCAGTGAGGAATTGAGGCAAATCCAGAGAAGGTTAAAGCAATACTTGACATGACTTCTTTCAGGATAGTCAAGGAAGTGCAAAGGCTGACAGGACGAATCGCAGCATTGAATAGGTTCGTCTCCAAGGCTACTGATAAGTGCCTCCCCTTCTTTAAAACTTTTAAGCTGACCTTCCAATGGACAAACGAATGTGAAGTAGCCTTCTGGAACCTCAAGAAGTATCTGGCCAAGCCCCTACTCTTGAGCCACTCTATAAAAGGAGAAGATTTGTTCTTATATTTGGCTATATCACAAATAGCTATCAGCTTAGCTTTGATTCGTGAAGAATCCAAGGTGCAACGACCTGTGTACTACACAAGTCAAGCTTTTCAAGGTGCTAAAGCGAAGTACCCATGGATAGAGAAGATGGCCTTTTCATTAATCATCGCTTTGAGAAAGCTTCGTTCATACTTCCAAGCTCACACCATCATGGTAATGAAGAAATAGCCAATCTAGAAAGCCATGAGCAAACCAGATGCAGCAAGGCGCATAGTCTAGTGGGCTATTGAACTAAGCAATCAAAGCCTAGGCGTTAGCAGATTTTATCGCTAAATTTACTCTTCTAGACCTAGATTCAAAAGTAAAGTATTGAACAATCTATGCAGATGGCTCATCTATTACAGGACTTGGAGGCGTCAGTGTGATTATGACCTCGCCTGAGAACGATGTCCTTAAATATAGAGTTCAACTCCAATTTCCAGTCACGAATAATGAAGCAGAGTATGAAGCGATCCTTGCCAGCCTAAGGATTGCAAAAGCTTTAGGAATAAGAAATCTGAAGTCGAAGACTAATTCTAAGCTAATTTTTGGAAAAATAACCAATGAGTACGAAGAGAAAGAAGAAAGAATGAAAAGATACCTGAATTGATGAGTCAACTGATTGATGATTTTGATGACGTCAGGTTCAAGCAAATCCGACGGGAAAAAAACTCAGCTGCTGACGAGGTTGCTAAACTGGCATTAACTGAAGATGTCCCAGAAAAACCTGGGATATACATGGAGGTCCAGACAATCCCTAGAATAAAAGGATTACGAGCCTTCTCAGTCCAGCAATCAAGCACCTAGATGGACCCATCCCCCTAGTTTAAATCACTATTGTTTGGAGTGAATTCTGCAATGAAATCTACTAGAACTTGAGCCTTTATTGCACTCCTAGGTTGATATTTGATATCAAACTCACTAAGCTCTATGGCCCATTGGATCAGTCGTCCTGTGGCTTCCGACTTTTTCATTGCCTTCTTGAGTGTATGATTTATCAAGACATTGATGATATGAGCCTGGAAGTAATGCCTTAGCTTCCTAGAAGCTGTTATTAGTGTGAAGGCCAACTTTTCCATCATAGGATATTGTCCCTCTGCCCCACTTAATGCCCGACTTGTATAATAAATAGGCTTTTGCACTTTCCCTTCTTCCCTGATTAATGTCGAACGTACTGCATATGGGGACATTGCTAAGTATAAATACAACTCCTTACCTAGTATAGATGGACTTAGCAGAGGAGCCATGGTAAGATTGACCTTAAGATCTTGGAAGAACTTTTGACACTCGTCCATCCATTCAAATGCCTTCTTGAGAACTTTGAAAAATGGCAAACATTTACAATCATTAGGGTTGTCATAGTGCAGCTGATCACTATCTCTACGGCTTTAGATTGCGTCACCTGGGGCAAGATGGTAGTTCGTCCTTATGATGGCTCACTGCTGGGGAGGCCAAAGCTTACTAATGCTATGGGCATGTCAAGGATACGACACTAGTTGGGAGTTCTTTTTGGCAGAGAGGACCTTCCATCTGCTCATGTTGGTCTTCGGGGTACCTAGAGATTTGCCCCCCTTTGGCTTGTCATTTGAGTCCATTGTCCTAGATGACTCGGCTTACGCGATGGGTTCTTTTGATGCTTACATGGATACCAGCAGGGATTATGCCACTTGGTTCACAGAGTCCTCTATTATTGGAGATGTTCTTGTGAGTGGAGGTAGAGTATGGGAGGCATTGTTTGTGCTTAGATGGCCACCAGAGCAGAGTGGAGAGTGTGTGCAGAGGCTTCGCAGGCCAAGGTAACAGAGCTTAAGGCCACCACTGCCACTAGGGAGGTACACATGTAAGAGGAAACTACTCGGGCATTAGCTCGGGAGAGGGAGCTCTGTCAGAGAGATAGGGAGGCCCGATCTACCATGGTAGAGAGAGAGCGGAGTCAGCTCCAAAGTGAGCTAGCTATGCTTTATGGCTATACCATTATTTTGACGAGAGAGTTATGAGTGGCTTGTATTCCTGTTCCTCATTCTCCTCATATTCCTGGCTAGGGGCTCATCATTCCTCCGTATGAGCTCAGATATATGATAGCTCCTTCAGGTCAACCGGGCAGTTAGGACTCTTTTGCTCAAACTCTGGAGCCTTCCCAGGACCTAGGGTAATCTCTGGGCACTTTAGGTGGTGCGAGTCCTTCCACCGGCCCTTTTGCAGGCAACAACGATGATGATGATGATAATACCAAATAGTATATTAGGGATGATGATTCTCAGTAGGGTTAGCCTTTTGTTGTAGCATGATGTAGCCCCTGCGTGGGCCTGTAGATATTCTTCATGTATCTCGTAGACATTGCCCCATGGTGGGCCAGTTATGTATGTATATTATTCATTGCCTCTTAATAGGCCCAGACCTGTGTGTATTATATTGCCCCACAGTGGGCCTTGATGTATGATATTATCTCTTTATAGCTTCTTGGTGAATGTATGAAACAAAGCCTCTTGTTAGGACTTACACGTATGATTATGGGAAAAATGTCTTTGAGAAGGCTGTCGATGTATGTGTAAAACAATGCCTCTGATTAGGACTTACATGTATAATCATAGATAATTCACCTTTGAGAGAGCAGCTAATGAGTATGCAAAACAATGCCTCTAGTTAGGACTTACATGCATGAATCTAGGAAATCACCTTTGAGATGGCTGCCGTATCACCATAGAGCAATTGGCTTTGAGAAGGTTGTAGACATATGTGAGAAGCAAAGCCTTTGGGTAGGGCTTACATGCATAACTCTAGGAAACCACCTTTGAGAGGGCTACCGTATCACCATAGAGCAATCGCCTATAGACATATGTGAGAAGTAATGCCTTTGAGTAGGGCTTATATACATAACTCTAGGAAATCGCCTTTGAGAGGTATCACCATAAAGCAATCACCTTTGAGAGGGTTGTAGACATATGTGAGAAGCAATGCCTTTGGGTAGGGCTTACATGCATAACTTTAGGAAAACACCTTTGAGAGGGCTACCGTATCACCACATAGCAATCGCCTTTGAGAGGGCCGTAGACATATGTGAGAAGCAATGCCTTTTGGTAGGGCTTACACGCATAACTCTAGGAAATCGCCTTTGAAAGGGCTGCCGATGAAAAACAATGCCTCTAGGTAGGACTTACATGTATTGGATTTCGCCGTTAAAAGGGTTGCCAATGTGTGTGAAAAACAATACCTCTAGGTAGGACTTACATGTATAAATCTGTAAATCACCTTTATAAGGGCTGCTGATGTGTGCAAGAAACAATGGCTCTTGTTAGGTTCTAAGTATTTAGGAACTGATGTATTAGAACTCTAATTTATATTGTTGGCAAACCATGATCAAAACAAGTTGTTTAGTCTTGTTTTAGACTTGCTCAAAGTATGTGATTTATGTAAAGTTGGAATTGAGTTGCTGCAGAATTCATTGTGCAATTCAGTCTAGCTCAATCGATCGAGAATTAGACTCGACCGATCGAAAGTCGGGTAGAATGTTTTTTCTGTAGAATTTTCAACTCAGCCCTAAGCTCATATGACGTGTAGGGTTTTATGTTTTGCCTTAGGTATAAAAGGGAAACCCTAACCACATTTTTGAGGTTGCTCTGCTTGTTGTGTGTGTGAATCTCTTGTGAGATCTGAGAGGTGGTTGCCTTCACACATGCTTAGAATTATCAAGAAGGAGAATTCATTAAGATCTTGATGATTATTCAGTTGTTGTACTAAAGAGCTTAAAGTTATACAAGCGGGAGTGCTTGTACTTATGGAGAATCCAAGAAAGAAGGAGTCTGTGGTCTCGAAGCTTGCACGTGGTCGTGTCAGTAAGTTTTCTACATGAGGTAGCAATAGGATGTTAGTGGTCTAAGTCGCAATTGTAAAACTTCGATTCTTTCATAGTGGATTCAAGTCTGCCTTGAGGATAGCTAGGTTAAATCCTCCCAAGGTTTTTTACTGGTTTGATTTTTTTGAGTCATCATATTTTTGTGTTCTTTATTTTCCGCACTTTACATTGATATGATTATATGATTGTGTTAACCTAGATCTGGAATTTGGACTAAGAAATAACTTGGCTAATTAAATATGTTAATCCAATTGTGTTTTAAGGGGTCTAAAAACTCACAAGTGGTGTCAGAGCAGGTTACTCTCTTGTTGTAGATCTTTTGATCTCTGAGCTGATCCTTGACTCTTATTGTTATGGAACACGGACACTCTTTGGTCATTCCTTCTCACTTTGATGGGAATAATTATTCTTATTGGAAAGTAAAGATGAAAGCATTCCTGAAATCTATTGATGAGAGAAACTCACTACTCTTGTGAGTGAGTGGCAAACTTCTCAAAAAGAAGCAACCGCTTTCAATAGCAAAGCTATGAATGCTATTTTCAATGCTGTTTCTATGGAGGAATTTAAAAGAATCTCTAATGTTGAGGTTGCTCATACTACTTGGAATATCCTCCAAACTGTGCATAAAGGCACAAAGGCAGTTAAAATTAATAAATTGCAACAATTGACTTCAAGATTTGAAAGCATTAGGATGCCTGATGATGAATCTTTTTATGAATTCTATGCTAAGCTTAATGATATTGTTAATTCTGTATATAATCTGGGTGAAATCTATGATCAACCTAAAATTGTTAGGAAGATTCTTAGATCTTTGACTGAATATTTTAGACCCAAAGTGACTGCCATCACTGAAAGCAAAGATGTGGACTCCATCCCTGTTGATGAACTTGTAGGATCTCTTCAGTCTTATGAGTTGGACCTACCTAAAACTAGCAAATCCAAATTAATGGATCTTAAGTCAGTTGATGATGTTAATGTTGGTGGATTTGATGATGAGCTCTCTGCTACAAAGATTGCTTACCTTGCCAAGAACTTTAGAAATTTTTTTAGAAACAATAATAGAAGGGCAAAAGGTAAGAACACTGATGAACCTAGAAATTTTAGGAAGAATGATCACACTAAGGTTAACAACACTGAAAAACCTAGAGAAAAAGTAAGTCAATCTTCTAATAATTCTATGGGTCCTCAATGTTTTGGATGTCAAAGGTATGATCACATGAAATATGAATGTCCTACATATTTGAGGTCTAAGGGTAAGGCTATGGTTGTAACCCTTAGTGATAATGAAGTTTCTGATGATGAGTCTAGTTCTGATGAGGATGGAAACTTTATTGCTTTCTCTGCTACTACTATAGTTAATGAAAACTTTTCTTTTGAAGAGAACCCTTTTGATGGGGAACTCTCTGAGGATGCAGATCTTTAAGAAGCCTACAATAAAATTTGCAAAGTTGCTGCAAAGGATGCTATGAATGTTGATATTGGCTTGAAGAAAATTGCATCACTTGAGCTTGATAAGAAAAATTTGCTTGTGAAATTGCTTGATACTAATGAACTTTTGAACAATGTGAAAATCAAAAATATGCTTTTGCTTGATAAAGTTAAGAATTTGGAACTTGAACTATCTTTTGCTAGAGAACAAACTAATAGATCTGCTAGTTCCAAACTTGATCATATGCTAAGTGTTCAAAAGTCTCATTCTGACAAATCTAGATTAGGTTTTGTAGAAAGCATCTCTGTGTCTGCACCCCATTCCACAAACTTTGTTCCTTCTTCTTCCTCTGAACCCCCTGTGAGTGAGGTTATGAGTGAGACTGTTAAACTTGTAGAGGTCACATCTTCTAGGAAGATTAGGGTTGATCTAAAAGAGTCTAAACCTAAGGAGTCTACCCTTTCTAAGGACAAGTTGCATGGTAAGACTGCTTGGATTTGTCATTTTTTGTGAAAAGTCTGGGCATATTCATCCAAACTGTTTCAAGTTGCAAGTTGCTAAGCGAGCAAATAAGCCAAAAGTGCCTGTGCCTCAAGCACAAGATCCTATGGCACTTATTGGTGAATTGGTAAAAGCTCTTAACCTTTATTCCAATCATGAAGTTGGAAATCACTCTAATGTGAATAAGAACTTCAATGCTCAAGGTTCATCTAAAAAGTTTTTGATGCAAAAAGCTCAATCTAATTGAGTCTTTTTGACATGGTCCTTGTGCTTCTTTGCTCTACTCTCTGTGACCTTGTTCTTTGGTTTTTGTTTTCTTTTTGCTTCTAGGACTTGCATTGCATGACATTCATGCATTTCATTCTAGGACTGTTTTTTGTTTCTTCTTTTCAAAATTAAAAAAAAAAATTGGGGGGGGGGGGGGGGGAAAGGGAAGCAAATTGTGTTTTGCATTATTTTCTTGGATTTGAAATCAAGGTTGGCCAATTTATCTTTGCATAACATGTTTATGTACCTTGTTTAGCTTTGATGAGCTTATTTCTTTCACTTTACTAGTTTGAGCTTTGTATTGCATGTTGTGTGGGAAAGATGTTTATAGTTTTTGATCACTTTGTCTTGATCTTGAAATCACATACTTTTGATTATCGAACTTGATCCTTTTGAGAAAAGCATAAATAACCATCTCATCACTGTTTACTAGCCAATCATGAACACCTTAATGCATATCGTAAGATTTTGTGCTCGAGAAAGTGTAGCACATGCATAAAAAGAACATAAGGTGTAGCCTAGGTTTAAATGCTAAAATTTGTGTGTACATTATTGGACTTTAATTAAATCAATCAAATAAAATTGGTGTGTACATTATCCTAGTTTTTTTTTAATAAGTTTCTGCTCAATTAAAATTGGTGTGTACAATATGAGGCAAATTAAGAAACTTACATGATTATAAGCTTTTATTCTAGGAGATGTGGGAGTTATATAATGTAACTCTTTAGGTAATAGTCTCTCTCAAATTCTATGTGATAGATTTTGTAGACTTTGTGCTTGATTTCTATTTACATATCATCTCACGTGTATCTCAAGCTTTTGCTAGTTGCACACACCACACAAGTTACTCTTTGCTAAATTTTGTACATGTTATGGTGTGTGATTTTGGTTTGGTCAACCAAGTTTGAAAATTTCTTAAATTTTATGCAAAACATGTTTGAAGCTTGAGAATTTAAGGAAAATTGATTGAAAATCTTAATTTTGGGAAATCTGGATTAAAAACATGTGTTTTTAAAAAGCATTTTATCTCATACTCATGCATTTTATTTATAAAAATTAATGCTTTGAGGAGTTTCTGCATAAAAATGTTGTGTTTTTCAAAAATCTGATTTTTCCATAATTTCGACTGATCGAACCTGTTTTTCGATCGATCGAAAATCGTATGGAGAGTTTTTTAAAAACCTTTAGCTTTTCACATGTTCATCACTATTTCAACTTTTTCAAAAGCTTTTCTCTTTCTATCTGATCGGTGAAGGCTACCAATCAAGATTTTTTTCGTTTTCCTCCTATCTTTTTGCAAGGTTTTTTTCTCCTAAGGCCGGTAAGACTATTTTACCCTTCCTTTTTTACTTTTTTTCAAGTTTCATGCATTTTTCATGCATTTCTTTGGGAAAATTCGAACCTATGCATAATTGGGGTTTTTGATGATTCAAGCCTTATTTCTTGAAATTGATCAATGGGGTTTGTTTGGGGATGATATAAACATGATCCTTGGTATATAATTTGATCAATTTGTTGTATTGTGAGAAATTGAAAATTCTAGGGCTTGAATATACCCGATTTGGGGTTTTTGTTCAAATTGATTTTAATTGATGAAATTGGCTTGTTGAATTGATTAATTTGATCATTATAAACTATTTTCTAAGTTGTGTGATGATCAATTGGTCAATTTAGTACAAATTGAACAAGTGGTTTTTCAAAATTTTGGGGTTTTTGTTATAAACTCTATGCTCAAGCCATTTTTGTGATTCTAAACTTAAATTGAACTTGTTATCACTGCATTAGAACATGCATCATGACATTTATCTGTTCATGCATCATATAGATTGTTATTTCTATATTTTTTTGGTGCTAACTTGCAGTTTGCCCTTGGTTTTTCTTTTTTGTTCTTTTTGGTTCTGTCATTGTGTCTTGTCCTTACCCTAGCACCATGCCTAGGAAGACTAGAGCTCATAGGTCTGCCCCTTCTCCTCCCGCTCCTTCTTTTGATAATGAGAGGTTTCCGAGTGAGAAAAACCAAGAGACCTTTGACACTCTGAACCTTAAGAAAAAGATTTGGACTGAGCGTAAGGTTTTGTTAGATGAGTTAGATCCTGCCATTAGGGCAAACTTTGAGCGTCGGGGCTGGTTGCCACTTTAGGATATTGATTATCCTCCTCCAGCTACCCTAATTAAAGAGATCTACTCGAACCTCTTTGTCAACGTCTATGATTCCAACACTTTAGTTAAGAGTTGGATATGAGGTTTAGAGTTCACCATTACTCCTACGGTAGTGGCTGATGCTCTTGATTTATATTTATGAGTTATTCATGATATATGTCTTTGTTTTATGTTTTGTGAAGTCAAGAATTTATTTTTGTTTTACTTGTATTTTCTACACATGCGTTTATGCGTTTATTGAGTATTTCAAGAAATATACAGGTTGATTCAGTTGTGATGGGTATACTTGCAACTGATGGATAGTAGTTAGGTTGGATTTTTTATAATGGGTATTATTTTTGTAAAGGGCTTTTACTTGTAACTTTGAGCATTGTGTTTGTGTTTTGTCACGGATTGCCAAAGGGGGAGTTTGTTAGGTTCTAAGTACTTAGGAACTAATGTATTAGAACTCTAATTTGTATTGTTGGTAAACCATGATCAAAACATGTTGCTTAGTCTTGTTTTAGACTTGCTCAAAGTATGTGATTTATGTAAAGTTGGAATCGAGCTGCTGTAGAATTCATTATGCAATTCGGTCTGGCTCGATCGATTGAGAATTAGATTTGACCGATCGAAAGTCGGGCAGAATTTTTTTTCTGCATAATTTCCAACTCAGCTCTAAGCCCATATGACATGTAGGGTTTTATGTTTTTCCCTAAGTATAAAAGGGAAACCCTAGCCACGTTTTTGAGGTTGTTCTGCTTGCTTTGTGTGTGAATCTCATGTGAGATCTAAGAGGTGGTTGCCTTCACACTTGCTTAGGATTATTAAGAAGGAGAATTCGTTAAGAGCTTGATGATCATTCAATTGCTGCACTAAAGAGCTTAAAGTTATACAAGCGGGAGTGCTTATACTTGCTGGAGAATCCAAAAAAGAAGGAGTCTGTGGTCTCAGAGCTTGCACGTGGTCATGTTAGTAAGTTTTCTACATGAGGTAGCAATAGGATGTTAGTGGTCTAAGTCGCTATTGTAAAACTTCGATTATTTCATAATGAATTCAGGTTTACCTTGAGGATAGCTAGGTTAAATTCTCCCTAAGTTTTTTACTGGCTTGGTTTTCCTAGGTCATCATATCTTTGTGTTCTTTATTTTTCGTACTTTACATTGATATGATTATATGATTGTGTTAACCTAGATCTGGAATTTGGACTAAGAAATAACTTGGCTAATTAAATAGGTTAATCCAATTGTGTTTTAAGTGGTCTAAAAACTCACACCTTTGATTAGGACTTACATGTACAACCACAGAAAATTGCCTTTGAAAGGGTTGCAACAAGAAACAACGCCTCTAGATAGGGCTTACATGTATAATTCTAGAAATTGCCATAAAAGGGCTACTGATGTGTGCAAGAAACAATGCCTCTAATTAGGATTACATGTACAACCATAGAAAATTGACTTTCAGAGGGCTACAACAATGCCTCTAGATAGGGCTTACATGTATAATTCTGGAAATTACCTTTAAATGGGCTGCTAATGTGCGCAAGAAACAACGCCTCTAATTAGGACTTACATGTACAACCATAGAAAATTGTCTTTGAGAGGGCTACAACAAGAAACAACACCTCTAAATAAGGCTTATGGAAATTGCCTTTGAGAGGAGAACTGATGTATGTATGCATTATCGCATTTTCATCATGGATGGTGGTTTTGAACCAGCTTGTGTCACACTCATTTGCATTGCACCACAGTTTCACGGGTTTATCAGTGGATTTTGATAATGATCATACCACTAGGAGGAGAGAGAATGGGGAGATCGCGTGAAATAAACTGCCCCAATTTAGGGTTTCATGCGATTCTCGACATGAACAACACGTCCTCAGGAAGACGGACCCATTCTTGTATATTGGACAAGGGCAAGGGAACCGCGCAAAATAAACTTCCCCAATTTAGGGTTTTACGGGATTCCAAGCCTATAGACTGGATGAAAATGGCCTCGACTTCATAGACCATACCAAATGCTGGTAATAAATGTGGGCATTCTGAACGAGATCTCCTTAGACACGCCATGAGGCAGTATGCATGGTTGCCCCCGTTATTGCCCGAGCCGGCTATCAATTCAAAGATGGGTTTCATAGGGAAACATCATGAGAAATGACTCCCTTGTCCTCTAAATAAGCTAAAAAAAAGCTTCCAAATGCTGAGAATGGGTTCTAGCATCTTTCTGTTGTGAATTTTGATTACTGAGGTTGAACCAACCCATGAACCAGGTGAACCGAGCTTTGGAAAATGAGGTTCAAGATATCTGGAGGTGCTGAACAAAATGCACAAAGATAAACTACCCCAATGTAGGATTTTTGCGGTCTTGGATGCAAGAGAGAGAGTTTTTGACAATCCGGTTCACTGTCGGGTCGACCGCGCACTACGGTGGGTGCTAAAACGAGGGAATATTTACTCCAAGGTGGTCAAAAACATACCAAATAGGAGGATAGTGCTCAAAATACATGGGGGTTTATGCCTGGGGGGTTGAAAAGCCCTGGCATGAGTCTCGATGGTAGGCGGCCTTTTAAGGACCGCCACCTCGAATTGCGTGCATAAACGCTGGGTTCAGCCTAGCCCTAGCTCATTCTTGATCTGCCATTTTTTTGGGGTCTTCTTCTACCCAAAATGTGTAAAAAACACCGTTCTTCATCTTTTTTTTTTACGTAAATTCTCACTAGATCATCAAATTTAGAAAGATTTGTTCATGGATGCTCTTGGTGCTCACACTTACGACACTTTGGTCGAGCTTGAGAGGGAGTCTTACTATGAGAAGAAGCTTAGGAGGTGGTGGAGCTCCTTTTCTTGTAGTGACCGGGCATTCATCCGGCGACTTCTTAGATATGCTACTGCTCTTCTTCACACCACACTAGATTGGCATTTGTTGGAGGTCATCACCTCTTGTTGTGACCTTGTTTTGAGATATGTCACCATTGGAGACGTTGATTTGGTGCCTACCTTGGAGGAGTATGATCGTTTTCTTTCTCTTTCTACCCCTCTGAGCACTATTTTTGGTCCACCAGTGTGATCACGCTACTGCAAGAGACTCACTAATCTGTTGGGCTTTATGAGGCCCATTATGAAGGTGCTAACTTGGTATGGTAGCAAGATAGGAGGGAGCATGTCCTTTGAATTTCTGTATGATCCATTCCACTCATTGGAGTGCCCTATTGGCTACCAAGACAACTTTGTGGATTTAGAGGAGTTGTGGACATCCTACTAGCATTAGGCCTTCCTGGTGGCCTTTTTTGGTGCGGTGCTATTTCCTTCATCATCAGGAGCTGTTAGTTTTATCGTTCTCCCTCTAGTGAGTGCCCTACCTCATGGTACCTCTTTCATTCTTGCTCTAATTTCTGAGACCATTAGGTCCTTGTCTTTGTGTCGGGAGACTGGTAGGGGTGGGCTAGGTTACTGTGTTCAAATGTTACAGCTGTGATTCTATAGCCACCTGAGTGTTATTACTAGGGATCAGCCTGTGGGCTTTGTGAGTAGGAATAGAGTCTGGGCTACTATCGTCCTTGATTTTCCCTTTTTTAGGGATACTGAATGTTGGCTAAGATACTTGTGCAGCCTGAGTCCTACCAACTGGACCTGGAGAGTCAAGTGGGGTATCATTAGTTGGTAGGGGCAGACCCATTGTATCGGTTTACTTAGTATTCCATTGGTTGGTATATGGGGTGTATGGGGTACTTCCTGGGTATGGCCATGAAGTAGTTTGGGGGTATCCAGTATATCCCCCGACTTAGTGATCTCTCTGTTGTCACTTGCGAGTACGGGCTCATGGATATCGATGTAGCAGTGATAGGGTGTGCCTCTGAGTTTTGGGAGGTGCGCAAGTCGAGTATTGACTTCCCCCTTTGTTCTAGGGATAACTAAGAGTGGTTTTCTGATGAGTTTAGAGTGTGGCGAGACACCAGAGATCCCAGCTTTGTGTTGGACTTATCATCACTAGTCTCAGCCAAGCTGCCACTTTCGGCTGATGTTTTGAGAGACTATACTCTGGAGTTCGAGATCAGGGTTGAAAGGGCCTTTATAGATCTGAGGGAGTGCCTAAGGGAGGCTGTCAAGGATAGAGATTGCTGTAGGGAGCTGGCTAATACTCTTATGAAGGATATTAAGGAGATGAGCAGTGCATATGAGAGTGATTCCTTGGTGGTGTTCAATGCCCTTTCAGAGACCTCTTCCCCGCCTTCTTCGATTGCTGCTGTGATTTATAGGTCTGTTTCCATCTCCCATGAGTTTCGTCATGTTGATTTGTCTCATGTTTGACGGCAAGGCAATTGCCCAACCCATCTTCTAGCTAAACATGCTTTAGGCATTGATGTTTTTTCTGTTTGGATAGAAGAGGTTCATTGTTTTCTACAGCAAGCTCTTCTTAAGGATGTATTGTAGTTTTCTTAGTTTTTTCAGTAATGAAAGTGTTTTCTTATTAAAAAAAAATTTTAAAAAAAACTTATAGTAACATCTCAAATTACAAAAAAGAAAAGAAAAGAAATATATATATATATATATATATATTCTACAAAATAAGAAAAATATACCAAAATTTCTTTTGAATTTTAGAATTTTAGAGTTGAAGTACAATTTTAGAATTCAAACCAAATCATAATTATTGAATGCTTCTGTGTGTAAGTGCGGGTTACAAGGTAGTACAATATAATATTGTAGGCCTTACTCCCATTTTATTTAGGTGGCCATTATAAACTTCTATGCAGACATTATTAGTTATAGAAGAAATATAATGTACTGGTGGATAAGACAGAAAACTAAATGGTGCATAATTGTAAAAGAATTAAGAACTCGCTATGCCACTCTGAGTTACATAGTTTTGGATGGCAATGGAACATGCTTGCCGTATTCTCCAAGAGCCCACAGTGGGAAAACATTTCTATATGCTGAATAGTGCAACATGCAGTTTTTCAAGTAGACTCCTGTGGTTTCCTGCCACAACAAAGTAATTAATGATTAAATACAAATTATTGGAAGTAAAATTATTAGTCAAGGGAAAAAACAACGTTCCATAATGGAAGAATCATATCTATGTCTTGTCAATTTTCATATTTCTATTTGTTATTTGAAGTTATGTTAAACAAAGACACCTGTTGAGGAAAATCGCCATTTTCCAATTGGGAATTGATTATCAACTTTGCTGCGCGATGAAGAGGTGTCGGGTCTCTTTCAGCCTATTACAAGTAAAATTTTATTCTTAGAATTATTTAAGAAAAGAATACGATAACACGATATATATGTTTTTAAACCATAAACTAACCTGTTTGGCATGAATAAGACCCATCATTGCCCATGCAGTTTGTACCAAATTTGATCGATTTCCTTCAACAGGTATATATATCTATGACCAAGCATAGAGAATTTGTTATTTTAATTTTGATGGAAGAATCTATACAACATCTACAAAATCTCATTTAAAACAAGAATAGATATAAATTTCTTTAAATTGAATCGTTGATCTACAAAAGCTTCATTGAACCAAATTGATGTAAAGAAAGATATTAAATATGAAAAGATAAAGAATTTAGAGGCTTAAAGCAAAATCCATGGTTAAACACCACCTTTTTTGGGCATGAAAGATGACTCTCTGACCAACCACCATCATCTTTTTGTGTTCTGAGTAAAAAATCAACAGCTTTACGTATAGCAGAACAATTGTTGTAAGTCTTGCCCACCGCAGCTAATGCTCCAAGGGCAAACCATGTACCATACATAAAACAAATTCCCCAATTTCCATACCTACAACAAAGTCTCATCTTGTAATTTATTTGTATTACATCTATATATAAAACTATGATAACAATAATAGTAAACAAAAGTTTCAAATTCATCATGTAATTAATCTAACCATATTAACAGTAACAATGATATCTAGTAAACTAGTACATGAACATACCAAGAACCATCGGGCATTTGTATGTCTAAAATGTATCCAACTGCTTTTTGAATGGAATTCTCAATCTCTTCCTTCCTGTGTTTAGGGTACAACTTCTTAAACAAAAGTAAAGCTTGGATTGCTGATGCAGTGCACTCAACATACTCATGCTCAACGACAATACTCTCGAAGAATTCTGTGGGATTAAACAACTAGAAGGGGAAAAAAATAATAAATTTTCCACTAATATATGATAATTAAGAGTGAATATATCTGCATAATTATTCAAATGAACATTTCAATGACACTTCAATATGTTAAGGTACTAACTTCCAACCAATCTTGAGCTCCTGCGGGCTCCCAAGCAGAGAAACCTCCATTCTTACTCTGTGTTATTGACATGAGAGTAATGATTTAATATGTAAAGAAACAAGCCGCCCAAAAATAAATAAATAAATAACAAAGTTGCTTCGGAGTTAGTTCAAAAGATGACGAGGGTTTGTATATATACTAGTCTCTAAGCACGCACGTTGCACGTGGTCAGAAGCTCTTTTATTTTTTTAGTTAAAAATTAATAATTATAATTTTGAAATATATATTTTTATTTTTCAAACAAATAAAAAGGATAAATTTTAGAGATAAGTAATAATTTCTTATTGAATGTGAAGGTAAAAAAATCCTAAATTTTAGGAGTTCTTTTTTTTTTTTTTTTTAATTCAAAATTAAATTTTTTATTTGACATTTATGACCATTTTTTTAAATAAAGTTACCCTTCATTAATGAAGGTATATTTGAACCATACAAAAGTCCAGTTGAAAGAGAGGAATCCTCTTATATATATATATATATATATATATATATATAGCAATAGTAAATACTAAAATTTGTGTACAATTTTGGATTTTTGAGAAGAATATTCTTATATAACAAGTCTCTCTAGATTTGAACAAGTAATTTTCAGCATTTTTAGATCCACCTATAACAATGGTAGCTTGTATTACCCTATTCATGCGTACACGTGTAAAATAAGCAAACTTAAAAATACATTACTATGTTAGACTAATGATTAGATGATTAACCAATTCGTAATTATTTAAACTTTTAAGACAATTGATAATTTATAACGATACCATAGCAATTAATCTATAACTCGTGTTAATCTAAAAAGTTAAAAGCTTTGGTTGATACTTATTAAATCTAGGTCAATTCATGAGGGAAATGTGTTAACAATAATGGTTAAATCAATTAAATTCTCTTCCTAAGGGCATATGTTTTTGCTACAAGCTGTCATTTATCTTGCTTGGGAAAGTTAATCCTCACCTGTAAATAAAGTAGGATATTTACGGCATCACACAAGCACTCAGGCTCCATTTTCTCACCAACAACTTCAGGTGGCATCATTGACAAAAGCAAGCAGCACTGTGAAGTATAGATGAATTTGGTCACTCAATGATTATGGATAAGGAAAAACAGTACAATTTGAGAAAGTATCAAACAGAGTTATTTACCTTCAAACATTCTGCAGTGCAATCAGAAACTTGTATTCCTTGATCTTGATCAGAGAAAGCCCATGATCCTTTAGAAATGTGACGAAGCATTTTTCTAAAGTCTCCAAAAGGATTGTCCCTAACCTTTACTTTGTTTAAGGGGAACACAATAACTCCAAATGAAATTTTGACAATGACTTTGCTAAGCAAAAAATGTTGACTTTTATGATTTAAGAATAGAAAGTCAAACCTGGGATTTTTTTATGAAGTCATGCCCTTTAGCCAATACTGGTCCAATTTCATTAGTGAGATCACTAGCTAGAAGAGCTTGAATACTAAAACCCGTATCCCATGATTGACTGCCAAAACTCTACACACAAATTGCATAAATCAAAGTCAGCAATTCATGCAAATGGATAGGTGTAAAGTTCTACAATTGTTTTGCATAACATGTGTACTAACATGCGCCTTGATTCCATCTTCAGCAACCCATATGAATTCCTTCACCCTAGCAAGATGCTTCTTAAAAGAATCCCCATCTGGATCTTCAACCCAACAAGCAAGTGTACACAACGCCTGTTCAATGCAAATGGCATTAGGAGCAATATTATATAGCCTAGATTAACCACGTCTATGGCTTTTCTAGAGCACTGTAGAATCACATTACCTTTTCCACAACCCCAGCAGTAATGTATCTACTGGCTTCATCTCCATAGTGAATAAGCTTCATTGTTACTTGAAGAGCTTTTCTTCTGACCAATTGATTTAAAGGCCAACGAGTGAGAAGAGGCTCAGTTAATATGTATAGGCTATCCCAAAGTAGATCTTGTATCCAAGGATGCGGATAGTGGATATCCTCCTGTAGTAATTGATTTCAACAGTCAATGCATCCAAAGATGTATTTAAAAGACTATATGGTATATGTCATTCCAAAATTACCAACCATGAAGGTTGTTGGAATATTGACGTGTGAGTGACATAGTTAGCTAAATAATAAAGTTATAGAATTGATATTAATAATAAGAATGAATGGTTAATATGACATAATTAGGTCCAAACTTGCAAGCTTCAATTGGTATCTTCTTATGTTGTTATCTCCTTATCGAAGGTAAACTCACCTTTGCGCATTGATGACGTGCTTTGGCCCAATTAACTTCGCTGTAAGGTTGAATGTAAAGTTCCTCCCTTAATTGAAGAATAAGAGGTGTGATTGGCCCAACAAACCTTTTCCCATATAAGTATGAAAAAGGCAAGTACACCACCCGACAATAGATCCACATTTTGGCTGCATTTTAGGCACCGCAAAATAGATAAGTTATAATTAGAATTTGGTGCATTAAAAAGAATGTTAAACCTCTGTATTGACAAAGGCATCAAACAAATGTACTAACTCTATTTCAACATTGACTTAATTGAATTTAGAAAAGTTCGACATGCGATAATGATTTAAAATACACAAGAACTCTAAGAACTTTTAATGAAGAAGTAAGCATATATTGTATAAACCTGGATGCATGGGAAGAAATGAAGGAAGAAGCCAAAATTCTGGAGGCATTGGGTTGCTTCCAGCCCATTCAAACACACCTAGTATCTACAGTTTACAGAATATTGTATACTAGTGTTAATTATCAACAAAAAGTCATCATGCATGGTGAATACTTGAAACCAAATTGTGAAAGAAATATGATTATATTTTAATTTATAATATAAATTATTTTGAGTATTTAACTCTAATTTGATGTTAATCTCCACAAATAAATAGTCATACCGAAAGCCAGGACTTTCCCCAAGAAGATATGTGTGTTGCACCACCACGATCAAGGATCCATTTTCTTGCTCTTGTACAAGCATTGTCCTGACCACCATCAGGTCCTTCCCCAAGTATTCGCATACAGATGTAGCTGAGAACAGTGCAAAACATGATGCTGTGGCCTCCTATGTAAAATCCCCATCCACCATCTTCATTCTAAAATGTGATAAAGTTATAGCATAAATATTATACATGATGTTTGAAGTTTTAAATAAAAACAAGAAAAATAAAATAAAAGTGACAAATTTTGCAAAATCTCTATTCTTATTGATTCAATTAATATTTTAAACTTTCAAGAATATATACCTGATGATTGTATATGTAACGAAGAATTTCCTTTTTATACTCAGCTGGGAAGACAGTATTAAGATGTCCTGTAATGTAAAAGCATAATACCTGTAGTTTTTGGATCAAATACAAGAAAAATAGTAGTTATATCGAGCTGAAAGCCAAAATAGTTCACTGGCAAGGATGTTATCTGTGAACAATTTCATTGTTCACAGTCACTTATTAATATTGAAAAATTAATAATGATAATGATGCAACTCACAAGAGGAGGAAGGAAAAACAAGGGGCCAGCATTTTCAGCAGGCCAATGGCCATGACAAGACTGCAAGGCCGTATAGAAATGGACAGCCCTCCTCAATGCACTTGTGGCCTTTTCATGTGTGATTTCCTCTCCATCCTCAATCTTAACTGAGGGAATTGTTTGTTTGAAGTTTTTCTCCCTCAAAAACTGCAATCATTCAATAATTCTACGTCATTAGCAGAAAAAATTCCTAAGGCATTAGAACTTAAAAATACATATGTGTGAACATTAGCATCACCTACAAATACCGTAGAATTTCATTTCATAAAATAAACAACCAAAACAACATTTATAAATTTGGGCACTATGATTATACTAGAATTTTAGTTTGATGAACATTGATCAATAATATCTATTAACTAATCCAAGTGGCTAATAGAAGATACTGAGAGTTGTGGTTGTTGTTGGCTTTTTCTTTTTATTTTTTCTTTTATTATTTTATTTTTTTGGTGTAAATACAATCCAATGATAGTTGTTACTTGTTAGAATTGAGAATCAATTTTCTATATATATGCAAGCATAAGTGTATTGTACAAGTATTCAGCAAAAGAAAGTGTATTGTACAAGTAAAAAGTTGCACAAGTACATTGGATCTAGAGTCCATTGGGCTTGTACCATAAGTAAAGATAAGAAACCTTAAGTTGGGAAACTAGATCACGAAAGCATTCTATGGGAAGGGATCTAGTCTGGAAACTAGATCACTTGACAAGATCCTGCAAGCTGATCTTGACAAGTGAGAAATTTAGCTGAAATACCATGTTAAAATTGATAATCAAAATTTAGCTATAAGAGTATTTTACAAGTAATATGTATGTAGTTTAAGTAAAGTTCATTGCGCCCATAGCCCGTTGGGCTTCTACACCACCAAAAACAAATCTCAAATCCAATTAACCATTTGAATTCGATCTTCTATTTCTAGCGTTTGGTTGTGAAAAAATTTTCTTTATCATTTTAGGTTCTTTTAAAAAAATTTAAGTATAATTATACTTTAACTAAAATAAACCGATCAACAAAATGCACATGTAGCTAATTATACATATATATGCCCATGCAATGCAAAGATAATGTCGGCTGTATGGTTATTGGTGAAAGGGTGATTCTAGCAATATAATAAAGTTTACTATATAGTTTTACAAACGGACACATCTATTTTTTAAATTTTAAAAAAATTAAAATTTTTATTTATTATATTATTGAGGCAATATCAATTGCATTCATTATTATTTCATCTATTTGTAGACTTTTTGAAATAAAATTCATAATAGAACTTGATGTAACATAGGCCAAGGTTACAAAATCAAGTCAACCATGTTAGTTACTAACAAACCATCAACAAAAGTATGAATAATAAATTTTTTTTTTTTTTTAAAGATATATTACTAAGGGGTAATTACACTCCCCTACTTTGATGTTTGGAGAAATGATGCATCATCCCAAACTTCAAGGGACAAAACATTCCCCCCCCCCCCCCCCCCCCCCCCCCCCCCCCACTCTTAACATCGATTAATCAAACTTTGTTAAATTAATATTAAAACTATTGTGTACTAACTTACCATTTGCTTAAGGATAAGTTTCGAAAATTATTTTATTTCATAACTAAAGTTCATAATTATTATTATTTTTTTTTTTAAATTATGTAGAGATTTTGCATTGCAAGTATTTGGTGCTTGAAAAATTTTGCCTTTTATTCTAATTTATCAGTTTTATTTTTTTTACTAACAATGGCTAAATTTTTTTTAAAGAGATTCTAATAAAAATTTAGGATATTTCATTACTCGTATAACAAAAAGGGAGGGAAGTGTTAATTTCTTTAAATCTCAAGTGAGGGGAGTGTAATTACCCCTATTACTAATAACCTATATATGTCGATAAATTGGATGGGTTTGATTTTGATCCAATCGGATATGAGTAAGAAACTTATCATACTAAAGCGAGTTGTTGTATCTATAACCCTGGCTTGAATTTTGATTGGTTAGCTCAACTCAATATAACTCATATGCTTTTTTATTAAAAAAAAATAGACTTTTAACAAACTTTCTAACCTCTCTTTGTTCGAATTTCTTTCAATTTAAATAAAATAAGAAGAAAAGTACTCAATGAGTTTAATGATACATAAATCCTTAAGTCTGTAGTTTGGTAATTAATTCTAATGATTTACTAGTCAAATAATTTCACAAAAATAATAAATAAATAAAATACCTATGCATGGTATACATGAAATAAAAATATAAAGTTAAGGTACCTGCATTCGCCAGAGAAGATCACCGCAAGCCGGGAATTGACGTCGATTTTTGTGGAAATTTTGACGAGCCTCTTCAACCTCAGCTCGCTCTTCTGGTGTGCCAGCCTCCGGGTCAAACTCCCATGTTTGTCTTCCCGCAAAGTTATTTGTACTAAAAGATAAGGGTCATTTTTGCCCTCTCCTATCTTCAGCTTCCACATTCTTTCTTTTTTTAATTTGAATCTGCATGTGCAAAGCTCTATCATAGTGATGATAATGACACCACTCTCTTCTCTTTTCTTTTGCTTGTAACTATTAGAGTCTGTGGTAGTAAATAATCATGTGTGTGTGTGTGTGTGTGTGTATATATATATATACAATGAGCATCATTTCAGCAAAGAAGATTAGAGTCTGTGATAGACAAACGACATACGAAAAAGACCTAGAAATTGACCATTTAGATGATGTATACCAGAAAACACTTATGTGATCCCATATATTTCACTGTAAACATGTTAGAATGTGAGAGAGAGAGCTACCTTTATGAAATATATGGTACTCAAAACCTGTAATACTGTTGTGTTGAGAACTTCCTACCAATATAGATTTGGCTATGGAGAGGAACAAATGAAGATATGTGGGTTTGCAAGGCCTTAAACTTGAGAATAATTTTTGATCTTCAACAGGCTGAAGCTCGCCTAATATAAGAAAAATCTACACTATGTATTATAGAGTGCCTAGTGACAAAGGTTTATTACTCTATATTCAAGACTGTAACCTATAACCAATGCTTGAGTGAGCACTTGTCCTCAAGCATTGATTCCTCAGCAAGTACCACGGTCCACGACTGAACCGTACCCCTTAGCCTTTGAGAGAGAGAGAGAGAGAGAGAGAGAGATGGGATACCTAGCTAATTGATTGTGCGATGCAATTTTTATAAAGAAATTACAATAACTTTTGTTAAGGACTTCCCACCAAAGTTAGAATATGGCTACGAAGTGAACATAAATGAAAGGTATGGGTAGTTTAGTGATTTTTAATAGGCTCAACAGTCTAATACAAAAGATACACCTGACTTTGAGTTAAACAATATATATGTTTTCAGGAGGCAAATGTTGGGTCGTAACAGCAAAAGTAACAAATATGAACAAATTTAGGAACATTAGCCCTATTTGGTAGGGTAGCTAAACAATATATTTTCAGTTTTTAAACAACATTACACATATTTCCACACACTTTTTCAACCTCACGTATTTCAAAAAACTACAAACAATATTACTCAAATTTCTCTACTAAATCTAGTCTCGAATTTTGATTTTTTGTCTTAACAAATAACAATTTGATCTAATGTAACCAACAACAACACAAAAGTGACAAATAGGCACAAAAACAAATTTTTTATGCACTATTGCCAAATATGTCTCTCTTTGTTTTTTTTTTTTTTTTCCAAAACTGCATTATCCTCTCTCTCACTCTCTAGGACTTCACATAGTATGTTATAAATTGTTAGGTGCCCACATCTCACAAAACAGCACACGCCCAACCCTTGACCCTCTTTTATTTCTTGAGCTTTTTCTTTCTTAACCTAGGACTTCTTTTTTTTTTTTTTTAATGAATTTCTTAACCTAGGACTTTTTCTTAACCTAGGAGTTAGGACGCCCACAAAAAAGCTCACACATCTTCATAAATGTAGCCGACTTTGTACATAATCTCTATTATTATTATGCATAGGCGGCTCTACTTGTATGTGAGGGTGGTCCTCACACATCTTCGTACATGTAGCCACCTTTGTACATAATCTCTATTATTATTATGCATGGGCGGCTCTACTTCTCAAAAAAAAAAAAAATTTATATAAATAATTATTTTAAATTAATATATTCTGGGACCACCCTGACTTGAAAATATTGTGTATATATACTTTAAAAGTACATATTATTTACTAAATTAACCTATTTTAACCACCCTAATAGAAATGTTGAACACTTTTACTTAAAACTCATAAGAATTTAAGTTCAATAAATATAAGAGTAATGCTACATCTACAACATTTTCACAATAAATTTTATATGGTATACTATTATTGATTCTAATTCGAGTTCAATATTGACATGTTTTACCCACTAATAACAAGCTAACAACTTGTTGCATAAAATTTGTTATGAAATTATTGTGGTCATTTTATTATTCTCATATCAACTCTTTCAATTTGCACTTTATCTTCTATTAGTTTTTTTTTTTTTTTCTTATTCTCTTTGTTAATACAAAAAATTGTAATCTATATATATATATATAAAACCGAAACTTTTGAAACTTTCACAATTTTTCACATCATCACTATTTTCTTTTTCTTTTTATTTTTGATTCTTTTTATTTTAGGTTTTATATCTTATAACAATAATATTGAAAAACGTATACAAACTTGGAGGCCTATTTAAGGGCTCTATAAAACTTGATGGACAAGAAAATATATTCTAAAATAAGCCCTAATTAATACCTAACTATAATAGGAACCAAATTTGACCTAAAAAAAACATTAAAAGAGCCTAAAAATAAGGAAATAAATCACCTAGATCTAAAATAACGTTTTTTGCATAAAAATACCAAAATCTCTTCTCTCCTTAAAACCTTAACAATTACTATCTCAAAACTCTAAACTCAACTTCCCTTTAAGATTTTAAAAAAAAAAAAAAAGGAGAGAGACTCACGTAAAAAAAAAAAATAAAAAAATAAGAAGGAAGAGGGACTCAACTAAAAAAAAAAAAAAAAAAAACGTAGGTTTTGTCTTTTTTATTTGCTTTCATATGTGCCTGAAATTTTCATTCTATCTTATTGTTTTGTTATGTTTAGAATTTATTTTCTTCTAAGTATTTGAGTTAATCTCTATATTTTGATAGTGTTTTTGTGGGTTTGGTTTTTAGGTTGAAATTTCTAATAATTATTTTATATTGTATACAGCAGAAGAAGCATCTCTATTTTTTGGAGAAAAATCAAAGCTGCAACCTATGTCTTCCAACTCAAGGTGTGGTAAATTTTTATTTGGTATATTATATATGAATTTTTTGAATTTGAAGGGTTTTGTTTGGTTTTGAAGTAGAATTTGGGGATTCTATAAAATTTGGAAGGTTTAAGTTTTGGGGTTTTTGGTATTTGCGTCTTAGTAGGTTGATCTTAATTCTTTACCTTATATGTTTTTTCTTTATTAAGAATTTTTATTTTGGGTTCATGTGATTTTTTGTTTTCTTAATTAAATCTTTGATTTTTGGTTGATTAATTATTTGTTTGGATTCAACGTAAAAGATAATGGAATTATGTGTTATAAATTTGATAATGTTCCATGTTTTGAATTGTTTTTATTGTTATTAATACGACTAAATAAGATTTGTTTTTATCTTTGTAGTTTATATCAGTTTTGAGTGTGTGTATATATATAACTTTTGGGAATTTTGCTTTATTAATTTAAGAATTGTAAATTACTTTGTAGGTTTCAGTAACTATGTACCTGCAGTGAAACATTGACAATATAAGCATATATATATATGGTATTAACATTTTATAAAAATCTTTCTTACAACCTAATAACATTCTACGTTAGACAACACTTCTAAACTAATGAAAAACATAGAAGTTAAATATTTATTCCCATTGTATTTTATTTAATTATGACAGATCCGTTTTTTTTTTAAAAACGCTAACTAGCAAAATGTCTATAATATGCATGTTATTAACCCAATTTTCTATTTCTAAATTTCTTAGATTTTATTATATAAATCTTTTTTTCTTTTAAATTCTTGGTGGGCAAATCAGTCTCTCACTAATTCTTTTACTTTAACGTGATGTTAGTTAATTGTCCTTTTATTTAACTATCCCGTGCATCGCACGGGTTAGCGACTAGTATTTTATGTATTCGCGTGTTTTTTTTTTTTTTATGACGTTAATATATTTAAATTTTCTTTTTATTAAATTTTGTATAATTTAAATTTCTTAGTGACCATCCTAAGCAAATTCCTAAAGCCGCCGCTGTTATTATGTACAAAAGTCGGCTGGAGATAAAAGAAAAGACTGAAGAAATAAAAGGGACGCTATTCAGCCATTTGAGTACTGTTACTATTAGGGGCCTAGCCAACTACCTCATTTAATGAGATCTTTTTTCAAGTGTGGGCTGGGCCCAATATATCATTTGTGTGAAAATCTATATAATTTAATTTCTTTACACACCAATTGACAACTATAGGTGCCTTTTGCGTTGATGGGCTAAGGCCCGTTTTGCTGTGGGTCAGAGAGTTGGACCTGCTCACTATTCTAGTAGGACCTTGCTAAAAGGCCAGTTTTTGCACAAACCCAACATCCAAAATAAAAACAAGAAGCACTAACAAATACATGTGTACTAGTACACAAATATCAGTACACATTTATAAATTTAAAAGCAAATATCTTATAGAGGAAGGTTAGTTAGGGAAGCAATTAGCATAACCAATACAACAGAATGCAAAATGATACAGTAGAATGTAAAATGATGAGTTTTTCGGCAAGAATTGAATTAAAGAGAACTTAAACCCCAACTTGAACAACCTTGCTATTGGGTTAAGTCCTTAACACTTCGTTTGTTTCAATATAAAATAATTTTAAATGTAGAATATTTTACATGCAAAACATTTTACTATAAAATATTTTACAGAAAACATTTTCAAGTGTTTGGAATAACAAAACACATGAAAATGCAAACCATCACCAACCACCCCCAAATAAGCAAAAGCCACCACCAACCACCTCTACCACTAAATGAGCATAAACCATTAAACCACGCCCAAAAAAACCAAATCTAGAAGAGAGAAAAAAGACAGCCACCACCATCACAACATCCCAGCCACCACCTAAAAATCTAACCATTAAACCATAAATCTGATCATAAACCACCAGCAATCCACAATATATGAGTATTAAACCATTTTTCCTTTTTAATTTTCCTCCTCCACACGTTTTTCTCTCCAAAGGTGCAATCATTGATGGGCCACACAATAAGAGTATATCTCAAAAAGAGAGCATTATATGCCATGTGTCTAACATGCAATCACTTAAGCAGAATGTCCTTTAATGGTAGTCATGCTCCACTTGTTTTTAGTCCTAAACAGAGTCAAAAAGTCTCTTGAAAGGTCTCCTATTAAATCTCTCTCTCTCTCTCTCTCTCTCTGTTCTTTAGATCTAAACTAATACACACAAAAAATCCAATCTCTTGTAGATCTCTATCACTCTCACAAAGTTTTCACATCAACCATAGTTACCATATAAAGTTTAACTTCAAGTCATAGCATCAGTAGATGAAGTTTAGCATCAATGGCCGAATTTTTCTCTCAAGCGTGGTGAAGGAACTGCATTCTGCGTGAAGTTCAGTACTAGTACGAATGTCTTCCCTGGAGTTGAGCATGAGTGATGAGGAGTTAGTGATGGGAGGTGCTGCCGGTGGAGCCTGGAGCTGGCTCGCGGTGCCGTTTAGAACTTGCTGGCGATAGGATAGTGGGATCAAACGTGGCTGGGTAACGTGGGTTATGGAGATAAATCTGAGAGGGAGAGAGGGCGTGAGAGGGAGAGAGCGTGAATATTATTGGGCAAGACAAGAGAGAGAACAAATGTAAAATATTTTACCAAAATTAAGTGTAAAATATTTGAGCGTAGCTTGCGTCTAGTGATCCAGATCCAGTGCACTGAACGCGTTGTGACAATTAGTGCGGCTCCAGTGCACTGGAGCACTGGACATAAGCCGTACCCAAAATATTTTACACAAATTTACCTAAGTTGATTTAGTTGACTGAAAATATTTTATTTTTTATCAAATATTTTACTGCAAAATAAATATTATAAAATGTGAAAATATTTTCTTAAAAATATTTTACATCAAAACAAATGGTGCGTAAATAACCTTATTTACCAAGAGTTAAAAGATTTACATGTACAACCTTTGATAAATAAGGTTATTTAAGGGTCTCTTGACCCACAAAATAAGATTTTCTTATAAAAAAAAAACCACAACCATGTACAAAAACCACATACTTCAACCAAATATATCAAAAATCCAATACATACAAATGAACTATAACCAAATACAAATATAGAAGATAAATCCATTTAGCTAAAGTACTGAAATAAGAGTTTTTCTAAGTCACAATTCACCACCCTTATTATCAACACATGATATTGCCCCAAGTGCATAGGTTCGAACAGTCACATCATGATCTGAAGTAAAATTAGAAAGGAGAGGTTCTAAACCATTTGCTTCCTTGACTAGTTGTTGACTATGGGGATTAGTCTGGACAATGGTTGTTACAACTTCTGCAGCCTTTGCACGAATATTTGAGTGGGAGTTTTTCAGGTAACCAAGGAGAGGAACCAAACCACCAATTGATGAAGATCTATAGCATATGCATTAACAGCCAAAACATGAGGCGTACTCTTGACACAGCTAAAAACAAAGGACAGGAAAAGTGTACACAACAAGTATATACAAATAACTAGTTACACAAAAAACCAACCCTTCAAATTCTCTTTAATTCAACTAAATCAGTAGTAAGACTATAAGACAAAGGAACGAGGGGACTTAAAAAAAATAAATAAATAAATAAATCTGGCTGATTTTTCAGGTGTATTCTCTGGGGTTTATTATTATTATTATTATTATTATAAAAATAGCTAATTAACCTAAAACAGAAGGAAACCCAAAAAAAAACCTTTATTACAGGGCATCAGTGACTTACTTAGAGCCTGAGCAGTAGTTAATCTCTTACGATAATCCTTGTGTTCAACAGCCTCTTCACAAAGTCAATTGCGTCAGGAGACAAAGATGCCCAAGGGGCTTCATCAAAGCTTGGATCTGCCTTGAGGACAGCTCGGAAGATGTCAGATTCTGTCTGGGCCCAAAAAGGCCGGCTTCCACATAAAAGAATATAAGCAATAACACCAATTCTCCACATGTCCGCATATGATCTACGTATAACTTCAGGAGCCACATAATAGGCACTTCCTACGATATCATTCAACCTCCCATCTATAGAAACTTCTCATTATTAGACCATAACTCTGTTTTTTTAAAGTAATTAGAGAGACAAATCTCAGGTAGTAGTCCTGACCTAGCTTTACATAGACAGAGAGTCCAAAATCAATGGCCTTGAGCGGGGAATTTTCATCATTGGAAGTGGAAAGAAAATTCTGAAGCAGAAAAACGCGCATTCAGAAAAGACGATGTAGAATAATTTGTGTCTATAAATATATTATGTTGAAAATATTCATCTCAAAAGATAGATGATAAATAGTTGACAGACTGGTGCTATAATATAAACAACCACAGAATCAGTATCTAAGAGATCATGAATGTGGTCAGAAAATGCTATATAACAGGAAAATATGGCATATCTTTTTCCCACTTTATGGTATACAAGAAAATATTTAGTAAGAGTATGAGTAATTTGAAAGTATTCTGTCTAACAGTTCACCTCCATTGCATAACCTGAAGAATGCAACATATTAAAGAGGGTGAGCTCAAAATTTAAAAGGATGTAGCTTTCATCAAGACAGCTTAGAAACTTAAAACAAATATTGAACTCCTATCAGGCTATCACTGCTTAGGGAATAAATAATAAGAGACAGAAAATGTATAACATGAAAGGCAAGAGGACAACACATTGATAAGCATGCATCCCTGGAAATCCTGGTATATCAGATGAATATCATACAACACAAGGGCCAAACCTTTTTCCAAGTATCAGACTATTTAACCAGTCCATTATTATTCTCATATATGGATGACTGAGCCATGTCAAATCCATTTGATATTAGAAGCAACATGGTAAAACTGGCATCAATATCCCAATAATTTATATGGCGACCAGAAGCACGTTTAGAAGTGTGAATTATTTACATAGAAGTGACATCTATGTAAGATTGACAAGTGTACAAATTTGCAATCTAATTCTCATTACCCAAAAAAAAAAAAAAATCATTCAAGTTCTAGTATAGACCTAGACCATATATATCTTTTTATTTTATCTTAGCCAAAAGACCAAGAAAGGTACTGTGAGTTCATACAACGAAAAAAAAAAAAACAGGACAAATTCTTGATATAGAAATTAATATGATAGTTAGGAAAATTAATATGATCAATCATGGTATATTGCAAAGCACAATTATGATCCACTGTCAACTCCACTACAAACACTTACCATGTACAATAAATTAAGGAAGATAACTTATGACTTCCAAATTGGCACTACAACTTACCACTAGACCAGCCTATATATGACATCTCTATTCACTGCAATTTAAAAAAATTTAGTTGAAAGCCTTTCTTCTAAGAAGCCTTCTTACAGGGTAAATCATGTGAAAACAGAGATTAACATCTAATGAATTATAAATCTACCAAATTCCTGCATACCTCTAGAGCCACTGATTGCAAACTACCTACTATCCAAAAAAACTCATTAGCATATTTACCCATTCATACTCCAACAAGACCAAGGTGGGACAAAAATTATAGATTATTGCAGCACAAGTCAAACTCTGCTCACAAAAAAGTCTTCAATAATCAAAAGAAGATACTATAAGTCTGTAACATACAAAAGGACTCACTTGAGTTTCTCCACTGGAAGACAACCCAGATCAACGTTGCATACAGGACAGCAATCCATCTCCTCATCTAAGATCTTCTCATATATGCACTTCCTGCAAACTGGTTTCTGGTTTGAAATTATAATAAGTGTCAGAAATGGTTGTAGAAAGAGCCAAAAACATTCCAGGAGATAAAAATTTTAGCATTTAATTTCTTCAATTTCTTTTTCAATTCTGTGACAAAGTAATGAAAGTATAGTGTTGAATTTAATCTAACACATATTAAGTTAATGAAGAAGAAAAAATAAATAGTACTTCAACACTGTGAAGCCAACCATAATAGAAAGACCATGTTGAGATGAGCATTTTTTTATTTTAAAATTTTTCTTAAGTAGAGATAAGCTTATCCTACTCGACTTCTCAATAGCTACATCGGCTAGCCTACTCGACTTCTCACTGCCGGTTGATGGCATCGTAGATCAAATCTAATTGGAAGAGAGAGAGGAGTCAACTCGATCAATCAGATGTGGGAAACAGCCGGATTGGGTTGGTAATGAACTGTGATGCGCCTGGGGAGGATAGAAGGTGAAGCTGCTCCCTGGGCTTGGCTTGAAGGCCCTTTGTTTTTGCTAGAGATGGAGCGTAATAAAAGCATTGGCCCAAAATTCGTTTGTTTCAATGCCAGGCAACCTGAACGGTTACCTTTATTCTTGGCATGTGCCTACATTGTAAGTATATTTTATTTACCAGTTCTGGGAAGAGAGATTTTTTGAATAGAAAGAATGAAACCAGTACCTATTTCCTCCTGCTTCATGCGCCGGGCTGGACCTGTACCTCCCAGATTGTCTACTCCTGTTTTACATATTTCTCATACTAATCTATTAGCCGGCCTGTATACGAACAAGTGCAATAGCTTTTATTCAAAGAGCCACATCTACCACGCGCGCCGTAAGAGCCCCAACAGCTGATTTGTGATTGAAATACTGCATGTTCCCATGTCTGCCTGTAACTCTTCATGAACCTAACGAAACAACTTAACTAAGCTATAAATTGAGCGCCTAGGCAGGTTATTATTCCAAGCACCAACAAGCGGATGTACGTACAAGCGAAAGACCAGACCAATGAACCGAAAGACCGCCTTTCCTGCATGTGCGTGCCGTTGACCAAATGAGAGATCTGAAAAACAAAAGTGGAAAGCCTTTTTCTTGCTTCGCTTACATGCTAGCTCATTCTATGAGTGGACTAGTCCCTTGGGGAATACTCCTTAATGTCATATACTGAATGCTCGAGTAGGGGAGTTTCAAGAAGATCAATGAGCACCCATTGATCGAGTTGGGGAGTTTACCTTTGCCTTCTTCTTTCCGATTGATCACGTAAAAACAATTCAGTTGATTACGAGACTTTTTGATAGAGGATAGTTTCTAGTAGAACGGGAAGGATTAGTTAAAAGGAAAGCAAAAGCACTTTCAAGAGATCCTAGGCCAAAAGCCATTTCTCGATAGTTTAGTGAGCCCCTAGTACCTTAATCAAAGAAATTGAACACGCTTTTTGCTTAAAGAAAGATTGCCATAGAGATGACTGATACAAACAGGGGACAACTATTTTTAAAAGAAGAAGTTCGTCTCGCACCTGGTGTGCTACTTCCTGCCACTACTTTTTGAGTCTCCCGCTCCTCTATTGGTTGAATTTATATTAAAGAGAGAAATTCCAATTTCTCTAGTGGTATTAGAGTTTCTCTCTTCCTAAACTGGAAATACACGCTTTCATTTAGGGTTTTTTCCCTCGAGTACCCACCCCTCTGCGTAACCCCCTAGTTTAGGCTCATTGATAGCGTGTATAATCAAACCAGGCCGAACCTAACGTGAAACCTCTTGCACGGTATCCGTTTTCTTGTTTGTTGACTGGATAAGTCTATTTACATGAAGGAATTACATTGAATAAAGTAGAGGAATAAAAACCTCCGGGTGCCCTCCTATGTTGGAACTCCTGCCAAGCGTTCACTGCTCCTACACCTGCTCATGGTTGACTTTCTGGCATATTTACTATCTTCGTATATTTGTTATTTCATATGTGATATTCTTCTTCTCTAGAATAGTGGAATTCAACTTGAATTTCTATTCCTTCAAATCCAGCATGACATGTGTCAAGAAGCGTAGTACCCCGACCCATCAATCAAATAAAGGCTATACACTCTTGTTTTGGCTAATTCAATATAACCATATAAACGAAATCCCATGGAGACCAAACAGATGGCCTTCATTCCGGGCAGGAAATGATCTATTGAATAAAGGGAACTCCACCTCTAGAAAGGATAAAACATATTGAAATAAAAGAATTGGTGGATCTCTCCCATTAGACGGATCAACAACACCGGGCATGGGATACACAGGCAAGAGAGCTGATTTGACCGGGCAAACTAGATGAGTGAGATTGATTTAAAGCGAAAGCGCTGTGCCAACTTGTGTACAAGATTTATATATGGATTTTAAACAATAGTGAAATCCTCTTCAAAAGTCCTTTCGTACAGGCTGGCTATTCAAGGTCTATTGGCTTTTTTGCTTATGCGGTACTTTGACTGCTAAGCCTCGCTTATGCACCGAAAAAGATCGTCAATAGGAAAGCTCTGTTACGCACCAACGACGGCCCCTTCTCTTTCCCTTTCTCATCTCCTACCTTAATCCTTTGCTGGCTTGAATGAATTCCATCTATTTTTTTCTTTGTTTGCAAGAATTACTCAGAGGATGACCCACCGGTATACCTCGAATGGATAGAATCATACTACAGCTACCGATGCCGTGCCTTCACACTCGAGATGCTCACTTATAAAGTCAGTGCTTCTGCCGCTGCCATAAGAAATGCTACTGAGACTAATACTGCAAATACTACCGAGACCGTGAATGCTGCCGACATCGGAGCTACTTACTGATGGTCCTTCACTTACTTCTCTGGAGTTAACGATGCCACTTTTTCTGTCATGGAGACTGCTGGCCCTTAGGATGGACTGGCTTATTGGCTTAATGCTCTCATTTGTTCTCTTACATGCCCAATAAAGCAAAGGATAGGGATCGTCGCTCATGTCTTACTGTAGATATTATTTCATAGCCCACTTTTTTTAAGAGAAAAAAGTTGTTTGCCAAGCTTGAATGAGAGAAAATGGATGGCTAGCAATGTATAATATGTCAGTAGCAGTGAACATGACGGCAAGTCCTAGTAGGCAAACATTCTTCTTGCTTGGTCTTTTATAGGTATGTTAAGTCTTTGGTGTTGTATGTGTTAACAATATAAAGAGAGAGAGAATGACTGAATAGTCAGTATAATAATATGTGTGCAGTATAAGTAATATACTGGGCTAAACCCAATGGGCTAATATAGCCTAATCTATACACTAACATCCCCCCTCAAACTCGAGGTGGCAAGGAAGAAGCCAACTGGAGTTTGGATATAAGATCCCGAAGACGACCAGGCGGGTGAGACTTGGTGAAGATATCCGCAGGCTGGTCAGCAGATGAGATGGAGAACAACTTGAGATTGCCTTTCTTGAGATGCTGGTGAGTGATGTGGCAGTCGATCTCAATGTGCTCGGTGCGTTCATGGAAGACATCATTATGAGCAATGTAGATAGCACTATGATTGTCACAATAAAGAGGAGTAGCAGTGGGTTGTGGAGCATCCATGTCAGCCAAGAGCCAGCGAAGCCAGACAAGCTCGCAGGTGGTGTCGGCAAGGGCACGATACTCGGCCTCAGTACTGGAACGGGAAACAACATCCTGCTTTTTGCTACGCCATGAGACAAGAGAAGTACCCAACAGGAAACAGAAACCTGTGATAGAGCATCGATCAGTCGAATCACCTGCCCAGTCCGCATCTGAATAAGCATGAAGCTCAAGAGAAGACCGAGAGGAGTAGTGTAGATCATGATAAAGTGTACCCTTGACATACCGGAGAATCCGAAGAACAGCAGCATAGTGGACAGAACGAAGGGCATCCATGAAGTTACTAACCATACCCACGGCATGTGAAATATCTGGACGAGTAACAGTGAGATAGATCAGACTACCAACCAACTGACGATAGCGAGTAGCATCAGAGATAGGTTCACCATCCAAGGGCGTGAGCTTTGCATTGTATTCCAAAGGAGTGGAAACAGTCTTGTTGTCAGTGATACCTGCTTTGGAGAGGAGATCAGAAGCATATTTAGCTTAGGAAAGATAGTATCTATCAGAGGATGAGGTAACCTCAAGTTCAAGAAAATAGCTAAGAGTGCCCAAATCTTTCATCTCAAAATGCTGACTAAGGAAGTGCTGAAGAGAGCGGATACCTGCAGAATCATCTCTAGTAATAATCATATCATCAACATAAAGAAGAATAAGAGGGATACCAGCAGAGGATCTTCGGACGAAGAGAGCAGTGTCATGAGGACTCGAAGTAAAACCCTGCTGAGCAACAACTGAGCTGAACTTTTCAAACCAAGCTCGAGGAGCCTGCTTGAGGCCATAAAGAGCACGACGAAGGCGACAAACTTGATTGCCTGAGTGTGGATAGCCAGGAGGTGGTTGCATGTACACTTCTTCTTGAAGGTCTCCATTGAGGAAAGCATTCTTCACATCCATTTGATAAAGAGGCCAACGGCGAACAGCAGCCACAGCAATGAGACATCTGACAGATGTAAGGCGAGCAACAGGAGCAAATGTTTCCTCATAATCAATGCCATACTCTTGGGTAAAGCCCTTGGCAACTAGGCGAGCCTTGTATCGTTCAACAGATCCATCAGCCTTGGTCTTGATCTTGTAAACCCACCTACAACCTACTACAGACTGACCAGAACGCAAATCAACCATATCCCAAGTGTGATTTTTATGAAGGGCATCTAGTTCATCATTCATAACTTGCTACCAAAGAGGGTCAGTATGGGCCTCACGATAGGTATGAGGTTCATAGAGGGTGGCAAGGGCAAAAAAGCAGTGATAATCAGAGAGATACGGGGGAGGAATGCTTACCCGAGTGGAACGACGAAGTTCAGGACCATCAGGAGACTCAAGAGAGGGTGGTGCCACAGGATCCAAGACAGGCGGGTCATATGCCGGGGACAGAACCGGAGATGAGTCGTCTGGAGAGGCAGCCGATGTTGAAGAATCCTTCACAAGTTCAGGATAGAGAGAGAGGAAAATATCAGTAAAAATGGGAGACTCAGAGGAAGAGGATGTAGAAAACTGCTGAAGACTCGTGAAAGGACGATGTTCCCAAAACTCAACATGACGGGAGACACGAAGACGATGAGAAATGGGATCATAGCAGCGAAACCCCTTTTGAGATACACCATAACCAAGGAAACAACAGAGACGAGCACGAGGTTGGAGCTTTGTTCGTTCATGGGGAGGAAGAAAGACAAAGCAAGCACAACCAAAAACCCGAAGAGAAGAGTAGTCGGGGGTTTGACCATAGAGAAGCTCAAATGGTGATTTGTTGTGTGTAGTTGGTGAAGGGATACGATTAATGGTGTATACAGCAGTGAGTGCAGCCTCACCCCAAAAGCGCTCAGGAAGAGAGGCAGAAATGAGAAGGGTGCGGACAACATCAAGAATGAGCCGATGTTTTCATTCTGCACGACCATTTTGTTGAGAGGTATAAGGACAAGACCGCTGAGTAAGTGTACCATGATTGTCTAAAAAGGATAGGAAAGATTTATCATTATATTCTTGAGCATTATCTGATCAAAAAACTTTGACGGTGCGATTGAACTGTGTTTCAATCATTTTATGAAATGTTTGGTAAATAGACACAAGTTCAGACCTATGGTGAAGCAGATAAATCCAATTATATCGAGAAAAATCATCCACAAATATGACAAAATATCTAGATCCCCCCTCGGTAGGGACAGGTGCAGGACCCCAAATATCAGAATGTATAAGATCAAAAGGTGCAGAAGAAAATAAGTCACTATTATTAAAGGGTAATTTTGTTTGTTTGCCAAAATGACAGGAAGTACAATCAAATTTTTGAAACTGAACTGAACCTAAATGACCTTGAGAAGCTAACAACTGAAGACGAGATAAGGATGGATGACCAAGACGAGCATGCCATAGATCAGGTGAGGAGGTGGCAGTGGTAGCAACTGCAGAAATAACTTGTGAAGAAATCTTCAAGTCATGAACCTCAAACATGCGACCAACCTTACGGCCTGTCCCAAGTACTTAACCCGTCCGGGGATCCTGCACATCCACACCATGATTAGTAAATAGAAGATCTACGCCTAATTCACAAAGTTGACCAACAGAAAGCAAATTGAGGGATAACTTTGGGATATGAAAAGTGTCACTAAGGGATAAACAAGGAGAAGAGATTGTTCCTTTATGACTAACAGGCATAGGAGTTCCATCAGCAGTGTAAATGGTGACTGGATGTTCTAAGGGTGCCTTATTAGAAAATTGGGCTTCATCAGGAGTCATATAGTTACAACATGCAGTATCAAAAAACCAAGGTTGTTTACCTGAGGTGGCAGAAAGGGCAGTGGAAGTGCGGGATAAAACCTGTTGAACAACTGCCTCAATATCAGTCGTAGTAAGTGAGGAAGCCAAAGATGGACCTGTAGGAACCGATGGATTGGAAGGACATACAGCAGCTGCCTGAGGAAGAGAAGCTTTATTCTGCTCTTGCATAAATTTCTGCCGTTTGCGACAAACTGAGATGTCATGGCCTTTAGCATGGCAAAACTCGTAGCAAATACCTTTGGAAGACTGAGAGGTGGAACGCCCAGAGTTTATTCACGGAGGAGCAGTGAATGCAGCAATGGGAGGTTGTGGAGATGGTGTAGCCAATACATGATCAGATGATGACATGTGATAAGCAGGTCGACGGTTTTCCTCAGAGATGAGCTCCTTCACTGCAGCATCAAGAGAAGGAGTAGAAGACCGGTTAAGCAGAGAAGCCCTAGTAGGCTCAAAATCCTCACGCAAACCCATCATGAAATGCATAAATTTATGGCGATCCCGATATTTGACAAAGAGCTCAATGTCCTTAGAACACACTAGTGGAGGATCTGCAGCAAAGAGTTGTTCCCACATAGTAGAAGTCTGAGAATAAAAATCAGAAATGGACTGACCTGTCTCTTTGCGCATTTGATAAAGTTTTGATTCAATGTGGAACTCCAAGCTTGAATCATTAGTACAATTATAGCGATCGGCCAAAAACTTCCAAGCAGCCTCAGCAGTCTCAAGACGAGGAAGAAGATTATGAATGGAGGGAATAGAGGTATTAATAAACCAAGACAAGATCTTACTCTGAATACTCTCCCATTCCTCTAGGCGATCTTCATAATCATTTGTTGTAACAGTAGTCGTGGAAGACTCTTCAGCAACTATGACTTTGGACTTAGGGTTTGGTACTGGCTTAGGAATTGAACCAGTCACATATCTCCACAATTTACGACCCTTGAGAAAAACAGTCATATTCTGAAACCATGCATGATAGGTGGTAGGACCATCCAACATAATGGTGATAGGACGTATAATGTCGCGTTCATTTTGTTGAGCCATAATGAAGAAAATGACCAAAAAATGAGATTTAGAGACCTCAAATGCAGAAACGGAGCCCAAAATCGGAATCTACGCGAAAAACTGAGCAAGACAGGTCCTGTTGAAAAATTTTGACTTTGGTCAAAGTCAACGGTCAAAGTCAACGCTCAACGGTCTGGTCAACGATCAACGGCTGACGCTGACGTGGATGCTGGCGTGGCTGAGTGACGTCACCCTAGGGCTGACGTGGCAGTCCGTGAAACGGAGCAGGGCGCGTGTGGTGCGTGACCGGCGCGTGAGGCGCGTGGAATGAAGTGACAGCGCGTGGTGGCGCGTGGAAGCGCGTGGTGGCGCATACTCGTGAGGCAGAAACTTCTGGCGGCACGTGGGCGAGCGTGGAAGCTTGTTTCTGGCAGATTTTTGTTGGGTTTTGCTCGGGACTGTCAGATCTGTCAATGTGTGCCTTTACTTTGGCGGTTTGATCAACAAACTGACGAAATCCGAGTGTTCTATGGTTGTGGGCATGACGGCAGTGACTCGCTTCTGACAGTGACTACTGGATGAAGGCGAGGGCAGCGGAAGAACGCCGGAGATGTCCACAGGAACCAAAAAATCAGAGGAAAGGCTTTGATACCATGTTAACAATATAAAGAGAGAGAGAATGACTGAATAGTCAGTATAATAATATGTGTGCAGTACAAGTAATATATTGGGCTAAGCCCAATGGGCTAATATAGTCTAATCTATACACTAACAGTATGGTTGAGTGAGTTTGCTTGATCATTGCTAATTGGCTTACATTGTTATTGTAGTATATTGGTATAGAGTATATTTGTATATTTCATTTGAATACTTATTTTAGTAAGATCTTATATCATATGTTCTAAGAGCGATGGGATCCCCTTCTATCACCAAATCAAGGGGAGCCCGAGCGACATTAAGAATAGCTTATAAGAAGGGAATTAGCTAACGAAGCCTAGCTCATTTAGGTCCTGCCATTCCTACCTATCTATCATCTATCATGGTCAACTCAGGAATCAGCTAGACCCGACTTTCTCTTTCAAATGAATTGATTCGCCAGTTTATGAGCTCAATAAGCTGGAAGCCAACGCTATATCTCTTGCTATGGCTCTTTGCTCATTATTGGTGGGGTATCTAGTCAGCACACTAAGAATGAAGTAGTACGATTGGTGGGCGTTGGAAAGAGAGTTTAAGTACAATTATCGTTGCTTAGCGAAGTGAGGTACAAAGCACCTTTCTGCTCTTTTCTTTGCATATGCTGGTTCGAAATCCACTCTTTCACTTTCTTCTTTGTATTTGTTTGGAATCTTTCTCTAGGTATGAGGTTTGACCCCCCTTTTTCCCCTTAAGCTTGAGCTTGCATGTTGCCGACTCATCCATTGCTAATGATTCTCCAAAAGTAGGTTCAAATGACTTAATTGCAATTGGTTTGGTAAATGTTGTAATAGATGTCATAAGATCCTCTCCTTCTTCTCTTAAGGCTAGAATCGGGAGTTGAGGCCGAGAAGCAGGGTAGTCGGAAGTAGCGAAGGGTAAATCGAAGGTAGCAAGTCTCGGGTCTTTGTCGCCAGTCTTTCTTCCCTGGGTTAAGTCTAAGTCTTTTTCTTCCTCTGGTCTTGCGAGTTAAGGGTCTTTGTTCGAGAAGGTTCCAATTCAAATGCTCTAAATGGGCTTTTGAGACCTTATATTGTCCAACAAAAGTGTCTTGCCTGCTTCTTCCTTTGGTGCCTAGTCTGTTGGTCCAATCTTATCTGCTAGCGCTTATTTGTTGCTTGGTCCGAACACATTCATCGATTCCGATCCGATCTTTTCTTTTTTTAGGTATGCTACTCCACGAACAGAGCGAATGAACATAAATCCAACCTAATATCATGAATATCCTTCAACCGTTATACCCTTATCCAGGAGAAATTTGGAAAGGAAAGGACTTTCCGTTTCTATTCCTTGCCACTATAGGTTTTTTTTTTTTTTTTTTTTTTTTTAAATCTTCTTTGTCTGAAAATAGGCTTTCTTGCCTATTTCAGTTTGGTCCTTTCGAAAGGGGAGTTAATCCTTTTGGGGGGGGGGGGGGGGGGGGGGGCGCACCCTATCTTATTTATTTATAAAAATGGGCTACTTCGAGGGTCTGACCTTGGCGATTCTTTTTGCTATTAGGGTCCTCCTCAGTACCAAAGCCGCGCCCTCTCTTGGTAATATGATGCTCCTTGCTGGGGCGGAATCGGGCCCGTCTACCACATTTCCCAAACTCAAATGGGAAGTGGCTCTCAATCTCCCCAACCAATCAGGAGACAGAGGACGTGCTCATACGGTTTAAAGAAGGGTATGATCAATTCATTGATTCTGGGAACTTTCACTCCTCTATATTCAAAATATGCCTTTCTAGGAGCATTACGATCTATAGCTCAAATGGTCTCTTATGAAGTCTCTATTGGTCTTATTATTATTGTGTGTCTTGTGAGCGTGTTTGGATCTGCAAAGGCAATCACTCGGATGTTCCCTTAACCCAACCCAGGAACGAACTGGAGGGAACCGCAGCATGGGGAATGTTCGCTTCTCGTCACAAGACTTATTTTGAGTTGTGGGTCATAAGGCTGGCTTCGGGCGGGCAGCTTTATCTGATCAAGGGTTGGGGCACAAGGGTCCTAGTACTATCTAGGTCCCCCAAAGGTGACTACAATGTGTAGAAATCTCACTCACCAGCCTAAATGATGAGCAAACACTCAAACGTGAGAGTAAGGGATCACCCAACGAATGCACGAGCTCCAAGAAGAGATGAGAGAGGTAGGTAAGAACCATGCTTTCAGAAAAGTGGTGGTTCGAATCTTATCTGAACTACAAGAATAACTAACTAAGCCATGCCATAAGACTCATTCTCCAAACGGGACGAGGCCAAGCCTTTAGGTTGTTTAAGTAGGTTGGGTGACAGATTGACTATAGGACTACTCTGAGATATAAACCAAGACAACAAATGTCGAGCATACGACGATGTCGCCTGTTTTCATATCGTGGAAGTCCCTGACAAAGGAAAGGGCTATAGGTGATGGCGCGTTTTGCTTTTTCAGGAATTTAAAGTTCTTTTTTTTTTTTTTTTTTTTGGTTACTTTTTAATTTTAACATACTATCATTTAGTAAGCTTTTTCAATTGGTGTTGTTGATGATGTGGTGCTTATGATGAGTAAGTGGTAAATACAAACAACAATTCAAGCCACAAAATTAATCTTATGGGTAAGTTTTACAGGTAATATTGCATTTAGTAGCAAATAGTGCATTCTCTAAACTATAACTTATAGTAACATCTCAAATTACAAAAAAGAAAAGAATATATATATATATATATATATATTCAACAAAATAAGAAAAATAGACCAAAATTTTTTTGAATCTTATCTTTCAATAGTTTTTAGTGTGTTTGGATTAAGATTTTGTTAATTTGTTAAAAGTAGAAAAAAAAAATATATATATATATATATATAATCACATATATGATAAAGTTGAATTACAATTTTAGAATTCAAATCAAATCAAAATTCACAATTCACAATTGCAGTCTAATTTTATTCTATCTGTCCAATTAATTTTTAAAATTTTTGTGCCGAGTGACTTCCATTCATAATGCTCAGTGTGGAAACCGAGATGAATATTTCATCATCACAATTATTGAATGCTTCTGTGTGTAAGTGCGGGTTCCATGCTAGTACAATATAATATTGTGGGCCTTACTCCCATTTTATTTAGGTGGCCATTATAAACTTCCATGCAGACACTAATAGCTGCTAAAGAAAGATAAAGTACTGGTGGGTAAGACAAAAAACTATATGGTACATAATGGTAAAATAATGAAGAACTTGCTACGGCACTTAGTTACATAGTTTTGGATGGCAATGGAACATGCTTGCGGTATTCTCCAAGAGCCCACAATGGGAAAACATTTCTATATAATGAATAGTGCAACATGCAGTTCTTCAAGTAGACTCCTGTGGTTTCCTATCACAACAAAGTAATTAATGATTAATTAGAAATTATTGGAAGTAAAATTTAAGCAAAGCATAGTACGTCATATTATTTTACATTCTTTTCAGTCTTTTTTTTTTTTTTTAATATAAATAGGAAGGGATAGCTTTATTAGTTGTGTTGCAACTTGCAAACTACTATATTAGTCAAGGGAAAAAACTATGTTCCATAATGGAAGAATGATATCTATGCTCTTGTCAATTTTCATATTTCTAGTTAGTATCATTTTCCTTCTATTTGTTATTTGAAGTTATGTTAAACAAAGATACCTGTTGAGGAAAATCTCCATTTTCCAATTGGTTATTGATTATCAACTTCGCTGCGCGATGAAGAGGTGTCGGGTCTCTTTCAGCCTATTACAAGTAAAATTTTATTCTTAGATTTATTCAAGAAAAGCATATGAGAAAACTATATATATATATGTAATGATAATTTTTTAAACCATAAACTAACCTGTTTGGTATGAATAAGACCCATCATTGCCCATGAAGTTTGTACCAAATTTGATCGATTTCCTTCAACGGGTATATATATCTATAACCAAGCATAGAGAATTTGTTATTTTAATTTTGATCAAAGAATCTCATTTAAACAAGAATAGATATAACTTTCTTTAAATTGACTCATTGATTTACAAAAACTTTATTGAACCAAATTTATGTAATTAAAGATATTAAATATGAAAAGATAAAGAATTTAAAGACTTAAAAGCAATATCCATGGTTAAAAACTACCTTTTCTGGGCATGAAAGATGGCTCTCCGACCAGCCACCATCATCTTTTTGTGTGCTAAGTAAAAAATTTACAGCTCTACGTATAGCAGAACAATTGTTGTAAGTCTTGCCCACTGCAACTAATGCTCCAAGGGCAAACCATGTACCATACATAAAACAAATTCCCCAATTTCCATACCTACGACAAAGTCTCATCTTGTAATTGATTTGTATTACATCTATATATAAAACTATGATAACAATAATAGTAAGCAAATGTATCAAATTCATCATGTAATTTATCTGACCATAATAACAATAATAATATGATGTAAATGCACTTTTGATACCACATTTTGGGTTGATTTTTGTTTTTGTCCTTACTTTTTAGTTCTTGATTATGAAAAATCATGTCTATTTTGATCTCTGCTGTGAATCCACTAACAAAAAATTCATGTGGTAAATGAAGCACACTATTGGTATGTTGGACGCTGTTGTGGCTAATAAAATAATAATAATAAATTTATTTGATTTTAAAAAAATGCCACATCAACATTTAAATAAATAAAAAATTAAAAAAAATTAATTCTCAATTTTAATTTAAACTGAAAAAATTAAAAAAACAAGAACTAAAAAAACTTTTTCTACTTTAAAGATTGAGAATGACACGACTTCCCAAGACCCTACCAAAGAATAGATACAAAGTACTGCCATTGTATTCATATCCCCCCCCCCCCCCCCCCAACTACAAATAGTATATATATATATATATATATATATATTGCTGACGTGGTCAATTTTCTTTTAAAGATCTACCACACAGTGAAAGCATGTCTTAGTATCGCTAGTGAAAAAAAAAATTCCACCATGGAACTTCAGATTTTATATTCGAATGGCATTCTGTAGGGACCAAAATGGGAAGTCCAAAGTGCATTTACACCTAATAATATCGAGTAAACTAGTACATGAACATACCAAGAACCATCAGGCATTTGTATGTCTAAAATGTATTCGACTGCTTTTTGAATCGAATTCTCAATCTCCTTTTTCCTGTGCTCAGGGTGCAACTTCTTAAACAAAAGTAAAGCTTGGACTGATGATGCAGTACACTCAACATACTCATGCTCAACAACAATACCCTCGAAGAATTCTGTGGGATTAAGCCACTAGAAGGGAAAAAAAGGTAATAAATTTTCCACTGATATATGATAATTAAGATTGAATATATCTGCATAAATTTTCAAATGAACATTTCAACGACACTTCAATATGTTAAGGTACTAACTTCTAACCACTCTTGAGCCCCTGCAGGCTCCCAAGCTGATAAACCTCCATTCTTACTCTGCATTATTAACATGAGAGTTATGATTAAATATGTAAAGAAACAAGCCACCAAAAAAAAAAAAAAAAAAGCAAATCAAAGAAAAATTAACAAAGTTGCTTTGGAATTAGTTCAAAAGATGATGAGGGTTTATATAATATATATATATATATATATACATATACATATATACATATATTGAAAATTGTAAAAAATTTTGGTTTTTTAAGAAGAATATTCTTAGATAACAAATCTCTCTGGATTTGAACAAGTAATTTTCGGCACTTTAGATCCACCTATAACAATGGTAGCTTGTATTACCTATTCACGCCTATGAATGCAAAATAAGCAAACACAAATATACAACTTTATGTTAGACTAATGGTTAGATGATTAGTTCACCAATTCATAATTGTTTAAGATTTTAGGAAGAGTGATCGTTTTTAATGATATTATAGCAATTAGACTATAACTCCCATTAATTTAACAAGTAAAGGTCTTAGTTGATACTTATTAAATCTAGGTCCATTTATAAGGGAAATTCGTTAGCAACAATGGTAAAATCAATTAAATTCATCTCTTCCTAAGGGCATATGCTTTTGCTACAAGTGGTAATTTATCATTCTATGAAAAGTTAATCCTCACCTGTAAATAAAGTAGGATATCTACAGCATCAAACAAGTGCTCAGGTTTCATTTTCTCACCAACAACTTCAGGTGGCATCATTGAAAAAAGTAAACAGCACTGTGCAGTAAAGGAGAATTTGGTCACACAGTGATTATGGACAAGTAGCAACAGTAGAATTTGAAGAAGCATTAATTAGAGTTATTTACCTTCAAACATTCTGCAGTGCAATCAGAAACTTGTAATCCATGATCTTGATCAGAGAAAGTCCATGATCCTTTAGAAATGTGACGATGCATTTTTCTAAAGTCTCCAGCAGGATTGTCTCTAACCTTTACATTGTTTAAGAGAACACAATAACTCCAAATGACATATTGATGATGACTTTCCTAACCAAAAATGTAGACTTTTATGATTTAAGAATTGAAAATCAAACCTGGGATTTTTTTATGAACTCATGCCCTTTCGCCAATACCGGTCCAATTTCATCAATGAGATCACTAGCTAAAAGAGCTTGAATACTAAAACCCATATCCCACGATTGACTACCAAAACTCTACACACAAATTGCATATATCAAAGTCAGCAATTCATATTACACTAGAAAACCATATTTTATGCTAAGGGATAGGTAAAAAAAGTTCTACAATTGTTTTGAATAACATGTGTACTAACATGCGCCTTAATTCCATCTTCAGCAACCCATATGTATTCTTTCACCCTAGCAAGATGCTTCTTATAAGCATCCCCATCTGGATCTTCAACCCAACAAGCAAGCATACACATTGACTGTTCAATGCAAACGGTATTAGGAGGAATATTATATAGCCCAAATTAACCATATTTATGGCTTTTCTAGAGCATTGTAGAATCACATTACCTTTTCCACAACCCCAATGGTAATGTATCTAGTGATTTCATCTTCATAGTGAATGAGCTTCATTGCTGCTTGAAGAGCTTTTTCTCTAACCAATTTATTTAAAGGCCAACGAGTGAGAATAGGCTCAGTTAATATGTATAAGCTATCCCAAAGTAGATCTTGTATCAAAGGATGCGGATAGTAGATATCCTCCTGTAGTAATTGATTTCCACGATCAATGCATTAGCCCAAAAAAAAAACCTTAATCAATGCATTGAAAGGAGTATTTAAAAGACTATATGGTATATGTCATTCCAGAATTATCAACCATGAAGGTTGATGGAATATTGACGAGTGAGTGACGTGATTATCTTAAGTACTAAATTTCTAGATTGGATACTAATGACAAGTTTGAGTGAATAATATAATACAACTGGGTCCAAACCTACATGCTTAACTTTTGGGTCATGTTATGTTCTTATATGTCATATTAACTTTTCAATTGAAGTCTTCTCATGCTGTTATCTCCTCATCAAAGGTAAACTCACCTTTGCACATTGATGACGTGCTTTGGTCCAATTAACTTCACTGTAAGGTTGAGTGTAAAGTTCCTCCCTTAATTGAATAATAAGAGGTGTGATTGGCCCAACAAACCTTCTCCCATATAAGTATGAAAAAGGTAAGTACACCAACCGACAATAGATCCACATTTTGGCTGCATTTTGGGCACCACAAAATTAATATGTTGTTATTAGAATTTGGTGCATTAAAAAGAATGTTAAACCTCTGAAGTGACAAAGGCATCAAAGAAATGAACTAACTCTGTTAAACATCGACTTAACTGATTTTAGACAGGTTCCACATGCAATAATGATTTAAAATACTTAATGAAGAAGTAATCATATATTGTATAAACCTGGATACATGGGAACATATGGAGGAAGAAGCCAAAATTCCGGAGGCATTGGGTTGGCTCCAGCCCATTCAAACACACCAAGTATCTACAGTTTACAGGACATCGCATACTAGTGTTAATTATCAATAGAAAGTCAACATGCATGGTGAGTACTTGAAACCAAATATGTTCATTTCTCAAATTGTGAAATAAATATGATTATATTTTAATTAAAAATATAAATTATTTTGAGTATTTAACTCTAATTTGATGTGAATCTTCACAAATAAATAGTCATACCGAAAGCCAGGACTTTCCCCAAGAAGATATATGTGTTGCACCACCACGATCAAGGACCCATTTTCTTGCTCTTGCACAAGCATTGTCTTGACCACCATCAGGTCCTTCCCCAAGTATTCGCATACAAATGTAGCTGAGAATTGTGCAAAACATGATGCTATGGCCTCCTATGTAAAATCCCCATCCACCATCTTCATTCTAAAAACAAAAACATAAAAAAATAAATAAATAACAGAGAATGAAAGTGAAAAATTTTGCAAAATCTCTATTCTTATTTATTCAATAAACATTTTAAACTTTCAAGAATATATACCTGATGATTGTATATGTAACGAAGAATTTCTTTTTTATACTCTGCTGGGAATACAGTATTAAGATGTCCTGTAATGTAAAAACATAATACCTGCATTTTTTGGATCAAATACAAGAAAAATAGCAGTTATATCAGGCTGAAAGCCAAAATAGTTCACTAGCAAGGATGTTATTTGGAACAATTTAATTGTTCACAATCAACTCAAACTTAATTAGAAGATATTCTAGAGGTTTATATTTACTTGACAAATGATAATGATAATAAATTAATAATAATATTGAAAACTTAATAATGTTAATGATGCAACTCACAAAAGGAGGAAGGAAAAACAATGGGCCAGCATTTTCAGCAGGCCAATGGCCATCACAAGACTGCAAGGCAGTATAGAAATGGACAGCCCTCCTCAATGTAATTGTGGCCTTTTCATATGTGATTTCCTCTCCATCCTCAATCTTAACTGGGGGAATTGTATGTTTGAAGTTTTTCTCCCTCAAAAACTGCAATCATTTCAATAATTCCAATGTCATTAGCTAAAAAAATTCCTAAGGCATTAAAACTTCAAAATACATATGTGTGAACAATAGCATCACCTACGAATACCATAGAATTTCATTTAACAAAATAAAAAACCAAAACAACTTTTATAAATTTGGGCACTATATTATACTCGAATTTTAGTTTGATGAACATCGATCAATAATATCTTTTAACTAATCCAAGTGGCCACTAGAAGTTACTGAGAGTTTTGGTTGTTGTTGGATTTTTCTTCTTCTTTTTTACTTTCATTTTTTATTTTTTGGTGTAAATACAATGAAATGAAAGTTGTTAGAATTGAGAATCAATTTTCTATATATAGGCAAGCATAAGTGTATTGTACAAGTAATACGTTTACTAGAGTCCATTGGGCTTGTATACTAATAGCCCCTCGCAAACTCAAAGTAAGGATAAGAAACGTTGAGTGTGAAAACTAGATCACAAAAGCATCTTATGGGATGAGATTTAGTATAGATGCCTGCAAGCTGATGAGAAAATTTAGCTGTAATAACATGTTAAAATTGATATTCAAAATTTAGATATAAGAGTATTTTACAAGTAATATTTATGTAGTTCAAGTAAAGTTCATAGGGCCAATAGCCCGTTGGGCTTCTACACTACCAAAAATAAATCTCAAAACCAATTAAACATTTGATTTTGATCTTCTATGTCTAGTGTTTGGTTGTTAAAATTTTTTCTTCATCATTTTAGGTTCTTTTAAAAATTTTTAAGTATAATTATACTTTAACTAAAATAAACAGAGCAACAAAATGCACATAAGCTCTTAATCAGGACAACGCAAATCACTTGACTTATGGCCACATTCTCGAGGATATCCGAACCCAAGTTGCTGCTCTTTCTTCTTTTGAATTTATTTTTAATACTAGGCACTGCAACGTTGTAGCAGATGCACTAGCCAAAAAAGCCAAGAACTGTAGGGAGACTCGGTTATGGACTGATTTCATGCCTGAGGACATTGCCCCTCTTGAAGTTTTTGACATTCATTGAGTTGTTTTCTCGTGGAATAAAAGCCCAGGCTACTGATAGTCTGGTTTCTCAAAAAAAAAAAAAAAAAAAATTTATATGTCCATACAATGCAAAGATAATGTCGGTTATATGGTTATTGGTGAAAGAGTGATTCTAGTGATATAATAAATTTTATTATATAAACCTATTTTTTAAAATTTTAAAAAAAAATTAAAATTTTATTTATTATATTATTGATGTGATATCAATTATATCATCTGTTTGTTTGCAGAGTTTTTGAAACAAAATTCGTAACAACACTTGATGTAACATAGGCCAAGGTTACAAAATCAAGTCAACCACGTTAGTTACTAACTAACCATCAACAAATGTATGAATAATAATTAAAAACAAAAAGATATATTACTAGGGGGTAATTTCACTTCCCTGTTTTGATGTTGTTTTGATGTTTAGGGAAATAACACTCCACCTTAAACTTGAAGGGAAAAAACATTCCCCCCTCCCCACATCCGATTGAACAAACTTTGTTAATTAATATTAAAAATATAGTGTACTAACATACCATTTTCTTACGGGTAAGTTTCTTAAATTATTTTATTTCATTGTTAAAATTCATTATTTTAAATTTTTAATTAAAGTGTATTTTAAAATATTAAGTGTGAATTTTTCTTATTAATTTTTTTTCTTTTTTCAATGGGTTATGTAGAGATTTTGTATTGCAAATATTTTGGTGTTTGATAAATTTTTCGTTTTTATTCAAAAAGGAGGGGAGTGTTAATTTCTTTAAACCACAAGTGAGGGGAGTCTAATTACCCCTATTACTAATAACTTATATATGATGATAGATTGAATGGGTTTCGTTTTGACCCGATCGGATATGAGTAAGAAACTTATCTAAAGTGAGTTGTTATATCTATAACCCTGACCTTTTTTTTTTTTTTTTTTTTTTTTTTTTGCTCAGCTTAACTCAATATAACTCGTATTCATTTACATTAAAAAAGAGAGACTTTAACAAACTTTCTAACCTCTCTTTGTTCAAATTTCTTTCAATTTAATAAAATAAAAAGAAAAGTACCCAATGACTTTAATAATACATAAATCCTTAAGTTTGTAGTTTGGTAATTAATTCTAATAATCTACTAGTCAAATAATTTCACAAAAATAATAAATAAATAAAATACCTTTGCATGGTATACATAAAATAAAATAAAAAGTTAAATCACCTATCGTCAAGTAAAGAAAAGTCAATTATAAAGAAAATATATATATATATATATATATATAATTAACTTACTAAAAACTACTCAATTTGGTAGTAGATCAAATCCAACGCTAAAAATATTCATATTTGAGAATTGGACATTAAGTTTTATTAATACTTTCAATGATCTGTGATATAGAAAATTTAATATAACTTTAGTACACAAACATATATTGAAAATATATCAATAAAAAATATAAATTTAAAATTTTATAATGAGACTTTATGAACAAACGGGTTCGGTTGGATCAGAATTGGGTGCAGATAATAAGTAAAGGTAAATAAAGAAATCATTATTGAAAGGTATAATTCGATTTTCTCTTGGCTGTGTGTGTGGGGCTAAAAAAGTCTTTTCATTTTATGCTTTCTGAATACTGTATTTTGAATTTTTATTACACCATTTTATTTTTCTTTAGAATCGTTATTACACCATTTCGGATACTCTAATCCTATAAAAGTTCAAGTGCTAAACTATTAGATTCTATTCAATACAAAAAAAACAACTATTGGATAGCGTTATATATTTATCTATTGCGTTAATGGCAGCCTAGATTCCTAGTAGAATGAGTCAACAATCAACACCAACAAAAAATTGAAGGTTAGGTAAGACTTTCTCCATTTGCTTTTTAAACAAAGATTCAGTTTCGATTGTTCCAGTTAGACAAAATAATGATAATGATTACCTATTCAACCAATTACACAGTTTCTTTCTTTTCTTTTCTTTTTCTTTTTTTTTTTTTCTTTACTGAATAATAGTTTTATGTGAAAATAATATTGCATTAACTATGATTTGTCACCTTAAACATTGTGAAAGAAGTGAAAAAAGAATTAAGACGAAATTATACTATAGATCTCTGGAATTTATCCGTTAGCGTAATTAGTTTTTCAAGTTTAAGGTAGACGCTATTAGTCCTTCAAGTTTTAAAAGTTAGCGTAATTAATTTTTCAAGTTTTAAGTAGACACTATTAGTCCTTCACATTTTAAAAATAAACTGTATAAGTTCTTTTGTTAATTGATGTGCTAGTGGTATTGCATACATGGTTGATGGAATAATGACCTGGCATATTTTTATAAGGGAAATATTAACCAATGCCGGCATTGGTTTAAGAACTATTTTTTAAAACACTCTATTGGAAAAATGATAAAATAATAAATGTTGTTGACAACTTTTTATATTTCACATGAAAGTGGTGTCAAAACTTTCTTATTATAATTTATTACCCATTACTCTAAGTCCATCCATTAACATGACCTTTTTTTTTTAATTACGTGGTATTTTTCTAAGAAAAGTTATAAATATTATTTTACACTTCGGAAACTCATTAATGTCAAAATACTTGTTCAGGTAAGTATAGGATAATACCAAATCAAACATGATTAGAGCTCTTTTTTCCCATCAATTAGGCGACAATTTATAAGACTATCCATATCTATGTGTATTATTTAAAGAGAGATGCTACGTCTACAACAATTTTACAACATTTTTACAACAAATCACAGGTGGTTAGTTGTTATTGGTTCAAATTTGAAACTAACACTAAGATTACTTTTTTGCCCCAACAATAACAACCAATAACAACCTGCCACTTAGGAAATGTTGTAGAAATGTTGTAGACATAGCATTTCTCTTATTTAAATAAGTCACTTGATTTAATAAGAACGTTATATGACTAAAACTATAGTGGATGACCTTTTTAATTACCACGTCATGATGTGGTGAAGCGAGATAATTAAAGAATTTGTTAAAATTGTTGTTTTGTGTAAGATTGTTGTTGAATGAAATAAAAACAGGCTATATCATTATTTAAAGAGCCGGGTCATATCATTATTTAAAGGGTCATGTCAAACAGTGTGCTTAGGGTTGGGACGAAGCCATCCTTTGGCTTTAGAGAGCACTGGGCTCCGCCTAAAACTTGAAAAAAAAAATATTAGTTTATACATAGAGGTACTAATTTAGTAATTTGATTCAATAAATTTACCCTTAGCCAGCCTTATAAATAGCAAACTCAAAAAAAAAAAAAAAAAAAAGGCCCAATATATAACAAAATCGCCGACACTTAAACCAATATATACCAAAGTTACAAAATTTAGCCCAATCTACCAATTAGAAAAAAGTTTTGACCATGCATGACCGAAAAATCATTAATTTAAGGTACCTGCATTCGCCAGAGAAGATCACCGCAAGCCGGGAATTGACGTCGATTTTTGTGAAAATTTCGGCGAGCCTCTTCAACCTCAGCTCGCTCTTCTGGTGTACCAGCCTCCGGGTCAAACTCCCATGTTTGTCTTCCCGCAAAGTTATTTGTACTAAAAAGGTAGGGGTCATTTTTGCCCTCTCCTATCTTCATCTTCCACATTCTTTCTTAGTTGATTTGAATCTGCATGTGCAAAGCTCTATTATAGTGATGATAATGACACCACTCTCTTCTCTTCTCTTCTCTTTTGTTTGTAACTATTAGAGTCTGTGATAGTAAATAATCATGCATATATATAGATACAATGAACATTTTTTCAGCAAAGAATATTAGAGTCTGTGATGGACAAACAACATACGAAAAAGATCTAGAAATTGACCATTTAGATGGTGTATAGCAGAAAACACTTATGTGATCCCATATATTTCACTGTAAACATGTTAGAATATGAGAGAGAGAGAGAGAGAGAGCTACCTTTATGAAATATATGGCACTCAAAACATGTAGTACTGTTGTGTTAAGAACTTCCCACCAATATAGACTTGGCTATGGAGAGGAACAAATGAAGATTTTTGGGCTTGTAAGGCCTTAAGCTTGAGAATAATTTTTGATCTTCAACAAGCTGAAATAACTTGCCTAATATACAAAAATCTAGGACAAAATGGGCTTTTGCCCTTTTCAACCAAATTAATTAGCTTTATACCCCCTTCTCAAATTAATTAGGAAAATGCCCATCTTTTAAAACTCAATTTATGATAAATCAAGTTAGGTCCTATAGTGGCGTTTTTAAAGAGTCTATAGTGACGTTTTAAGGACTTATAATGACGTTTTTTAACTCGACTTCAATGAAATCAAGTTATAAGCAATGAAATCGACCTATAGTGGTGTTTTTTTTACTTATAACTCGATTTCATTGAAGTCGAGTTAAAAAAACATCACTATAAATCCTTAAAACGTCACTATAGGCTCCTTAAAACGCCACTATAGGACTTCATAAATTTTTTTTTTTAACTCGATTTATCAAAAATCGAGTTTTAAAAAATGGGCATTTTCCTGCTTAGTTTGGAAAGGAGAGCATAAAACTAATTAATTTGGTTGAAAATGGCAAAAGCCCATTTTGTCCCAATTTTTATCTACACTAAGTATTAGAGAGTGCCGTAGTGACAAAGGTTTATTACTCTAATTTCTTTTGGTTGGGTCAGCCGGATATATATTTGTTCACTTCTAGGATGTCCACCAACTAATGAAGGCTATTGGGACAACATTAAAGGAACTAAACTCAAGACTGTGACAACATTAAAGGAACTAAACTCAAGACTGTGACTTATAACCAACGCTATTGAGTGAGCACTCGTCCTCTAGCATTCATTCCTCAGCAAATACTATGGTCCACGACTGAAACGTACCCCTTAGTCTTTGAGAGAGAGAGAGAGAGATATGGGATACCTAGCAAAGTGATTTTGGGATGCAAATTTTTATAAAGAAATTACAATAACTTATGTTAAGAACTTCCCACCAAAGTTAGAATATGGCTACGAAGTGAACATAAATGAGAGGGCATGGGTAGTTTTGTGATCTTCAATAGGCTCGACAGTGTAATACAAAAGCTATACCTACTACGACTCTACGAGTTAAACTATACATATGTTGTCAGGAGGCAAATGTTGGGACCTAGTCAACCTCAAGACTTCGTCCTGGATAATCGTTTAGGTTTTGTTAATATATATCTTGTAGCCATAAAATATTGACATTAGAAAAGAAAATATTATTTGCAATTCATTGGTCCATTCAACCATGTGAACTGTACTAACTAAATTTTGATAAGACCAGGCAGATTTGCCTACTTCTTAATAAAGCTTTCAGTTTCCTTTCTAAAAAAAATTAAAAAATAAAAAATAAAATAAAATAAAAAAACGTTTTGATAAGATGACTAAAAAAGAGAATGGGAAAGAGTCTTTTTCCACAAGATGATTTAACCTTTTTGTTAGCTCTAGCTAGATTTATATGATTTTTTTTTTCTTTTAACATAACATTGATGTTACAATTATGGGATGTACCAAAATATTATTAATATATATATATATACACTGCAAATATAACATGCTTCAATAATATACCTGTTGATCAACCATGCATTCATTTTCTTTCATTATTTTCATTATTGTCCATCGCACAATAATTTATCCTCAGTAATGGTTGGGATCCCATAGAGTATGAAATGATTAATAATTGATTGAAAGCCTTGGAAAGAAATTTTCACCATTGGCATTTATACCCAACTACCAATAATTCAAATCTACCAAACTGGCACTTTCAAATATATATATTTTTTCTTTTGTCTTGATTACTCTAGATAATAAGAAGTTGTGTCTTGAAGCAATGGTAGATGTCTTCCACTCAAAAACACGTCACATATTCGGGTCCAACAATCAACCTCAAGTTGGAGGTATGGATTACATGAATAATCGTTTCTTCTTAACTGTATAAAACTGAGATTTTTGTACACTGAATATGACCTTTGTGTTTTTTACTAGCTAGACAAAATATCTTATTAACAAATGAACATAAACCAAAAATATTAATATTCTCTTAAAGGATAAGTACAAGTTGCTATTAAACAATCAACAAGAGAATGTTTTAACACATCTGTTTAAATTACTGTGCTTAGAGACTTGCAGATATTTTATTTTTCATGATTCCCTGTATTGCTTTCTATATCTTTTTGTCTCGATATGATATCCAAGTGTGTATCTTTCAAACTCTGGACATCAAAACTGCTGGTTATAACTTGATGAAAGGATTATCCTAATTATTGTTTCTTTGATGCATGATTGAGAATTGAGAGAACACATAATGGGAAATCAACTCCCTACTAATTATATAATTAGTCGTAGGTCAACACTCAACAATGGCTTCTATTGATGATAAAATACTACAAGTCAGATATACATCTTTGTCTTATTTCTTTGATATTAACTTCGGTCTTCTAACCATGATTCACTTGGCAATAATTAAGCCTATGCCTATATAATTTTCGGTTTTGATACCAAAATTTGAGGATGACGTTGATCCTTATGAGGCTTCCTGTAGGTCAGCAATGGCTTCTATATTTTGTTGATAAAATACTACTAGTCAAATATACCTCTTTGTTTTATTTCTTTGATTTTAATTTCGGTCTTCTAATCATGATCCACTTGGCCATTTGATAACAAAATTTAAGGATCAAAGATCCACTTGGCCATTTGATACCAAAATTCCTCACCAACTAGCTGATCAAACGTGAGCCCCTCCTTGGGTGGATTCCTCCTTTTACTCCTCAGCTTACAGGGTATTAGCATAGTTGTCAGAATCGGACCGGACCGGGAGGTCGGACCGTGAAAACCGTGAACCGGGATTAAAACCGGTTTTTTAAGCTTCAAGAACCGGGCATAAGTGGCAATTCCGTGAACTCCTAAAACTGGGGTTGGACCGGGTTGGACCGTAAGAACCGTGAGGTCCAACCCCTTAGCAATTTTTTTTTTTTTTATAAAAACAAATTAACACAATTTTATTCTACTTAATTAAATTATCAATCTCTTACAAGGAATAAAAAAAATATTATAATTAAAATCATTCAAAGATATTCAACTTTACTTCAAAAATTAATCATAAATTTTAATGTTTTCATGGTTATTATTTTATTTTATTAACTTTCTTATTTAATTATTAAATATATGCTTGAAAATCATTAAATTTCCCTCACATATATAGATATATTAGTCAATTTTGCTAGTTTTATAAATTTAATATCTATATTTAGGCTTTAATTAATTATTAAATTAATTATGACGTCATCACGGTTCGAACCCGGTTCGACCTCGGTTCGACCTCAAAAACCTTGAACCTCTCCCTTTTACGGTTCAATGAACGGTCCGGGTCTGAAAACCTTGGTTTTAAGTACTGCAACTATATATGAATCTCCTGGAGAGGATGCTAGTGGCATGCTTAACACGTGCAAGTCGAACGGGTGAGTAATGCATAAGAATCTGCCCTTGGGAGGGGAGCAATAGCTAGAAATGACTGCTAATACCCAAGGTTTTCAGACCCGGACCATTCATTGAATCGTAAAAGGGAGAGGTTCAAGGTTTTTGAGGTCGAACCGAGGTCGAACCGGGTTCGAACCGTGATGACGTCATAATTAATTTAATAATTAATTAAAGCCTAAATATAGATATTAAATTTATAAAACTAGCAAAATTGACTAATATATCTATATATGTGAGGGAAATTTAATGATTTTCAAGCATATATTTAATAATTAAATAAGAAAGTTAATAAAATAAAATAATAACCATGAAAACATTAAAATTTATGATTAATTTTTGAAGTAAAGTTGAATATCTTTGAATGATTTTAATTATAATTTTTTTTTATTCCTTGTAAGAGATTGATAATTTAATTAAGTAGAATAAAATTGTGTTAATCTGTTTTTATAAAAAAAAAAAAAAAAAATTGCTAAGGGGTTGGACCTCACGGTTCTTACGGTCCAACCCGGTCCAACCCCGGTTTTAGGGGTTCACGGAATTGCCACTTATGCCCGGTTCTTGAAGCTTAAAAAACCGGTTTTAATCCCGGTTCACGGTTTTCACGGTCCGACCTCCCGGTCCGGTCCGGTTCTGACAACTATGCTTAAAACTTCCTTATTCGTAACAAAGCAGATTTGGAATTGTCTTTCATTCCAATGCATAACTTGTATCCATGCGCTTCAAATTCGCCTGAAGTATGCTCCTAGAAATATAGCCATCCATACCCCTCACGTCAATCCCATCCACTTGGCCATATGATACCAAAATTTGAGGATGACTTTGCTTATGAGGCTTCTTATGTTGGAGAGATAAACATCTTGTAGAGCTTCTTTGAATAATTAATATAACATATAGAGACACACTTTAACCCAAAAAGCCTAACCCTAATGCATATGTGCTCAATTATGCTATATATTAATCACTCTTTCTTTTTATTATTATTCAATTTGAAACTTCACTCACACGTGCATACCCATCCTAAATGACTATTTGGTTTAGACATCTAGAAGGACAATCCCTAAAAGAGTAATAGAAAAAACACAATAATGTTTACAATTTTTTTTGTATACCTATTAACATGCCTTGTTATGATTAGAATAATATTAATTTAATATTGTAAACAAATTATTATTATTATTATTGTGGTACAAGACTTTTTTAGGCAGTTTTAGAGAGTAACAATTGTGGAACATGGTTTTTTTTTTTTTTTTTTTTCTATAGAAAAAAGGGAATCTTCAGTTTGAACTTATCTACCCCACATCACGTGACAACAATAAATAATAAATTCTCGAATATGCCAAGACGATAAATTTTCAACTAATTAATTATCAATGCTGCCTTACAGGTCAGCAATGACCACTAGAATCCGCAGGACATTGATATGGACATGGATATGAAGTTGACAATTGGATATAGAACAGTAATAAACGTAGGTGATATAATTAATATATTAAAATGTAAAGTAATTAGTATTAGTATTGTTGGTGATACTTGGCGGGTGGGAAGAGATCTTAAATGCCGTTCTCACCAAATCTAATGAGGACATTTGCAATCGCATAGGACACTTTCTTTCTTGTGTAGGTAATGAAATATGTACAAATGTAAAGTAATGTCACTGTTAGTAGGTGAAGAGTCGTCGGCTGATAGTATAAGGGGAAAGTATGAAGACCTACGAGAAAGTATCTCATAGAATAAATCAAGGACAGAATTTTTGTGCAATAATTCTGCCCCGAGGTGCAACGTGACAGACTGAGTAATAGAAAAAAAATGATACAACCATATAAAATTAACAGATAGTTACTCATAGTCTGCTACATAAAATAGTTAAAAAAAAAAAATGATTTCTAGAATCATTCACAATCTCGTCAGATAAGTTCTCTCATTTTTGGTGGACTCCACGTATTTGTTGTTGGACCCGTACATGTTATAAGAGAAGGGCATCATATATGTGTGTGTGGTTGGAGAGTGAAAAAGTAGTATTGAGACCATTAAAATAAGGGATTTTAATTAAAATAAGATTTCAAGTTTTTATGTTATTTTTGCTATTTCAAAAATTTTATATAAAATTATGCTTTATATATTCTCTCCACTTCGCCTATTGCATAGTAAATTTATTTATTTATTTATTTATTTGTTTTTGTTTATCTAACAGCAGTCCCGTTATTTAAAATTTTAAATATATACACCATTAAATTTGCAAAATTTAATCTGATTCATAAAATTAATCCTTTTACGAGAAGATAGTCCTTTTTCATGTTTTCAATACACACTTTCTACCAGGACTTTTCTAAAATGGGCATGTGCTTGTTCAGGTCAACATAAAAAACGCAAAAATCTTCTCTTTAGTCTCCGTTTGGATTACAAGTATCACGTTTTGCGTTTTGCGTTTTGACAGTTTTCAGCCTCTTTTTTTTTTTTTTTTTTTTTTTTTCACGCGTTCCCAGCATATTTTTACTGTAGCGGCTACTGTTCATTGAACAGTAGCCGCAAACCTTGACTTTTCAACCCAAAATTACTGTTTACGGACCCACAATTTTCACTTTTTAACAACTTTTTCATTAAAAATGGGTCCCACGATACTATTTACACATTTAAAAATTATTTTGCTACAGTGTTTTCAGTTTTCAGCTCTTTCCAAACGGACCTTAATTTGAAAACTTCGACACTTTCTAACACGTAGTTTGAAAAAAAAAAAAAAAAAAAGTTTATATGCATTTAAAAATAGTTCACAAAAAGCTACTTTTTTCAAAAGTCAATATTGGGTAATTTTTTTGTTGTGGCCAATTAATACATTTGTAGTTTTGTGCAAGTAGCGGGTTCTGAGAATTGCTCATGTCAAGTCAAGCCCAAATGTTAGAATTCCCACGCTTTTGAAATAGATGTCGGTTGGTACAGTCGGTACGTGATGGTTGATTGCTTAAATTGCATTGACACCTACAGCTAGAAAATTATTTTCGATACAGTTTCAAAAGTCATCTCTTTCACGACATGTGTGAACCCCACATTTTGTGAGAGAAAAGTCTCTCATGATATACATAGAGGTGCTGGACATTACAGTAGAAGGCATACTTGTCAATTATCCAAGCTTTTGGATTTATAATATTTTATACCAAAAAAAAAAAAAGATGTTGATGCCAATCTCCTACATACATTATGTATACATAAGATTAAGTCCAAGAGTGAGAATGAGTATTACTAAGATCCAAATACTCAAAAAATAATCTAGTAAAAAACTTCAGTTGAACTGGTGAGAGGACTAATTCCAAACAAATAAATAAACAAAATTCAATTATAGTGTATGCCAAACTAATAACTCCATAGTTTCCACATCAATCATAAGAGGACTAGATTCCAAACAAGAAAAACACAATGCTACTCTGTGAATGCCAAACTAATAACTCCATAGTTTCCACATCAAGCATAAGCTAACTAGATTCCAAACAAAAAAAAAAAAAAAATGCAATACTAGCGTATGCCAAACTAAAACTCCATAGTTTCCACATGAAACACAAGAGGACTAGATTCCAAACAAAATAATAATGATAGTGTAGTGCCTGTAGGCCAAACTAATAATTCCATCTAGCAAGAAAATTAACAGCGCTCATTAACATTACCCGACAAAGCTCAAACACTCAAAAAACAAAAAGATAATAGGATTATCACAAAAGAATCCGTCCCCAAACTGCAATCCACACAGTAAATGCAGTAGTTTTCAAATCGTTTAAACACCAAATACTTTTTTAAGGAAATTTGCATCACTTGAACCTTTCAATGCCTCATAGTATGAGTGCACATCAAACCTACCATTACCAGTCAACATCTATCTCATGCAATTGGGGCGGCTCACTTAAGTCCAATTGGCAATAATGTAAGTGGCCCACAATTATAAAAATATTTGGAACATTTTTATTCATTAATGGTCATATACATAGAGAGAAAATTTTAGGAAAACTAAACTGTTGAAAGCAATAGTAAAAATACTGACAACAATATTTTAGGGTGCCTGTAAAAGTGACATTTATGGAATACAAACAACAAAAACAAAAAAAAACAAAGAAGAAGAAGAAGGTAAAAGTGACATCATTTAGGGTGCCCGCAATACTCGACAACAGTATTCTCCAAGGGCCCAAATAGGAAAAATGTTTCGGTATGCAGCATAGCTGATCATACAATTTTTGTTGAAAACTCCCATGATCTCCTGTATGACAAAATGCATAAATTATTAACACATACATATAAGGTATTGATATATAACTTTCTTGAGCAGTTGCTGGGGAAACAAGTTGTTTTTAAAAGATTCTTATGCTGTGTGGTCTAAAATACATGAGTGGACAAGCCAAAGATTTACAATATTTATCTTTTCTAGTCTATAAGAACCCAGATATCTAAAGAAATTAATGGTCTACAGAACCTATAACCCCCATATCATCCATTTAACCACCTCTAGTAAAAATATCAACAACAAAGTGTCAATACCAAAACTTTGGGGTTGGCTATCCCTACTAAAAATATGCTAAGAATATTTCTAAGTTTTACATGTTTTTATCTTGGTGTGGTTTATTTCTTAGTCAAATTTATGTAATAGGATACTGCATTTTTAAAGCCATAGAAATGGACTGTTGGCCTGTTCCTGTCTTTCCTCAGAACATAATACAATTGCACATTGAAGAAATATTTCGCTTTGATGGGAAAGAAAAATAGAGAAACAGTGCCTAGGATTACCTCTTGTGGAAAATCTCCATTCTCCATTTGAGAATTTACTAATATCCTTGCTGCACGATGCAACGGTGTTGAATCTCTCTCAGCCTTTCAGAAGAGAGAAAAAAAAAAATCAATTATTAATATCGAGACTAGAAAAATTATACAGTAGGTGATATAAATTTTTGTTGGGAAGAAAAAAGTATACAACCAACTTGATCTTTTTTTTCCAGTCCTTATTTTCTGGTTTTTATTACGTTTTTTTTTTTTAAAGAAACTGGGAATGCGATCAACCAAAACTGATAGTTACTTTAATTTTCAAATTATGAGAAATATGGTGATAAATGTGATTTTCATGTGACACACGATTGGTGAAATTAACACAAATATTACTACTGTGTATCAAAGTATTAATTATATAATGTATGGATTTTTAAACATTACTGTTCAAAATTCCGCATTAGTTTTCACAAAAGTGAATTTCCACTATCTCTCTCGTTTGATGTATTGCATACAATCAAACACAGAATACTGATTATCAGAACCTATTTTCTCTGTGGCTAAATGTCATTGAGTGCAGGTTATGTATGGAACTGATTTCATTACCAATATGATGTTGAAACTTTTCCTTCATGATTCTTAAGTAGGTATGCATGATAATTCTCTAGTTTTAATAACCTTATTGCGAGGAATGCATGATTATCAGAAGCTATTTTCTCTGTGGCCAAATGTCATTGAGTGCAGGAAATGTATGGAACTGATATTTCATTACCAATAAGATGTTGAAACTTTTCCTTCATGACTCTTACATAGGCATGCATGATAATTCTCTTGTTTTAATAACCTTACTGCGAGGAACTTTAGACAGATGGGAAGACGAATTCATATTAGCAACCAAATGCTAAAATGAATTTGAAAGATTGATTTGCACCAAAGGCAAATAAAAGAACGGAGAGGGGGGAGTTTCCAAATGATTCTTCACCAAATGTACCTGCCCAGCGTCGATGAGGGCTAACATAGCCCATCCGGTATTGACAATATGTGGCCTATTGTCCTCGAGGTTGGTATACACCTGTTCAAGAAAAGATTAAGATGGCCTGCATATGGGAGTTACAGAAGAATATAAGAATTAAATATAGTACCGACCTTGTTCTGACATGATAGGTAACTTTCTCCCCAACCACCTGAAGCAAGCTCTTTGGACAACAGATAATTGCATGCTTTTCGGATGCTAGAACAATTCTTATATGTCCTTCCAGCAGCTACCAACCCTTTTATCCCAAACCACCCACCATAGGTGAAGCAGACTCCCCAGGATCCATACCTATTTAAATATTTTAGATTAATTGGGTGCAAGTAATTTCATAACTGTTCAAAGTTCAAAAATTTCCAAGATATACAAGTGACTAATTAGGTTAAGCTCAGGCACTGACACAAAATTAAAGTGGGATAGAAATTAGTGACTGATAATATCGAAGACATTCAAGCAAATATGCAGAATATAAATAGAAAAGTAATGTGAAAGCAAACCAGGAGCCATCTGAAGCTTGTATTTTTTCAATGAACTCTGCAGCTTTAGATATACAATTTTCTATTTCTTCCCTCCTATGCTCAGGATATAATTTCTTGAATAATGTAAGTGCTTGAATTGCTGCTGATGTACACTCAACATATCTACATAATCACTTCATTTAACATCATATTAGAATTTTTCAATGAAAGTAGATAGAATTACAAAATGAAGTGTGATGAAATCTTACGGATAATCAATCACAATATCACCAAAGGTTTCAGCAGGATTGATTAACTGAAAATTGATGGAGACAACAGACAATGTAAATATAATCTCAGCATCATTCCAATAAACTTGCAGCATAGGATAAAATGAACTGTACAGCCAATTACAAGATAAGAACATGGAGTTTAGGATTACATAACTCGACCACCGTTGCAAAGCCACCAGTTAAAAGCAAGCCTGGCATAGTAAAGTATCTTCATTTCACACATCATCTCCTTATCCCCCACTCAAGAGGGAAAAACACATGAATATGGATTACAAAGAGCTAGATTTTAATTTCTAGTGAATTTCCAACTGACTGCCCTATAAAAATGCGTGCGACTCAACCATAATTTCAAGGGTTAGAAACACCCGCTGTGTGTGGATAAATTACTAACTGATATGATTTCTTTACCACATTCTCTATATCTAAAAAGTGCTCATCAAATCATAAATAAGGGTCTGTATGGATACTACTTATTGCTGAAAATTGAAAACACCGTAGTAAAATAATTTTTAAATGTGTGAATAATGCCGTGGGACCCAATTTTAAAGTTGTTTTTGCTAAAAAAAGTACTTGCGAATACCGTGAACAGTGCACGGGACCCACTAAAAAAAACACACCCGTTGGGAAACGCGCAAAACGCGCTTCCCAAACTCACACTAAATACAACTATAAAATCATTAGAAATTGATACAGAGTTGCCAATGAGCTCTAGCTCAAAAGGCACCTCCTTCCCCGTAAGAAAGGGCAAAGGGTAAGGCCATAGTTTCAAAACCCACTTAAGTGCACATGCAAACTTAACAATCAAAAAAGAAACTTATATAGAGTTAATCATCACATTGATCCTAAATTTCCCAGGTCAAAACACCATTGTTCTATATCAACTTCACAATCCTTTTTGTTTAGATTGATAAGTCTACACAAACACCCAGTGAGTTTTAAACCTACATTGTTACCCTCCACCATTTCTTATGGGGGGATATGGTATCATTAGAGCGCTCATTGACCTCAATTCGCTACAATCCCTTATCAATGTCATATAATTCTCAATCAACATAGGAAAGTATAGACTATGCAAAACACACACCCACACACACATCTATATAGGAAGTCATCTGGGCAATCAGTGATTACCAACCAGAGCTAACATAGGAGCCATGAGCTGAGTCCCATGACATGTAAGACAGTCTTTTACTCTGGAAACAAGTGTCATTGATAGACTGTTAGGACGCCAGTATCTCATCTCAGTGAAAATTCAGCTTTTTTTAAGTTTGCAAATTAAGGTTATTTTTCTGAACTAAAAATCCCTAATGTATTTTAGCCATCTCAATTCAAGGGGTTTCCATACAATGAAATTCAAGGTGGAATAGCTTCTAAAGTGTCATTCCAAACATTGATGGTTTTCTTCCAATGGATTAGTATGAATCACAGTATTGGTGCAGCCAAAAGTCACAAAAGATTCTAGGAGTGAGTTATATAATATATGTCTAAGAACATAAACGAGGAAAAACAATTCACAAGTAATTTATAATTTTTTTCTAAGTGAAGGCTAAGCCTAAACGTTCATTGTATTTGAGTTCAAATATCACTGGGAGAACAGGGCCAGCTTAGTCGTGAAGCTCTTAATAAGGGGGTACTTGGCAATAATTCAAACTTTCAAGACATAGCAAATTCATGGTAAGAAGAATTATTTAAAACTAAAGGTAAAAGTAAAAGAAAGAACCCTTAAGAAGTTATAAAAGTTACCTCCAACCACTGGTAGGATCTAGTTAACTCATAAGTTGCATAGCCACCATCAGTATTCTGCAGTGATCTAAGAACATACATTAGAATGTTTATAACTCACCAGCTACTGAATTGCATAACTAATCTGCTAACAATACCAGAGATAAGCAAACTAAACAAAAAAAAAATATCATAACAAAATGGAAGAACAATAAAGCCGGGTGCACATATCATGCAGAAATGTTCGTATACAGAACTCTTTTCTTTTAAGAATTACATAAAACTTCAAAGCTTCAAAGTGCCACATTCTATTCTATGTTTACTTCACAACTTCAGATGTATGATTCTGGAAAGAGTAATAAAACATTTTTAAAAAAACCCAACATGCTTATAACCAAATTTAATACTTTGCATATCATCTAATCTAATCAACCAAGACTCTTTAAGGCATCCATGACGTTAAGATATGTGTAAGAAAAACTATAGAGTAGACAAACTACATCCTTTCTTGGAGGAATTTCTTTTCCTCTTCCACTATTATCTTCTAAAAATATCTATCTGAATAAAAAAGAACAACCATAGGTATGAGAATTATGAACTTCAGAGTAATGTCTTCATTTTTCAGAGAAAATCAGAAAATAAATGTTCAGGTTAATATTTTCATCATTTGTGAATAAATGATAAATCCTTGGATGTTCAGAGTTCAGTACTGCCAACACCTACATTCTTTAAATACTTAAATATTTAAGCAAGCCCAAGCTGAAGGCACAAGTAGCTGCCATCAGTGAGGGAAATGTACAGATAATAAATTACTCTAGTCACTTCTACCCAGATGAACAAAGCCTTGAATTAAACAGCTGACTTGAGTCAATTACAAGAATCATGAGAGTAAACTATTATGTCTTTTTTCAATCTAATAACATTTTTAAAAAAACTTGCTATGTAGATTCCAACTTTGAGCTTCTAAAAATGCAACATATCTAACAATTACCTGTAAGGAAAGGATAACATTTACAGCATCATATAACCGCTTCACATCTAACGACTTCCCAACTGTTTCCGATGGGAATGTTGATAGTAATAAAACAGCCTGCACAAAAAAATAGGTATCAGAAATTTTTTCCATTATATAGTATGGAACTGTTTGTTCTAACTTTACCTTCAATCCTTCTGCAGTGCAATCAGAAATAGGCCATCCATGATCTGCAGTTGAGAATGGCCAAGCACCTTTTGAAATGTGACGATACCAAAAATTTAGATCTCCAGGACAATCTTCTAAGACCTTCAAAGCAAACCACAATTCGTCATGAAAAAATGAAAAGAATAATTTTAAGATATAATAATAAAAAAAATCCTGCAAAGGAGAACCTGCGAATCCTTTATGTAGTCGTGTGCTTTTCTTAAAGTTGCTCCATATTCTTCAGCAATGTTAGTTGATATAATCGCTTGAATAGCAAAAGAAGTATCCCATGATTGACTCCCATTATAACCCTACATCAAAATTAATACGAACACACAATGTATAATTCTCAATATTTGAGGTAGTGAAACATAATCATGGGCTCTGGATACTTCATTGAACAATTAAAATAATACTAAGAAGGTCTCCCCACCCCCCCCCCCCCCCCCCCCCCGCCCGCACGCAGAGAGGGGGGGGAGGGGGGGGAATACTGTGAGAGAGAGAGAAATGCTTGTTAAGTCAGTTAAAAACTGTTTAACAATAAATGTCTGAACCTGCATTTTCATGCCATCTTCAGCAATCCACAAATAATCAACGATTCTTGGAAGATGTAATTTGAATGCCTCTGAGTTTGGATCCTCCACCCAACAACAAAGCATATTCAAAACCTGCATCATCCACAAAATACAAGGCCAATAGCTCAATGGAACTACCAATAAGTACAGTGAGTGCCTTTGAGTGAAGGTGTAGAGCTAAAGAAGCTAATTAACCTAACTCTTCAATTGATATTATGTTTGAATGACTATCAACCATTTTTCCTCATAGCTTCAAATTAAAATTTTCCAGTGTCAAACTTTGCTCTCTAGTTCTCTCTCACATCTTAAAAAAAATTACCTTATTGACAGGCCCTATGCATATATACCGAGTATTTTCATCTTCATAGTGGATATGCTGCATTACAGTTTGTAGAGCCTTCTCCCTCAATCTTTTTGCAGGCCGACGCATAAAAACAGGTTCATAGGCATAGTATAGAGATCCCCAGAGGATATCCTGAACCAGTGGATGGGGGTAGTATAGATCTTCCTAACAATATTTGTAAAGAAACCCATGTAAGCATCAACAGAGACAGTGAAACATGACAGAAGTTGCATATTAAATCTTATTTTGAATCAGATGTTCTATTGCATATAATGTATCTATGAACTCAAGTTAGTTCATTGTCTAATTCAGTTGTTTTTTTAAGACCAATTCAGAGGATATGTTAGTAAAACTTAAGAGCAACAGTTATATAGTTAGCTTACATTCACATAGCCCCAAAAAATAAGCTAGCTTATATTCAACAGACAACAAGCCTAAGATATAATTTTATTTTTTTTTTATTAAAACTAAAAATAAAACCTTGATGGTGTTGGAAAGTGCTAAAAAGCTAGCAAATTGTTGTAAGCAATAATAATACTCTGGGCACCATAGGGTTTTGATACATATCTATAATTGATGTGACATTTTTTGTTTATGAACTCCACATTTTTTGATACTAAGGATAATGGTTTTGAATAGGAAATCATGATACAATTTGGGTTCGGGACAGAAATGGGTTTGAAGTTGACCCGCTGGGAGCCTGACCAAACTCTGCAGTATTGATTAATATCTTATTACAATTCTAAATCTTGATGCAATCATTATTACTTATACAATATCAATTAATCCGATACAGCAGCTATTTTGAAGAATCTGTGCTTCCTATTTTGAAGTATCTTTGAAACCAACTATTTGAATTATTTTTCCTTGCAACAGAAAGAGCTTGAAAAAAATATATATATATTATAGTATGGAAGGGTAAAATTTAAATGTAGAAAACTTAAAGGAGAAAAAAAGGCATAATTTTTACCTACCTTTGCACAAAGATTGCGAGCCTCATTCCAATCTATCTCATGATAGGGAACTGTATAAAGCTCCTTTCTCAAAGATCGGATTGTGGGTGTGATAGGACCGACAAATCTTTTCCCATATAAATAAGACATGGGCAAATACACCATTCGGCAATGACACCACATCCTTCCTATTAACAGAAAACATGGAAATTTATAACCAAGAAACTGAGGACAAAGCCATTCTACTGCAATTAGCAACCCCCTCAGTTGACACTCATGAATCAATGTTCTTCCTCACAAATTTTAACAGAGAATATGCAGATTGAACAAATTTTAAGTGATATGTGACATTTTGCCAATGTTTTCTAAACCATGTTAGTAAGATTTTTAAACCGTAAGCAATACATGATAACTTTTCCTTGACAAAACTGAACATACATTGTGTTAATGGTATAAGAAAGAGCAGTCAAATAGAGACCTGGATGACAAGGAAGAAGGTAAGGGAAGAGCCATATTTCTGGCGGCAGTGGATTATTCCCAGACCATTCATACACTCCAAGTACCTGAAACCAGAGAAAATCAACTACAAGTCAGTTGATATTTTCAAGGTATCAACTTCTTTGGCAATATCTTACAAAAAATATCAGTGAGTTCATACTGAAAGCCACATTTTCCCCCATGAAGTGATTGAAGTGGCACCACCATGATCCAAGATCCATTTCCGTGCTTGTTCCATTGCCTCTAATCCATCCTCAGCTCCTTCACCAAGCAATCTCAAAGTAACATAATTTAGTGCAGTACCAAACATGGTGCTTGGGCCCTCAATATGTAGACCCCAACCCCCATCTTTATTCTGCAATTAGAAGAGTCACCATTTCAAGCTCTTTTTTTCATCAACAATATTAATACTACCACACCCAACGTAATTAGAAGTTTAGAACAAAGCTCTATTGAGTTTAATTTATAATGTTTTCATCAATCATATAAGCAATTTACCAGAGTATGAGAGATAAAATCATTAAAAAAGTTTCCACAAAATTGAAGACAAAAAAAAATAAATTATTAGTAAGGCAGTTATCCCTTTATTAACAGATTGACTAAAAGTGAAATTCAAGGAGGAAAAGGAGCATTATATATAAAACTGTCTATGTTGCAAGAAAATATTCATGCCTGATGATTGTACAGATATCTGCAGATCTCACGTATATGTTCTTTTGATAAGACGGCATTGAGTGCTCCAGTAATTGAAAGAGTAATCACCTATTGCATTTTATAAGAAGGATCACACTTCAGGTCAGCTCAAGATAACTTTAGAGGAAAAATTCAAGAAGTGAAAGAACTTCATTTTCTTCTGTGTTTTTTTTTTTTTTTCCCATTCCTTGCTAAGCCATACAAGACCTCTTCCAGTTCATTTTTCGAATCCAACAAATTTTCAAATCAAATATGCTAATCTTATAACATGAAACTGTGTGCTTTCAAATTCAACCACAATACATAGATTAGTCCACTTTTACTACACAAAATTATGGGATCGCATTCTTTTTCCCCACACTTATGGAAAAAATTCCGTTTTGTAGGTTTCATCCTTACCAAACCAGGAATTAGAAACATGGGACCCCCATAATCCCCTGGCCAGTGACCATCATGTGCCTGAATTGTTGAGTAGAAATTGATGGCCCTTTGTAATGTGATTGTTACCGCCTCCTTTGTGAGTTCTTCTGTATCTTGTACTTTGATTTGTGGTACAGTAGAAAAAGATGGATTCTCCTTTGCAAACTAAATTTGAGAGGAAAAAGTAAAGCAACATACTGTGAATCAATTAGTACAGAAAGAAAAATAGAAAAAACCAAGTCAATTACAAATTTCAATATGTTCCCAGAAAAAAGTAGTTGCCTAAGGATAATATGACCTCAAGTTAATTCACAATATATACATTAAGACAAACATACCCAGTGCATCTAAATTCTGATTAAAAAAAAATGTAAAATTGCATATCCTTTCTTAAGCAATAGTTTCCAGAAAATTGATAAATGCCACTAACAAAAAATTTAAATACTAAAAATCATTTCATACACCATCTACATTTTCTTTTCTTGATGATTACAGACCCACTTAATATATCATAGAATCAACAAAGATTTATAATTGTTATCAAACAGAAGATATTCCATGAGCTCAGAAGAAGAGTATGATCCCAATTCAATTCTAAATTTCTCGGTATATACACATATACAAACACACCCAATCCATCTAAATCTGAATTGAAATTTAAAAGTATATACAACCATTAGCTTCAATTAATGTGGGAATCATAAATTGCTCTATGACCAAATTTCTGGATTAAAGGCCCTTCAGGGTGCCAATTGTCATACCACAAGTAGATTTCAGTACCAGGCCCCACTAGGAACTTGAGATGAGGCCTGAAAGTCTCTTGAGTTTTAGAATTTTCCACCACCCCCATGAACAATCTTAAGGGATCTTAGAACTCCAGAGACTTTGGCCCTTAAGGTGATACAATTCTATCCAAGGAGGTAAGGGACTTAGACAAGGTGATCCCTTATCTCCTTATCTTTTTGCGCTTGGAATGGAAGTATTCTCTTGAATTCTACAATGCAAAATCCAGGAAGCAATGGCCTTTAAATTTCAACCAAAATGTGAAAACCCCACTTCCCAACTGGTGGTTAGAATATGATAATCACAGACACCACATCATGATCTCGATTCAATTGTCAACACATACATAAATACAAACACTCCAATTCATCCAGATCTAACAGAAAACTAAAGCTTTATATAACCATTAGATTCGATCAAATTGAGAAATGCCACAAACAAAAAAGTTAACCAACAAAAAAAAAAAAAAAACCCCACTCTTTTTTTGGTAATCACAGACCCCATATCATGATCTCAACTCAATTATCCTTAAATACATAAATACAAAAACACCCCAATTCATCCAAATCCAAACAGAAAAACCAAAACTTCATATAACCATTAGATTCAACAAAATTGGGAAATGCCACTAACAAGTAAGTCAACAAACAAAAGTGAAAACACCCCATTTCACCATATTCACCATAGAACTAAAACCAACAAGAAAGAAATAAAATTGAACAGATTTAGGATAGTGGGTACATGGGACCAGACCTGAATGCGCATGAGAAGGTCAGAGCTGTGGCGTTTCTCGAACCGCCGATCGGAGAAGCCGCGTCGAGCATCTTCGATCTGCTGAAGCTCTTCAGGGGTGCCTAGTTCTGGGTGGAACTCCCAAACTTGACGCCCCAAGTGGCCGTTCAAAGTTCTCAGCCACGTTTCACTGCCAGTACTGCCACCACTTTCATCATCATTGTTACATCCTTCTCTCACTGTCTCTGCACCGGTCTTGAGCTTCCACATTCCTCAGTTGCTTTGAGTTTGCTCAGCCTTTCAGTGGATCAAATGAGATATCTTTGAGAGAGACAGAGAGAGAGAAAGAAGAGGTTGACAATGGAGACTGCAGAAGGGACACCAGACAGGACAGCCTGTTTTCCCTCGCTTCTTACACTTCCAACAGTTGCACGCAAAAAAAAATAGTTTTTTTTTTTTTTTTTTTTTTTTTGTTAATGTATCTATTGAGAGATTTCAATGACGTGCAGAATCTGTATACATAGGTGTCCTTTCTCTTTTCTCCCAAACAGAAAAATAGTTTTTCTTTTTTGTTGTATCCTTTATCAGAGTAATATACACGTGTGGTGGTTCATTATTTTATAAATTTTTTTGGATAAGACGTGGATAAAAAGAAGAAATTGGTAAAGTATTTTGTCTTTACATAAGATATTTGGGACAAGTTTGAACAATACCTATACAAAAAATATATTAATGTTTTAACTAGATAATAAATAACAATGACCAAGAAATGAATATCATTTTTTAATAATCATAACCATATGTAATTTGTACATAAAGAAAAAAAAAAAGTCAAATTTTGAATCACAAAATTGTCACAGTTTTCTCCAATTTTTTGTTTGGGGATTTTTATTTCGAGCCTTATTTAAGATTAAAATCATCATTTAATTCTATAAATTAAAGTTCTCAAAGCCACAAGAGAATCCACGGCCTCTATTTTAAATAGAGAGAAAAGGGCTTTGGACACTCCACAATCTACATAAACTGTGTCAAATTTCTACTCACCCAAACATGGTAGCCACAAAACTTTCTATTAAAAAAAAAAAAAAACACTCATTTCTAACATCACATAATAACCCCAATGCCAATTAAAAGCCCAAGTGAGCTCCAAGTCCAAGCCTAGCTAGTAGAAACCCAAAGTTCAAACCCACTTAGAAATTAAAATACCCAAACCTAAACTCACATTACATTAAGCCCAATATTAAAAACCCAGATTAAAGAACCACACCAATGCTAACTGTTTTGTTTTATCTTTTTCTTTCTTATCTGTTTTTAAGAAAATAATTTTAATGAACACCATCGAGAGGTTTTGGGAGTTTACATAATTTTAATTTGACAGAATATCTTTCATTTATCTTTATTTCTCAGAACTGTTAATTGGAAAAAAAAAATTTTGTCAATCATTAATTGATGTAATTTGTAAGCGATTTAAAGAAAAATAAAGTTACCACTTCATCAATTATCATAGCACATGCAAAACTAATTATTTTAGGGTAAACAAGTCTACACCCTACAGCCACTTTGCTGGTTGATACATATCAAATTATCAACCTCAACAAATATTAATTATTGAAGCACAAACCTAATCACATGTAAATGTTTTGAAAAACACCCCAAATCTTACTCACATACCGACACACCATACACAAACACCCATACATTACATATATGATATATCTCCCAAAGAAATTTATTCTGAGTCGCTTACACAGCAACACCTGGTGTGAAAACAAAATGATTAAGATGGTGATATCAAGCTGGACAAAAATTAAAACAAAAAAATAAAATAAAAACAAACTAAAGAAAATAATATGTTTGAGGAAGGATAATACTTTTTTAAGATATTGGAATGAAAGATAAATTTAGTGTAGAACTTATTTTAAACAAATAAAAAATAGAAAAAAAAAATAACCTTCTTGCTTAATGAATAGTCAATATTGAAAGAATAAAATTCTATAAAATATAAAAGAATGACAATATTTGTTGCGCTAGCATGATCTTTTATTTTATTTTATTTTATTTATCTTTTCTTTTTGAGCAAGCATGATCTTTTATGAAATAATAAGTCTTATGGTTAGGAACTTTGGGCGATCTGTTGTGATGATTTTTTTTTTTTTTTTAATATAATTTAATAATTTTGGGAGAGGATTTGATTTTGAATCAATAGTTTTCATGTATAGTTTTTCTCACAAGATACTCTTTGGAACATATATTGAATGCTTTGAGAAGATAATCATTTTTTTCTTATAAGTCGTCTTCTATGGTTTTTCAAATAGTAAAAGGCATACAGTTTTCATTAACTTTGACTTTTCTTTATCGAATGAAAAAAAGTTGGAGCATATTGTATAATAATTATTTGTAAATTCCCCAAAGTATTTCTTTTAGATCGTAAAATTTTCTTCTTTTGTTAAAAAAATTAATTTATATTTTTTAAAGTAAAGAATTATGTGCTATATATATAGAAGGTTATGGTTTTAATTTGTATTTCCCCATTAAAATCAGGGGCAAAACTACCATATGAGGTATATTTTTTGGGTGGGGGTCTAAAATAAACGATAACATACTAACAACAACAAAACAACTAACATTCATATATGATTGAGTTTTCATTAGCTGAAGATGTATTGTTTTTATTTTCTTCTTAATGAATGTTGCTATCTTCTTTAACCAAAAAAAAAAAGCTTTAGCGAACCAAAACAAAATCCCCTTCTTATCACAATATACTAGTAGTAAGTAATTTTTTTCTTTTATTCTTTTATTTGCTTACTTCTCTAATTTTATGTAGAATTCAATGGTAGCCTTCAAAAATATGGAAACTAGAAAATTTTTGACAAACTAGGGAAACTAGAAATGGGCCCAAACAATGATAGCCGAAAGTAGAGAAAATATTATTACCAATTAGCTTTGAAGTTGCCTTTGCAATCTGGCCATAGTCACTCCTCCAATCACATATAGCTGATCTCTGATATTGTTCAAGAACTTGAAATAGGATAATCGCCATGACCTGTTTAGTAGTAATGTGCCACAAACTCCCCAAAAACTGACGACAAATCCAATGGTTGCACTAACATAAAACCCTCGGGTTATAAACCCATCTTTCTCATCTTGCATGCTAGCATATCCATTGCTTCCATTCACGGTTGGATTTTGAGGTGTTTCTTCATCCAAACAATTCTTTGGAAGTGGGAATCCACAAAGATTTGGGTTCCCCTCATATGCAGAGGCATTAAAGGTACTGAGTTGAGGGCCTGTTGGAATTCTGCCTGACAACTTATTGTTTCTCAAGTCCAAGGAATTCAGGCCGTCAATAAGAGAAAGGGTTGAAGGAATCTCACCACAAAGTTTGTTATCAGATAAATCCAAGACCTCTAATGAACGTAACAGCCCAATATTTGAAGTAATTTTTCCAGTCAGCAAGTTCCTTGAGAGATTCAAAGAAATCAATCCATTAAGCATCACAATTTCTTCTGGAATTACCCCAATTAATTTATTGCTTGAGAGATCTATGCTCTTAACTAGTACAAGATTATTTCTATACTCGTACTCTCTTCCTTTCCACATCCAAATTGTATGGTCAACATAGCTTGAAGACAATATTTCATATGAATGGTTCATGGCTACATTGGGACTCTTTGTATCAGTCATGGAAATAAGGTTGTTGAGACATTTTGGTATACTTCCATTGATTCTGTTCAAAGCGAGGTCCAAAAGTTGAAGATGCGTTAGAAGACATAAATGTGGAGGAATTCTTCCGTAGAAGTGATTGGATCTAAGGACAAGGACAACTAAATTTGGATGGCTTCTCCCTAGCCACATTGGTATCGGTCCCGACAAGCTGTTGTTTCGAAGATCAATAAATATTAACTTTGAGCAATTCGTCAAGGATGAAGGTAGTTCCCCACTAAAATTATTGTGGCTTAAATCTAGTGTTTCAATCTTAGTTAAGGAGCCCACTGAACTTGGGATTTTCCCCTGAAGATGATTGTTTGCCAACTTAAGAATTTTAAGCCCTCCAAAATGTATCCAGCAATTAGGAAGCTCTCCTAATAATTGATTATTGGAGAGATCTAGAAATTTCAAACTATTATTTTTGGCTGCACATAAGGACAAGGCTAGCTTTGAAAACATATTCTTGGAAACATCCAAATGTGTCCCTTTAAATACAAAAAGTGGTATTTCACCTTCCAATTTATTTGAGCTCAAGTCAATGATAGAGCCAAAGGATGACTCCAAAAGCAAATTTGGAATATGGCCACTGATTTGGTTGTAAGACAAATTCATATAGAATGCTTGATTTGGGAAGATCCAATATGAATTGGAAAGAGTGTCTGAAATCGTAGAATTAGAAAGATCAAGCCAATAGTAACTTTTTTGAGTTTGAAGCCATTTTGGTAAGCCAGAGACTACTTGACAAGACACTAAATATAGCTGCTCTAATTGAAAAGGTGGAGCCCAATTAGAGCTGAAGTTGACAACCAGTGTGTTATTATATATTTGAAACACCTTCAATTTTGTGAGCTTTGAGAAGTGCACTTCAGAAATAACACCTTTGAATAGATTATCACTAATATATAAAATCTCTAGATTGGATTGTTTTCCCAAACTTTCAGGTATTGTCCCACTTAATCGATTGTGAGAAAGCCATAATACTCTCATTGATGAAAATGTTGTGAGATCAGGAAATGATCCCATAATGTGATTGTTATCTAAATACAATTCCTCTATTGAGTGGTTTGCACACCCAGTCAAGTTATGAACAATTCCTAGAAGTTGTTCACTAAGATTGTTACTTGATAGAGATAATGTTTTTAAATTACACATTCCACTGAAGCTTTTTGGTATCCCACCTTCAAACTCATTATCATCGAGAATAAGAACCTCAAGAGAGTATATTCTGCTGAAAGCATCAGGAATTAAACCTTGAAATTGGTTATCAAAGAGATAAAGTTTAACAACACTGGTATTTGAGTTGAACAACCACTCTAGTACTGAAGAAGACAAAGTGAGATTGTTATAAGAGAGATTGAGGACATCAAAAGAAGTAGAAGAATTAACATGGGGAATAGGAAAAATATTCGGAAGACTACAAGCACGCATGCATAGGACTGTCAAATAAGGTAATTGATTCACTACGTGGAGCCAATTATTAACTTTGCTCAGGTTGATGGAACTCATACGAAGGAAACTTAAAGAAGAAAGTGGACGGAGCCACTCTAAGTTTTCAGGCTCATTAAAATTATTCCAGCCAAGATCGAGATATTGCAAGCTAGAAAGGTTCCCAAGCTGAAAAGGAATATTTCTTCCAAAATTAGCATGAGAAAAGTCAAGGTGTCTTAAGTTTGAGAGAGAAGCAACGGATTTTGGGATTTGGGAATGATTAAAATCATTGTAACTCACATTCAAAAAAGTCAAATATTGCAACTCACTCAAGAAAGGACTTAGTTTACCTCTCAAAGGTTCCACATCCGAGATACTGAGATTGAGCTGGGTTACGTGGCCTGTTTGGTTGTTACAGTTGACCCCTCTCCATTTACAACAATCTTCTCTCCCCACTCTAGTACTCCAGGAAGAAAGGTGGCCATAATCATCAATAAGGTCTTCCTTAATCTTGACAAGTGCTTGTCTCTCATGCTCTTTGCAGCCGAGGTTAGCATCTCCCACACCCCAATAATTTCCAAGGGTTGGTTTCGTGCATAACAAAAAGAGAAAAAAAGTGAGGAGAAGTTGGAGGGAGCTTCCACCCATGATTAGGATGAACGTAGAAGATCAAGAATGTGATTAAGATAATAAGAGCATCAACACATAAAAGGTGCAATATTATCAGTATCTTACAACCCCCGAGTCACAATTATTTATACACGCATTATGTAGAAATTATTATTATCAAATAATAAATAAATAAAAAGAAAGAAGTCAAAAGTTGTTGGAAATTGCTTTTGATTGGTTAGACAGCATTGCGAATGATAATTGTTTTACATTACTGTTTTCTTTGCAACTATGAGTCCGAATTCCATGAGCAACCAAAAGGTGAAATTGTTTCCGGTTTTAATTTCTGTAAATGGGAGAGAGCATAAAATGTCAGTAGGGCTGCGCGCATAGGAAAGTGCCCATCCTTCTTTGTTGCGACGACTTTCCAAGGCAACCACCAAAGGCTTAAACTACGTACCTACCCAATATGAGCCAAAAGTAATGTGTTACGGTTCAAAAAAAAAATTCTTAAAATATTTATTAATAAATAATATTTGGATTTTGTTAAAGAAAACCTAAAGGTAGCGGTTGTGTGTGTTTTAGAATGCGAGCGGAGTTTTATAATAAACCATTTCATAAGATTTTTTTATTTTTATTTTTCTAATTAACACTTACCTCTTACATAACAACTTTATTAGGCATTTCGGTTAAGTTTAAAGTTGCAATTGATAATAACCAAAATGCATTTGAATAAAATGACTTTTTTTTTTTCCTTAGAATTTAATCATTTATGCAAAACAAAATTGAAACAGCAGCGAGGAGAAGTTGAAGGAAACTTCCAGCTATCATGAGAGCAATCTTAAAAGTATGGTTTTCATGTTCTCAAAACCCCTACTTTTAGTATTTAGAATAGCATAAAATAATAGAGACAATAATACAAAAATCAAAGAATAAAATCATAGGAAATTTCTTAGCTTAGACAAACGAAAACTAGCAAACTTTTGATTTTGGCTAAGCAGGGCCGGCTCAAGGTATTGTGGGGCTTAAGACGACTACTTTAAGTGAATTCTATTCTTATACATTAAATATTAATAGAATATTTATTTAACTTTTGGTTTTTTTTTTTCCATTTAAAATCTATTTTTTTAGAAAAAAAATTACAAATTAAAATGAACCCATCGGATTACTCAATGACTATACAACTAAAATAAACACTATTTATTGAATGAAGTAACCAAATACTAAAAAATTATGATTGAAAATTTTAATAAAGTTATATATTTGACTAAATAAAATTTTAGTATAAATTTATTTACTAGTGGAAGATTGATGAGTTCTTTTAACATTTATCTGTGAGAGATTAAATGATTGACCCATCCAATGAAAACATTTTTCTTTAATTGGTTTTTCTTTGATAAAAAACAACTACTTTTTATTTATTGATGAATATTTAGGGCTTAATTAATACTTCTATTGGGGGCCTTAGACAGTTGCCTATTTGGCTCTCCTATTGAGCCGACATTGCGGCTAAGACTGGGTTCAAAGCATAGAATGCTTCAATATCAATATGCTTTAACGTCGGTCATATTTGACAGATTTAGTCATGTTTTAATGTTGATATGCTTTTATATTTAGAATAGCATAAAATAATAGAGACAATAATACAAAAATCAAAGTATAAAATCATAAGAAATTTCTTAAACTTAGACAAAAGAAAAGTAGCAAACTTTTGATTTTGGTTAAGACTGGGTTAAAAGCATAGGATGCTTCAATATCAATATGCTTTGATGTCAATCATGATTGATAGATCTAGTCATTTTTTATGTCGATATGCTTTAAGAATGCGTAGACTTACACCATTAAATTACCAATTGTCCCAAAAACTTAAGATATTGGGATATGATAAATTTAATTATTTAACTACATATTTCTAAAATCCACTACCTACCCAACATAGTGTTTCATTAATGTAAATATTATTTCCAAATTCCAATCTTCTTTGTCACAATCACTTTCCTTTACCTAAAGTTATGTTCAACACCAAGCTTATGGTCATCCATGATTTCCACATTTTGTTTGAGCTGAATTACCGCCTGATTTCAAGTATGAGGGAGTATTAACTTCAAAGCATAGAAATTTTTTCTATTATTTTTTTAGATTTTAGTTGATTTCATAATTTATGCTGAAATTTCATTTTTCAATCAATCAATTTACATTATAATCAATTAAAGTAGACTATAAAAACGTATATAAGGGGACATGGCAAAGTTTTACAAATTCACCTAGACATATATGGCCAAACTGAAATCTCATATGGGGTCCGACAATATATAACGTCTTCAATTAAAGTCATTGCATGCAAACGTCTCTATTAGGGTCCAAAACATTAAAAGTCATTGCAAAATGTGAAAAATGTCTTTATCAACTTTATTAAGTGCTTGATTCTCAAAAAAAAAAAAAAACTTTATTAAGTGCTTCTCAAAAAAACTTTATTAAGTGGGAATCAAGGAGAGACTTAGCACTATGATGTGTATTCTGGTTTAATATGAGCAGAAAGTAAATGAAATACGGAATTTTGTTTTTGTTTTTTTTTTTTTTTTTACACTTCTTGTACATATTTTGATCATGCACACAAGTACACATTTTTTTTCCCCAGTAATCGCAGTTAAAACGTGCTGTAGTATCCCTATTGTCTTTTTTGTATTAATACCAACAATTTTCGTAGAAATCACTTTCGAAATTAACAATTACACACTTTCATTGAAGCTATCCAACGGATAATTTATAAAAAAAACATTGGGATAAAAAGTACATAGTCTGAAACTTTGAGTTTCTCTTGGGAAAAGACATTATAACAACTTATAACTAAACCCATTAACGTAGATTAGGGTGTAAGACAATTTAGCAAGTCTAGTAATAAGCCATATATGATTATGCTGAAATTTCATTTTTTCAGGATTCCATCAATCAATTTACATTGTCTTAAATCAAAGCAGACTATACAAATCCAACGTAAATATAAGGACACGGAAAATTTTAGAGCCTTCAAATCTATGTTGAGTGGGTGCCATTGGATTGTTTCTGCGAAAATCTTGGATAAATTTGTATCACTATGAGCACAAATAAAGAAATGCTAAGTTTATAATATTTTCACAACAAATCTTAAATAGTAGGTTGTTATGGGTTGTTACTGATAAACAAAAAAGTAATTTTAGTTGTAGATTTAAATTAGAACTAATAATAACTTATCCTGTAGTATTTGTTGTGAAAATATATTGAAAATGTTATAAATATAGCATTTCTCACATATATAAGGGAGGTAGACTTCCAAGTCATCGGAGATGATAACTCATGTTACTACAAGTCTACAACGCTATCAAAAAAATTGTGGTAAAGCAAATTAGATAGCCATGACAAATTCCTAGCTTAAGAAATTATTGAGCGGATTAACATTAACAAATCACTTGACCCTTGTGCCTTGCTTTAGTGGTAAAAGGGAAGAGGTGAAATATAAGACATGCGTCTTAGGTGTACAACTGCCAGAAAGGGGGAAACAAGTCAAACAACAGAATACTACATGAACTGTAGGATCCCTGCAGTTAGGTTATATATATATATATATATATATATTTTAAATATAAAAAATATAGGTTATTTAGTGTTTTTGAATCTAATTTAAGAATATTATAAAATTATTGTGAACTTTTGTGGAACTTTTGTCCCTAAAAGAACTTGCCGCAATAAAGCATTCTGTATGTTTAAGTTATTAATATAATTTTTTAATAAATGACATTAACTATGGCGTCCCATGCAAGTCTATCGTTAGAACGCCACCCCTATCCTCCACAATCAACCTATTATAAAAAAAAACTATTAACATAATTTGCTTGAAGTGAAACATTTTTGCTAGATTTTCAATAAGTAGAAAAAATTATTCAAAAAATTTTTTTTTGAGTAAAAAAAAATTATTCAAATTGACCAAAGGTTTCTAGAAATTTTAATTAGAATGGTGTCCCATCCCATGTCTATGTAATTTTTTTTATTTATTTATTTTGAGAATCTACGTCTATGTATCCAGAGGTTTGCGTTTATATAGATACATTAAATTTTTTTCTCAATAAAAAAGAAAAAAAGAAAAGAAAAAAGAAACATTAAATTTATTAACATTATTTGTTTAAAATAAATTATAGTTCCAAAGTTTATAGAAACTAGCATATAACTCCATGCAAACACATGGATATATTTAAAATTAAACAAAATTTTTATTATAAAACTATAAATAATTAGTCAAATTATTAATTTTCTTTTAAATGTAACACATGCATTTATGCATACGTGTAGGTACATTTAAAATTAAACAAAACTTTTATCATAAAATATAGATAATTAGTCAAATTACTCACATATTAAAATTCTTACCTAGACTTTCTTAGTGTAAGTTCATTCATATTTCTCACAATAACTTCAGGAGGATGATTCAACTTGATCCTTGAGGAAGGTCATTTCTCTTTACGAGATTCAGAATCGGTTGAGGTAGGTATGTCTACTGAACCTTCTACAACACTTGGAGTACTTGGAGATGCAAGCTCTTGATCAACAATTTCTTGAACACCTTTAGGCTCGGGAGGAATAATTTCCTTGGGGATCTCCTCACTAATATTCTCAAAACCAGAATTTGAAGTTTCATTGATAACAACATTGCCTGTTTCCATCACCTTCTTTGTTCTCTTGTTATATACTCGATAAGTCTTGCTAGTAGAGGAGTATCCCAAAAATATTCCTTCATCACTTTGAGAATCAAATTTTTCCACATTCTCTCTATCCTTAAGAATGAAATAAGTACTTCCAAATATTCTGAAATGCTTCACATTTGGCTTTCTTCCCTTTCATAACTCATAGGGAGTTTTCTTGGTACAGGGTTTGAAATACACCCTGTTAACTATATGACACGCAGTGTTGACGGCTTCTCCCTACAAATTTCCAGCCACATCCTTGTTGTGCAACATGGCTCTAGCCATCTCCTGAATGACTTTGTTCTTTCTTTTTACTACACCATTTTGCTGAGGAGTAATAGAAGCAAAGAATTCTTGAGATATACCTGATCTAGTGCAAAAGGATTCCATGTATAAGTTCTTGAATTCTTTACCATGATCACTTCGAATTTAATCAATTTTCAAGCTCTTCTCATTTTGCAATCTTGTACACAAAGCTTCAATGTGCTCAAGAGCATCAGACTTGTATCTTAGAAGAATGACCCAAGTGTACCTACTAAAGTCATCTACCACAACCATGATATATCTATTTCCTCCAATAGACTTGGTTCTAATTGGACCCATGAGATCTAGATGTAGTAACTCCAAAGGTCTAGATGTAGCTGATGTCTGAGTACCTGGATGTTTAGCTTTTGTCTGTTTCTCAAGCTAACACGGTCCGCACACAACATTGTTCACTATGTTGAGCTTAGGTATCCCCAAAACTGATTCATGCTTAAATACAATTGAGAGATGTTTATGACTAGCATGTCCCATCTTTTGATGCCATAGGTCTTCATTTGACAAACGAATGTTATTGCACACAATAGCAACATCATATACCAATCCATAGCAGTTATTTAAAGTGCGAGCACCACTAATGAGTTTCTTCCCAGACTTATTCAACACAAGGCATTTTCCTTTTGAGAATAACACCATAAAGTCTTGATCACATATCTGGTTTATACTCAACAAGTTCACCCTCAAACCTTCTACATATAGCATATTTGCAATATCTGGCAATCCAGGTAGAGATATAGTTCCCTTTCCTTTTGTCTGGCAGTCTAGGTAGAGATATAGTTCCATTTCCACCTTTCTTGGACTCGAAAACCTTAAAGAGAGAGCGGTCTCCGGTCATGTGTCGTGAGCATCCACTGTCAAGGTACCACAAACAAGTATCCATTACCTTGAATGTAGACTTCATCATAAAGCACACCTCATGCTTAGGCGACAAATCTGTAGGAATGGTATTTTCTCTCATTTGCCATTTATTGACAAAGCCTTTAACCTTCACTCCGCTCAGAGGAACTCCTCTGCAAATTTTCATTCTAAGACAGTCTAATTTCTTCTTTGTCACAATAAGGTCTTTTTCAATAATCATCATGATAGCTTTCAAATAACTTTTAGACTTAATTTTCTGAGACACTCAATCAAATAGAGATTAAAAAAACAAGATATATTTGAAACAAAAGATCTTTTCTTGCCGATTACAGCCATGACAACAGGGATCAATGGATCACATAGTAAAAATTAATCCTAATCAGAATGTGTCTGCTCTGATACCACTTGATAGGCCAAAAATATTTTGACCCCTTAGGTGAATTAACCAATTAATTAGCCAAGTGAATTAGTTAAGTCAATTTAATATGCAATACGCGTGGCAGTACAAACAAATCACTAAATAACTAAATACAACAAAAACTAAATTTGACACGGGTGATTTGTTAGTGAATTTAAGGTTACCACTCAGAGAATCCACTATTATCAAAACAAGTAATTACAAGTAAAGAAATCCAAGTACCTTATACCAACTTACAGTTGAATTTTTACCCCAATACACAATTGGACTTGTAATGTAGTGACAATCTTTCCTTTGAATGCATGGCTCCAAGTACATGATTGACTAATCGATGCATGGATCCCAGTACGTAACTAACACACCAACTTGAGAAGGATGTTGGTTGCAAAAATTCTTCAATTCATCAACACGATGAAGATCAAGAAGCTCATTGGTTACAAAACCCTACGGCGTATAAATGCAGCAATTTCTTTAAGTGAAAAATGAATTATGGCAGATTGTCTCCGGTCACAATATGCATACAACAACAAGTGCAACAACCTTATGACGGTCCTTAAAATAATCCTTATATATGTTGAAGGTTGTGAGAAAAGAAAACCTAAACACATAGCTTGGAAATGCGTAAAAAACATATCTGAAAATTTAAATTTCGTAATTCTCGATAGATACATCTATCGAGCTATCTGTCGAGCTTCAAATATTAAATCTCGATAGATACATCCGTCGAGATATCTGTCGAGCTTTAATGAACAACACTTCTTTACTTAATTCTTTGACAGATTTGCATAGTTTCAATATTTTGACTTGAACTCTTATTCCTTGAAATATTAAACACATTCTAGATTTACTCAATTACAAGTAACGTGTGTTTTGTTAAAGGATTAGTCAATTCTAAATGACATATGTTCATAACATGTTCCACATATGTCCTAACATTATGTATAAAAGGAAAACCTTAACTATGTTTTGAAGACTCTTAGAAGACTTGTGAGTTACTCCTATAAGATCTGAGAGGTTCTATACCTTCTAACTCTATAAGCATCTACCGGAATAAGATCTACAATCAAGTGCTGGTGGAATAGTTGCTGCAAAGATCAACAAGTCGTGATCTGAAACCTTTGAATGAGATCTCAAAGTCACAAGTGTGGGTACTTATGTGATGCAAATCCAAGAGAGAATGAGTCCGTGGATTCAGAGTTTGTACATGGTCATATCTGTAAGTTACTACTAGAGATAGCAATAGATTTAGGGTTAAATCTGATTGTAAAAATTTCGATTCTCTATAGTGGATTTGTTTTACCTTGAAATCCTCCCCAAGATTTTATCTTGAAATTGTTGGTTTTATTAGTTTTCCTAAGTAATCATATCATTGTGTTCTTTATTATCACTTGACTAACATATTAGGTTAAACAATATGCTATAAGGGGTCTAAACAAACAAACAACCATATATAAAGCCAAACTAGACCCATCAACGTAGAATAGGGGGTAAGAAAATTTAGCAAGTCTAGTAAGCCATATACGACAATGCTGAAATTTCAATTTTCGATCAATCAATTTAAGTTGTCTTCAATTAAAGTAGACTATTCTTCAATTAAAGTAGAGTATAAAAGCGTATATAAGGGGACGTCTCAAAGTTTTACAAATTCACGGGGAAGCTGAAAGCTCATATGGGGTCCGACAATTAAAGTCAGTGCATGCAAACGTCTACTAGGATCCAAAACATTAAGTCAGTGCAAACTGTTGAAAATGTCTTTAACAACTTATTGATGTGGCCTATTGTTACTAGCTAGTTCTGAATAAAAATGATGTGGCCTATTGTCACTCTCCTCCCTCGTTCCACACGCCTCACATATTGGTTCCCTGATTACTTTTCGATGACATAGATTTGCCAGTAAAGCAAAGATTGAATGCTTTGATATCCCAAAAACCCAAACCCCCATCCTCCTTAAATATTTCACTTAAATATTAAATTTAAATGAAATTAATGTTATTTTATCATGACAAGTTAGTGAAAGAAATTTATGAGAACCATCATGTAATTGGCATTGGCGTAACAATAAGGCTGCATGTGTTTCATACGCGATTGTATTATTGCCAACTTTTTTGGTTGCCAGAACTTTCCAGGTCTTCCACCAAGTCTACCAATTCCAACTCTTTATAAAAAAGTTATAGGAAGATATACACCATGTGTTTCATAAAAGCAACTGTATTATTGCAAATGGCTTACGCCAAAGACAAAAACTAAACTTGGTTCAAACTAAAAAGCCAAAAAGTTAGAGAAGATAATAAGTTCTCACAATGTATTGAGTGTATTCTCCCCTCACATGCTTTTCTTTACTTGAGAAGAGAAAGTATGCACAAAATTCAGGGACGGACTCAGGTGGGGCCAGGCAGGGCTCCCTAGTCTTTATTTATTTATTTATTTTACTTTTATATATATATATATATATATATATATAATTTTTGTAGTTGCCTTTCTTAAAAAAATTTAGGTTTTTTTTAACTAGCAACTATCCAACCCAAAAACTTAATAAAAACAATAAAAACATTTACAATGGTGATTGTATTTTAGTAAAAAAAAACTATTTTACCACCAAAAAACTAAAAAATTATGTGTTATCAGAGAAGTTAAAGCTAAATCTTTTGCAACTACGGTAAAGTAATATAAATACTAGTTAACTGTAGTAAGTTGTTAAAAATAAAATAAAACATTTTATTAAGATTATCTCTCTACCTTTAATTAAAAAACTCAAATTCTCTCTTATCCGTTATTATTTTAATGAGTTATTTATATTATTTCAAATGAAGTGGTAAAAAAATAAAACAATTGATATTGAGTGTATTGTAAATTGAGGTGATATATAAATAAATTAATTTTTTGAGGTGCTAGAAAACTGCTAAAAGCTAATTTTTTTAGCACCACTACTGTGAATGCTCTAACTTAAAAAAAAAAAAAAAATCCTAGCCAGCCTAGTATTAAAAGAAAACTTTTTTTTTGTTTGTTTTGTTTCGTTTTTGTTGTTTTTTTTTTTTTTTTTTTTTTTGGGTAGATAAATGCATCTTAATGTATTAAGAAACAATAATTTTGTGCATTTATAATTTGTTAATACTATATGGACGCATATTTGAAGTTTTTTTTTTTCCTTATATTTCAGCCCCTCAAACTTGAAATCTTGGGTCCATTCTTGACAAAATTTGCCAAAATTTTCACACCCAGGCAATGTGATAAATAAATAAAAAATAATGTTAGTTGTGAATTTAGATAAAAACAAATAAAAATTTGTCAACTCAATTGCTGTAAAAAAAACTTGTGAAATATTTTGTATATAGCATTACTCATGTGAGAAAGGTGACTTGAAAACAATATATTGTCTTTAAAATTGTGATTGTGTCAAATAGTTTTGTTCTCTTTACTATAAATGACATTACCATTTTTCCAACAGGTGATTACATAATTAGATTATATAATCATATATAAATAGTTTTGTTCTCTTTACTAAAATCATTAGGTGATTACATAATTTCCATATAGTTTTGATTGGTTTAATATTTGTGACACGTATGAATTGGAGGCAAGAGTATTAAAATTTTGTGTAAAATTCATTTACACCCCCTGAGGTTTGGGCTAATGCCATCTAGATCTAAGACTTTTCAAAACTAATCAATTTGGTCCCTAAAACCAGATTATTTCCTAAAATAGTTGAGTAAAAAATATCTAACTATTTATAGACTAAGTTGGCTTTAGGGACCAAATTGATTAGTTTTGAAAAGTCTTGAACATAATTACATTAACTCAAATCTCAAGATATATTAGTAGAATTTACCCTAAAATTTTTTATTTAAGTTGTGACTAAAACATATTGAAACATAAAAAATCATTTGTAAAATTATAAGGCCTTTCACCTTTTTATGCTATGTGAGAACTGTGAAATTATAAATCACTAATCAATTATTTAGTTAAGCGATGTGGGGTGAAGTGAGCTAGTTGATATTGGGTAAAGACAAATGTCAATTTTTGAAGGTGCCACCTAACTTTGGGTTGCATTAAATTTTTTTTTCCCAAAAAACAAAAATGATTAATCCATGTGAAATTGACAATAGAGTCGTAAAAGGACAGGTATGTGAAGTGGATTCTAGACATAAGTGATTTAACATAAATGATAGGTTTGGAGCCCAGTCCGTCAATTTTTGGCATTTGGGTCCCTAAGACCCAAGCTCTTCAAGACTAGCTGAATTGGGACCTATTTGTGCTGTATATACTTAGTAGGAATGCATGCTATTGTCCAAAGTACTCCAAACTATACCAAGAATCTAGCTCTTTCCTTGCCAATCTCTATTCAACGACGTTAGTCTCTCTGAGCATGTGAAGTCAAGGCATAGGCGGAGCTGCCAAGGGGGGCCATGGCCTCTTAGCTTTTGAAATTTTCCATTAATTTATTTTACATATGGTAATAAATGTAAAAATTACACAAAAATGTATTCACCGGCCTCCCTAAAGAAATTTCTTGGCTCCACCATTGAGTCCCCGCACCATCCATTACCTATCCAAGAGCTCCCTGCAATCATACACAAATGTAGAAAGACCCACATAGGGGTCTTCCCAATTAGCAAGTAATTTTATTGCTAAAGCTGTATCTGATTCCAAAATTATGTTTCCATAGTCCAAATTCCATACTATCACTGCACCTTTAGGCGGGTTGGTACCTTCTTAGGCACTAAGCCCCAGTGATTCGGGGGTTCTTGGATTCATGCTACCGGGCACCGGCTCAGTATATTAGTAAATAGTAATTTTTAAACATCTCAAAAAAAAAAAAAAAAAAAAAAAAAAAAAAAAAATCCATACTAAATTTATTCCATGTTGAATTACCCAAAATTTCAGCTGCATTAATGGTTTGTAGAGTCTATATGCATCAAGAATCCTGTAATCCAATTCCCATTTTGATCCCAAAAAACTCTCCGTGCCCCTGTTTGTCCCGGATTACCTTTCCCACTCCCATCCGTATTGAGTATCACAAAGTTTTCAGGAGGTGGAAGCCAAGCAACATAGATGCCACAAGGTCTTACTGCTTTCATGTGTTTTTTTTGAGTAAGAAGAAAAATACATCGGCTTGATGGACAGTTCTATGAAAACAATCTAAGGGTGATGATTTCTCGCTAAATTTGTCTGATGGCATCTCAGACAAATTTATTCTTGAACTCCTCTGGTTATAAATAAACTGCCTGTTGGTAAATGATCATTGAAGCTTTTACAGATAAATTATTTTAAATTATTGGGAGTTGTAATTTTCCATAACCACGACCATCTAGCTGTTGATGTGTTCCTATGGGACAACTGATACAGGAACTTCCTCACTGATTTCACTGAGCAGGTTCCACCTATCCCAAAGTATGTATTTTTTTTTATGTCCTCGTACATGTATGTATGAATGGAGGTACTTAAATTAAAATTGTTGACTTTTTGTGCATTCTCAATTATAAAAAAATTCATGTTCTATGAATGAGTAAAAGCATAATTAAACTAAAATTTAGTCTGTTAGTATGTGATTTTTTTCGTCATCTACATGACTACTGTTTAACTGTTGCTTTTTACTAGTGTATCATTTTTTTTTTTTTTTTTAATTATAAAAAAGTTAGAAATTTATTCACTAACTTACAAATTGTGTACATCCTCTGCCAAAACAGCAGAAAAACAAGAAAACAGATCCTCAAAACCACATAACAACATTACAATAGACCCTAGCAAGAGACGCCAATAAAACAGACATTCTATTCCCGCTTGTAGGAACGAAACTAAACTGCCCAGGTACAACAATTTGTCAACAACTTGAGTTCATCTATCAAATGACCAAATGGGGCTGTTGGGAGACGGCCTCATTGCATAGTTCAGATAAAGTGTGCATTACCACACTCAGAAATGCATTCATAGATATCAATTTCCTGAAAGAAAATTGTAGCTTCAATAACACCAAGAATGTAATTAAAAAACTCCATTTTCGACCATGAATCAATGGAATTCTCGAAGACTTGCTAGCAATAAACACCTGCCCCCCTGTGTCTCTAATAATGATTCCAAGCCCTGTACAGTAAGAGTCCGGAAGGAAATGAATAGATCAAATAAATCTTTGTGGCTATTAAGAGTGTTGAAAATGGTAATAATAACCAGCACAAGTTCATACTGGAACCAAAATTTGTGATGCGTGCAACATAATTGAGTAATTACCTAAGTAAGACATTTAAGACGTAACGCATCTTGAAAGAATACTATGGAGACTTTACGAATTTGTAAACTAGAAAGTATATTTAACATGTTATAAACTTGATGATTAAAAAAAAAATGTTGTAAGCTTGTAATTCATTGGGATCAATCATGGTTGTGTAAAAGGATAGTTACATAACCGAAGGGAAGTAGACGTCTATGACATGTTTTTGTAAAGCATAGTTCACTGAGAATTTTGAATAAATGAAGAACAGAGACTGAGACATGTTCATAAATTTGGGAGTAATAATGATGATAATAATACTACTTTAGACTTTAAAGTTTAATTATCAAGAAAAAAACAATAATGAAAAAAAAAAAAAGGAAAAAAACTTAGAATGACATTGATGATAATGACAATGAGAATAAAAGTACGGAAACAATTATTACCAATTATGTTTGATGCTGCCTCCGTAATCTAGCCATATTCACTACTACGATTGCATCTAGCTTATCTTTGACATTGTTCAAGAAATTGAAATGGGAGAATCACCATGACCTGTTTAGTAGTGATGTGCCAAAAACTCCCAAAAAACCGATGACAAATCCAAGGGCCACACTAGCATAAAATCCTAGGGTTATAAACCCATCTTCCGTCTCTTGAATGCTAGCATGGTCACCACCTCTATTCACAGCTGGATTTTGAGTTGTTTCTCCTGGACATTTCTTTGGAAGTGGAAATCCACAAAGATTTGGGTTACCTTCAAATGCAATGGCATTAAAGGTATTGAGTTGAGGGCCTGTTGGAATTATGCCTGAAAGGTTATCACTACAAAAAACTGGGCCTATAGTGGCGTTTGTGAAACGCCACTATAGGTACTAAAAACGCCACTATAGGCCCATTTGGGCTATAGTGGCGTTTGGAAACACCACTTTTGTGCTGCTATTATAGACCTATAGTGGCGTTTTTTTTAAACGCCACTATAGGACCACCATATAGTGGCATTTCCAAACGCCACTATAGACCAATTTTTTTTTATTTTCGAGAAAGGCTATAGTGGCGTTTGTAAAACGCCACTATAGACTCTAAAAACGCCACTATAGCCCCAAAAAAAACCAAAAAAAATTTGATTACCAAAAATTAATTTTTGGTAATCAAAAGAATTTTTTTTTGGCATGAAAAAGTTTTTTTAATTGAATTAAGATTGTAATTAAATTAATATTACAATTTTAATTAAATTAAAAGATACAAAACAAAATACAAACACTGTACTATCCCAGCAAATTCAAAATGAAACACAAACCCACCTAAAAAAATTCAAAATCAAACACATGCAACATGTTCACATCCAAAAATTAAAAAAAAAAAAAAAAAAATAGCAACTTCAAATACAAACAGTACTATAACTGCCCCAGCAAATTTAAAATGAAAACACAAACCCACCTAAAAAAAATTCAAAATCAAACGTAACATACTCACATCCAAGGAATAGACCAAAACTATTATCAAAAAATAAATAAACCAAAACAATCATAAATTATAAAAATTAAAAAAAAAAATTGCTTACTTGCAACTATACAACCAATGGCTTCAAACACCATCTACAAATTTGAACAAAATCCATAAGCTGCAACACTATCTGCAAATCCAAAACCCACAAACATTAACACCACCACAAATAAAACAAAATAAATAAAATCAAAATGGAGAGGAATAGAAAAGAATCAATTCAGGTGTGAAGTGAAAGAAGAGTGAAAGAAAAAGAAAAGAAGAAAGATGGAGGAGTACTGGAGACAAGGGAGAAAAAGAAGGAAAGAAAGAAGAAAAAAAAAAAAAAAAAAAAAAAAAAAAAAAGAGAAGAGAAAGGAGGTCTGAGACTTTGGCATGGAGAGACAAGCTAGGGAGAAAAAGAAACAAAGGAAAAAAACAAAAGAAACCAAAAGAGCAAAGAAGTCTGAGGAGATAAGGGAGAGATATGGTCGGTGGGGGTAGGTGGGGAGTTTTAATGTTTTTTTTAAATATATATATATATATATATATATATATATATATATATATATATATATAAAGAGAAATGATAACTATATGTGTGTGTGTGTTTATATATATACTAGTTATAAGCCCGTGCGTTGCACGGTTTTATGAAAAAGCTTATAAAATAAATATATAAATAATTATATATTTTAATAGATTCAATAAAGATAAAAGAAAAAATTATCAAGTGTAAATAATTATCTCACTAAAATAAGGCGTAATATTTCTTCCTAAAACTAAATTAAATTGATAATTCCGAATTGAATTTTAAATTGATAATTATATTTTTTTTTAAATGTACTAAACAATTGATAAATCTAAAATTAATATAATCTTGATAATATTATAAATTAAAATTAAAGTTGATAATTCAAGAATACACGTGTAGAACATCTTGATAATGATGTAAAATAAAAATCAAATAAGAAAATTGTTAAAATTAATCTATTAATTCTAACCACATTTAATCATTAATTCTAAGACCCTAACCCTAAGCATATAAATTAGATCAAAGCTAAGAAAATTAGTTTAAACAAAAGGGAACCAATACACAAAACCTAATCAATTTAATAAAAACAAAATACAAAAACAAAGAATGAGCCTTTAGAAACTTGACAATGTTTTCGAATGTTTTGAATTCATTAATTAAAATCACATGAAAACAAAAAACCAATAATAACACTAAAGAAAATAAACAAAATGAAAATAATAATAATAATAAAAGAAGAAAGAATGCATACCTGCATTGTCATCAGATTTGGGCATTCACATATTGAAATTAACTTCACTCCAAAAAGAATATATAGGGTTATATATATTGGTAGAGTTCCATTTGAAATATAATTCATTTAAATCTTATTGAAAGTAAAGATATCTAATCAATATGTTTGTTTTTATCCCATAAAAATTGGAATTAAAAAAAAAGGTCATATGAATAGAATGAAAAAAAAAAAAAGAAAAAGAGTTGATTCAACATAACGTAACATATAAAAAATTAAAAATTAAAAAAAAAATAAAAAATAAAAAAGAGAGAGAAAGAAAACGTGGTTGATAGCTATAAGGAATTTTGATATGTATATATATATATATATATATATATTAAATGTCATCAATGTAGAAATTATCAAATTAATGGAGATATATACTGTTTTTTGGAATAGATTGAGATTATCAAATTATTGGAGATATATACTGTTTCTTGGGATAGATTTATATTAATCACCTCTTGAAGAATTTGGATTGTGCTTATTCCTTAATAATCAAGTTTTGTAGCTTGAAATTCTGATAAAATAATATTAATTTAATAATATTGAAATTTTGAAAATTTAGATGATAAATATTATCTAAATTAAATTTTTGTATATTATCCCATAATTTAATAAATATATCATAACAAATAAAAAAATAATGTTAATTAGATGATAAATATTATCTAAATTAAATTTTTGTATGTTAAATATTATCCCTTAATTTAAGAAATATATCCTAACAAATAAAAAAATAATGTTAATCTAATTCTATTTAATGATAAGAATGAATTAGAGTCCTTGTAGACTCGTAGTATACTATTCCTTTTTAGTTCTTTAAAAATCTAAAAATTTAATAAAATTTTTACAATTTGGTAAAGCCATGCAGTGCAACTACGGCGTCTAAGCTCAACTTTTATTATATATAATATAATAATATGATATGATATGATATAATATGATTTAAAAAATAATATTTTTTATATGCAGCCTCATTGGTTTATGCAAGTAATGGTTCCATGGAGGCACTAACCTGATTCAAGCCCTTTAGCGGCAATTAAAAATTAAAAACATATTATAATATATAATGAATAAAACATAGTATAAACATCAATCACAAATTCACAGACTGAGTTACCGCAAAACTAAAAAATTAATTTCTTAGTTAATTAGACATGAAAACTCAATTTCTTATATAATTTCTTAACAATCAAACTAACATTATAAAAAAAATAAAAATAAAAAATCAATTGACAATTCATAACAATTTAGAATAAAAAAATAAAAAAATCAATTGACAATTCAACTTAAGGAAATCATCTTAAACTTAAATATGTACTTGTTTCCTTAAATTCAAATACATACTTGTAAAGTTGTAGGTAGAAGAAGGGAATAGTAAAGATTGTAGGTAGAAGAAAAGAATAATAGCGTAAAGAAACCGTTAAACATCAATCACAGATTCATAGACTGAGTTACCGCAAAACTAAAAAATTAATTTCTTAGTTAATTAGACATGAAAGCTCAATTTCTTATATAATTTCTTAACAATCAAACTAACATTATAAAAAAAATAAAAATAAAAAATCAATTGACAATTCATAACAATTTAGAATAAAAAATAAAAAAATCAATTGACAATTCAACTTAAGGAAATCAACTTAAACTTAAATACGTACTTGTTTCCTTAAACTCAAATACGTACTTGTAAAGTTGTAGGTAGAAGAAGGGAATAGTAAAGATTGTAGGTAGAAGAAAAGAATAATCCACATTGAAGAATTTTATATGAACAAAAAGTCTACAGCTAATTAAACTTTAAACCACAATGTGAAGCACGACACCTTGCATCACCATATTATATCTATTGAAGTTTTTCTCTACCGGTCAACTTCTTATCTTCACCAAAAAAAAATTTTTTTCCTGGGATATATACGGTTTTACAGTTGGCCTTAGCCACTTTAATTAGAGTCCCTAACATTCACACTTTGTGAATGTAGTGTGAACGTGAGGGACTCAAATTAAAGTGCGCTCTGTGGCCCTTTTTTTTTTTTTTTTGTTAAATCAGCCTTTTCTTCCGGAAAAATGCCTTACCATCTCTACATACGTGTCTATCTAATCCGTGAACTGTGAATCTGTGATAACTTTTATATATATTTTTTCTTAAAATCTAAAAATTTAAGAAAATTTCTGTAATTTGGTGCTGCCACTTGGCGGAACCACAACGTCTAAGCCCAACTTTTATTATATATAATATGATATATAAATGATATATTTACAATATTTTCATAATATTTTTACAAAAAAATTTAGTGATAGGTTGATACTGGTTGTTATTATTAGAGCAAAAAATTAATCTTAGTGTTAGATTTAAATTTGAACCAATAACAATTAATTAACCACCTATGATTTGTTGTGAAAATATTGTAAACGTAGCATCTTTCATACATAAATATATATATATATATATATAAAGAGAAATAATATGTCAATAACGTTTTCATAACATTTTTACAACAAATTTTAAGTGACAGGTTACTACTAGTTATTATTGTTAAGGCAAAAATATAATCTTATTGTTATGTTCAAATTTGAACCAATAACAATTAACCACTTATGATTTGTTGTGAAAATATTGTGGACATAGCATCTCACATTTATATAAATATATAATAATAATATATACATTTAAATATATAATAATATATATATATATTTATATTATATTCAAATATTTTGGAATATGCCATAGAATATCCTAGGCATATTCCATGGTTTTCTTTACCGCTCAAACTCATTCAGTTCTCCTCTTTTTTTTTTTCTTTTTTTTTTTTTTGTGTGCTGGAATATTGTGGAAGAAGCACTTTTTGGAACTATAGTGGCGTTTGGTAGACGCCACTATAGGTCCCCCTTTTTTTTGCTGGATTTTTTTTTTTTGGGCTATAGTGGCGTTTGCAAACGCCACTGTAGGTCCTACTATTACAAGGGCCTCTAGTGGCATTTGTCAAACGCCACTATAAGCCCTATCCAACCGAAAAAAAAAAAAAAAAAAAAAAAAAAAAAAAGGTGTGCCTATAGTGGCATTTGACAAACGCCACTATAGGTCCCCATTTTTTTTGCTGGATTCTTTTTTTTTTTTTTTGCTGGGCTATAATGGCGTTTGTAGGCCCTACCCAACCGAAAAAAAATAATAAATAAATAAAAAGTGCCTATAGTGGCGTTTGACAAACGCCACTATAAGCCCTTGTAAGACTAGGACCTATAGTGGCGTTTTAAAAACGCCATTATAGGCCTTTAGAAACGTTGCTATAAACCCATTTTTCCAAACGTCACTATAGATATGCCTATAGCAGCGTTTATAGAAAACGCCACTATATGGTACCTATAATGGCGTTTTTCACAAACGCCACTAAAAAAAAGGCCACTATAGGACCAGTTTTTTGTAGTGTATTGTTCGACAAGTCCAAGAAATTTAGAGAATTAATAAGAGCAATGCTTGAAGGAATTCCACCCGATAATTGATTCTCAGATAGATCCAAGACTTCTAATGACCGTAACGCACCAATCTCTATAGTGATTCTTCTAGTTAAAAGGTTTCTTGAGAGATTCAAAGAAATCAATCCAACAAGTTCCATAATTTCCCTTGGAATTGGCCCAGTAAGTTTATTACTAGAGAGATCTATGCTCTTTATTTGTCCAACATTACTAGAGAGATCTCTTCCTTTCCACAACCAAAATGCAAGGTCATCACAATGGAAAAAGTCCAGAGGACCTTTATAAAAATGACCAATGTTTGAAATTGGACTGGTCAAAGCAGTAAGACTGTTGATGCATTTTGGTATACTTCCTGAGATATGGTTTAAAGCAAGGTCCAAAAGTTGAAGATGTGTCAGATGACATAGATGTGAAGGAATGCTTCCAAAGAAGTGATTCGATCGAAGGAAAAGCACAACTAAATCAGGATGACTGCTCCCTAACCACATCGGTATTTGTCCCGACAATTTGTTATCTCGAAGATTAACAAATTTCAACTTTGTACAATTCTTCAATGAGGAAGGAAGTTCTCCAGTGAAACTATTGTTGCTTAAATCTAGTATTTCAATCCCGAGGAAGGAACCTATTGAGTTTGGGATTTTCCCATGAAAAAGATTGTTGGCCAAATTAAGAATTTTAAGTCCTTCAAAGTGCATCCAGCAGTTAGGAAGCTCTCCCAATAATTGATTGTTGGAGAGGTCTAGAATGCTCAAATTCCTATTATTGGTTGTACATAAGAAAAAGGCTGGCTCTGAAAACATATTATTAGAAATATCCAAATGAGTAACTTTAAATAAAGATGATGGTATTTCACCCGCCAGTTTATTGGAACTTAAGTCTATTGTGGGGGGAGAGGAGAACTCCAATGACAAATTTGGTATATAGCCACTGATTTGGTTGTGAGACATATTCATATAAATTAATCGAGGAGAGAAGATCCAATATGAATTAAAAAGGGAATCTGAAATTCCAGAATTAGAAACATCAAGCCCAATGCAATTTTTTTTGAGTTTGAAGCCATTTTGGGAATTGAGGGCCTAGTTAGCAAGACCATAAAGCTATTTTTTCTAATTGGAAAGGTGGAACCCAATCAGAGCTGAAGTTGAAAACCAATGAGGTATTAGATAAGTCCAAATACTTCAATTTTGTAAGATCCGATAAGTGGGCTTCAGAAATAAAACCTTCAAATGAATTATGACCAAGATACAATCTCTCTAGCCTGGATTGTTTTCCCAAATTGTCAAGTATTGTCCCATTCAAATGATTGTGATGAAGCCCTAATTCTCTCAATGATGGAAATGTTGTGAGGTCAGGTAACGATCCCATGATTTGATTCCAATCTAAATTCAAAACCTCTATTGATTGGTTAGCACAACCAGTCAAGTTATGAAAAAATTCAAGAAGTTGTCCGTTAAGATTGTTCACTGGCAGAGATAATGTGTTTAAATTACACAGACGACTAAAGGTTTTTGGTATCCCTCCTTCAAACTCATTATAATCAAGAAAGAGATGTGTCAAAGACTTCATTTTGCGAAAACCATCTGGAATTAAACCATGAAATTGATTAAATCGTAAATCAAGTTTAACAACACTGGTGTTGAAGTTGAACAACCACTGTAGTACAGAAGAAGAAGATGTGAGACTATTATCAGAGAGATCGAGGGAATGAAGAGAAGTAGAAGAATTAACAAGCCAAACAGAGAAAATACTTGGAAGATTACATGATTCCAAGTGCAAGAATGTCAAGTAAGGTAGCTTATTCACTACTTGAAGCCAATTATTAACTTTGCTCAAGTTAACAGAACTCATGTCAAGGTATCTTAAAGAAGAAAGTTGAAAGAGCCACTCTAAGTTTTCAGGATTATTAAAATTATTCCAGCTAAGATCAAGATACTGCAGGCTTGAAAGGTTCCCAAGATGAAAAGGAATGTTTGTTCCGAAATTCGCAGATTTAAGGTCAAGGTGTGTTAGGTTGGAGAGAGAACTAATGGAGTTTGGGATTTGGCTTTGACTAAAATCATTGTTTTGCACGTCCAAATAATTCAAATATTGTAAATCAATCAAAAAAGGACTAAGTTTACCTCTCAGAGGTTCCAAGTTGGAGAAATTAAGATTGAGCATGATTATGTGGCCTGTTTGGTTGCTACAGCGGACCCCTCTCCATTTGCAACAATCTTTTGACCCTTCTTCAGCACTCCAAGAATAAAGATGACCATAGTCATCAATAAGGTCCTCCTTAATCTTAAGAAGTGCTTGTCTCTCTTGCTCTATGCAGCTGAGGGTTGGCTTCGTGCACAACAAAAAAAGAACAAAAGTGTGGAGAAATTGGAGGGAATTTCCACCCATGATTTGGCAGAACATAAAAGATCAGGAATATGATTAAGAAAAGAGCTCTGCAATGTTACAAGTATGATTTCATTTGCCTAGAATCATAGCCTTAATTATTTATACATGCGTTAAGTAGAAACTATTAGCACTAAATAGTAAAAAGGAAAAAAAAAAAAAAAAAAAAGACAAAAGGTTAGACACCATCGGTCGTTCGAGACAAAGCATAGGTTGGTTCGATATTGATTTCCACAATCAAACTTGGCCCTAAGTAGGAGAAATTATTAGCTCCTCCGGGAGGACAGCTGAGCTGGTCCTCCCAAGTAGTCCCAACCAATAATAAAAGGCCATCTGTTAAAACAATGCTAACTCAGCTTCCTAACTGGCAAAGCAAAAAAAAACCAAACTATTTTTAAACCCAAATTATATTGTTTGAAGTTTGAACACCCAAATTCATTTTATTTTTACCGCTCCATCCTTCTTCCCTCTTCTAAACCCATTTTTTTCAGAGACCCAGTAACTCCTCTCTACCTTCTCACAATACAAATTCTTCTAAGCTGCATCTTATAGTTTTGATTGTTTTGAACTAAAGTTTCACAAATACAAATCATTCTCATCACAAATCATCTCATTACTTGCTTTGTCGGACTGGTTGAGGTGTTTGTCCAAACACTACCATTGCAACTAAGCATGACTCATCAAGGTATGCTACAAAGGCTTTAAAATCTTTTTCTTCTTGTATTTTCTCTCTATCTAGTTATTCGTGTTAAGTTTTTTTCTCCATCTAGTTTATATGTTAGTACCCTCTTGCTATTTGATAAAAGTCCATAATGAAAAATTAGTACAAGAAACTCTTAGATATATGTGTGTGTGTGTGTGTGTGTGTTTTTTTTTTCTCTCTTTATTTGATTTATATATATGGTGCCCTCTAGCTATTTGATAAAAACCCAAAATGTGAAAACAAAAGTAGAAAATGAAATTAACTCTTAGATAGTTAGATACGGCGTTTTTGCCTTGCCCCAATTGTTAGCTTAGTGTTCTATGACTTCTGTCTAATGCATTGACTGAACCAACAAGAAATCCACCATAAATAAGTGATCAATTTATTAAAAAAAAAAAAAAAGAAAAGAAAAGAAAAGAAAAGAGATGATAAATTTGAAATAAATTTGACTTGAAATTAACTCTTAGATATTGAAAAACACAATAAATTTAAACCGGCAAGATTCAAAACTTGAAATAAATTTGAGGCTTAAACTTTAAAAGCCAACACAAATAAATTTGAAATCCAAAAGTTCACACTCATTAGTGACCAAATTTGTCTGTACAGAAAGCGGTCCTCTCTCAAAACTCTAGATTAGTTTTCTCAATCTCAGATGTTCTACGAGATGATGTCAAAGAAGCAACACTGTGAGTCAAAGGCTCTCCAACGAGAAACACCGCAAGCTCCACGGCTACATTTCAAAACTCTTTGACAAAGCGCATACAACGACGACTCTTCGAGAGCGAAACAGCTAGGTGGGGTACTCTCTCCTTCAAGATTTGATTCCTTAGTTTTTTTTTTTTTTTTTTTTTCAAATAATTATTTATCCGCGGACTTTCTTTTGAATTTATTTACATTAATAGATTTGAAGAAATGGCTACTAACTGATGTGCGTGTAGAATTAGCTATCATCTAATAGCAAAGATTGATGTCAAAGTTTTGAATCGAAGATTGTAATTGTTATATTCGGTTGTGGGTTTGTTGTGAGCTTTGAACATTGGTTCTAATGTGATATTGTGATGTATTTCTGTGGTTTGGAATATTTGTTTTAATTTGGAATTGTAATGTTTTTGGTTTATTAGAAGGCTAGTTGTATTTGTGGAAGTTAGTACTTAGTAGGTTAGTATTTGCAAATGATTTGTGTTTTAGAGGTTGATTTTGTTTTGGTGTTTGGAATTTGGATGTCATTGTAATTTTTTTTTTTAATAATAAAATTTCTCCTTTATCCAAATAAATAGGAAAAAGTTTGTCAATGGTATGTGTTGCCTGTAAAATGCTTTTAATAGGGTAATTTGTTGTGCCTGGTTATATGCTTAGCCATATTCAAAATGGATTGTATTGAATAGGGGTTCTAGGGATTAAAGCTAGTTTGTGTTGTAAATGAATAAGCTCCTGCAAATTATCCTATTGTGATAGATTCAATGGAATAAGGTGCTACTTTAGCTTAAAAATAAAAAAAAATAACTACAATAAAAACATTGTTATAGCAATGAAAGCACCAAAGCATTAAAGTCATACATAAAGAATAAGGCTAGTGAATTGATTTGGCATTACAAATATTACACTCACTTCACTAACCTGTTATACAATGGGCATGATTCAAATTAAAACACTCGTGAAAGAAATTAATTTACCATACCCAATTAACCACCATAACACAAGTTCACAAAAAAATTGTTTGCAAGCATTATTTGAGGAGAAAATACTTTTCATTAGTATTGGTTTTGTACAATTGAAAGAGTAAAAATGTCGAAGAATACAATATCTTATTAGAGTATGAGAAAACATAACAAAATAAAAGGTGGAAAAATGTATGTATTCTAACATTTCCTTTCACAAAATTCTAAGTAGACCTATTTTCATTGCCTTCAAAATACAGAAAGACTTTCACTCCTCCAATCATCAATCCAAACTTGATTAATCTTCCATTTCATTGCCTTCAAATACAATAATATTCCTTGTAACTTTCAAGGCAATCATCAATCCATGCTTGAGTAATCTTCTAACTTTAATAATTTTCAAAAATCTTCAGATATCGAATCACTTTTGTTTAGGATTTAATTGTCCAAAACCATTTGAATTAGAATCCTGCAAAACTAGAAAGACATTTTCAATTATTATTGACAAAGTAATAACCATTGATACAAATAAACAAACAAAAGTAATGAAGAAAGGCATACAAAAAATAATAATTGAGAGTAAATAGCAATTTGGGATTTGAGATACACAATAAAGATAAATGACATGCTAGAACTTATGACCTACTAGATGGCCTAATAATTCAATAGTGGCAATCACAACGTAATTAGTTTACAATTTCAAACATCACCTCCCATCTCAGCATTTATGGCATATTATTCTTGGAAGTTATCATGTCAAAGACCTCATACCCATGTGGCAATCACAATGCTCTTGCTGTATAGATTTTATATGGCCATCATCTCTTCTAATTTTGTTTTGGCTGGGTGCTTAGTTACATAACAGGTTATGAGTAAATTTGATTGGTCAATACAATGCCATTATCATCTCTTTTTCTTCTTTTTTTCTTTTTAAATTGATCACTTATTTATGGTGGATTTCTTGTTGGTTCAGTGTATGCATTAGACAGAAGTCATAGAACACTAAGCTAACAATTGGGGCAAGGCAAAAACGCTGTATCTAACTATCTAAGAGTTAATTTCATTTTCTACTTTTGTTTTCACATTTTGGGTTTTTATCAAATACCTAGAGGGCACCATATATATAAATCAGATAAAGAGAGAAGAAAAAACACACATATATCTAAGAGTTTCTTGTACTAATTTTTCATTATGGACTTTTATCAAATAGGTAGAGGGCACTAACATATAAACTAGATGGAGAAAAAAACTTAACACGAATAACTAGATAGAGAGAAAATACAAGAAGAAAAAGATTTTAAAGCCTTTGTAGCATACCTTGATAAGTCATGCTTAGTTGCAATGGTAGTGTTTGGACAACCACCTCAACTAGTCCGACAAAGCAAGTAATGAGATGATTTGTGATAAGAATGATTTGTGATAAGAATGATTTGTATTTGTGAAACTTTAGTTCAAAACGATCAAAACTATAAGATGCAGCTTAGAAGAATTTGTATTGTGAGAAGGTAGAGAGGAGTTACTGGGTCTCTGAAAAAAATGGGTTTAGAAAAGGGAAGAAGGATGGAGCAGTAAAAATAAAATGAATTTGGATGTTCAAACTTCAAACAATATAATTTGGGTTTAAAAATAGTTTGGTTTTTTTTTTACTTTGCCAGTTAGGAAGCTGAGTTAGCATTATTCTACCAGACGGCCTTTTATTATTGGTTGGGACTATTTGGGAGAACCAGCTCAGCTGTCCTCCCGGAGGAGCTAATAATTTCTCCCTAAGTAGATGCAAAAGCGGCAAAACAACAGTTGACGTGTTGCCTGCAGCAAAAAAAAAGACCCCACGTACGGTCAGTGTTTTACTTCTTCAAAAAAAGACCACCTCACCTTGAAAAAAAAAAAAAAAAAAACATTTTATACGGAGTGAGCGTTTGTAAAGGGAATTTTTTTTTTCTATTATTATTTTAACTACTTTTTAAGCCGCGTTTGGATGACGCGTTTCACGCGTTCCCCTCTTTTTCTTTTTGTTTTTAGCCATGATTTTTAATTTTTTTTTTTGTAAACAATATATACTAGTGGTCCAATGTATTGCTCACATACATTTTAGTAATTTTTTTATTAAAAATAAATTTTATATATTTAAAAATTATTTTATTACAATACTTTTAATTTTTAACTGTATTCAAACGGAAGCCTAATTTTATATAAAGTATTTTTAATAAAAAAATTTTTAATTTCACCTATATATACAGCTTTCAAATATACACATAATAATTTAAAATTTTATATTTGTCTACTCTTAACAAAATTTTGTGACCACCTCAATTTTTTTTATAACCAATGAAACTAGACTATTTTTGTATACCCAATAAAACTAAACTTTGGTTCATAACTTGGTTCACTCAACAATTATTATGCTCTTTCAAGCAAAAATAAAATAAAATAAAAAGCCCAAAAAATATATATAATAATACCAAGCCCAATAAAAATCTCAGGAGCAGTCCTCACTCACTACTCAGACAGATTTTTAAATTAATAAATATAAAAATAATTTTAATTTCTATAAACTAAATACCCCATCAAATTTTAAACAAAAAAAAAAAAAATTCCTATCCTAAAAGGGAAATAAGAACCTCAGCAGTCAGGACCCTGTCCCAGAGCATATCGGCTAGATTGCCTTGGCCTAGAACAGCCGCCGCTAATTTGGTAACCCAGCCTTCATCGCCTCGCCTGGCCAGTGGCCTCAAACACAAACCCTCAAGGTATCTCAGTTCTCTCTTTTGCTCTCTCTCTCTCTCTCTCTCTCTATGGAATTGAAAAATCTAATTCATCATCTGATGTTCTGAGCTAAATAGTAAATACTGAATAGCACATGCACAACAGTAACTAATATTGAATATCTTTGCCTTTATTTCACTTGATGGGTTTGTCCTTTTGTGCAATGTTATGCTTTATATTTCTTTAAACTTCACCCACCCACTGTCCACTAACTAGTTTGACCCGTGTCTTAGACTCAGGCTCTCATCTTTTGTCTTTTGTGTAACTGTGTAAGTGTATGTAATTATGTTTTTTTATTTTTTGGATAGGAGTAAATGTAATTGTGTTGATTGGCTATTGCTTCTTAAGTGTTAAACTATGTTAGGCAACTCTTTCAAAAAATAAATAAATAAATAAACTATGTTAGGCAACTCTTTTAAAATATGAAAATTCGTATAAAGTAGTTGTAAAACTTTATTTATTTGTGTTTTTTTTGTTATTATTTTCAATATATGAAACTTTCTTTTTATTAAATTGTATAATTTATATTTTTCAAGGACTACCTTAAAAAAAATATCTAGAGCCACCACTGGCATGACATCAAATTGTCACATCCCATGCACACTAAATTAAGTGGCCCACAATTATAAAAATGCTAATCCCAAACCCAAGCGGTGCATATAAATAAATAATTATTTTGTATTGTAATATAATATATAATTTTTTTTCTAAAATTTGTTGAAGATAAATCGTTCTCCTTAAAAATTAAACAATTTCTATTAATTCTAATTTGGTCCAATTAGGTCTACTTCGGTTCAATTTGGTCCACTCAGTAAATTTCAATCCCGTTCGGTCCATATTAGACTCTAATTATGCCATAAATTGATTCTTTTTGTAGATTGTTTTTTTAAGTATAGCTCAATAATTCATTTTTTTTCTTAATTTTTGAGTTGAAAAGTATGAAATATGAGCCCTGAAAATGCAATAAAAATAATAAATATTGCATTATAGACAGACAATTTGGTCCACTCGGTCAGTGTTTTACTTCTTCTTTTATCATTATTATTATTTTGGGAGGAAAGAGAGAAGAAGACAGACAAGTGTTTTACTTCTTCTTTTATCATTATTATTTTTTTGGGTGGAAAGAGAGAAGGAGACAGACAAACACACCTATAGACATCGAGAAATCGTCTTTGCCAAAGCTTTTTATTCTATCTAGGCCAGTTATAAATAAAATTTTCATCAAACGACAGCCACATAATAACGAATTATTTTTGTCAATAAAAAGATATATTGTAGAATAAAATTAAAAGCATCTTACATATATAGAAGATAAGGGACTGTGCATGGCATCAAATTGCCACATCATGCACACTTATTTTAATTTTATTGGCAACTAAAAGCAAACTCAATGTGACTAGTGTCAATACCTTTACACTAGTTTTTGCTGAGTAAAGCATCTGCATGCTCTTGAATAACCTTCCAAGCCCTAATCACATGTCTTTCCTCTGTCAGAGTTGCACCTATGGCACACCGTATTATGTATGCTCCATCAACCACAGTGGAAGACATGTACATATTCCCTGACTCATTGATCGACTCTAGCAGCTTCTTGTTTAGCTCATTTACAGGTTCCACATGATTAGCCACACTGATATTATTTGGCCATGGCAAAACCCTAAAGCAAACCAAAGCGAAGTTTCTAGGGGCCATAACTTCAAACCTATTATCGTTTCTTACAAGTTCTTCAAAAAGCTTTGCCATTTTCACATGGCTTCTCAGGAAGTTTCTGAGGTTAGCCACGCCATAGCTTCTTAGCACAAGCCATAGTTTCATGGCTCGGAATCTTCGGCTCAAGGTTATTTGCCAGTCTTTGTAGTCCACCACTAGTTTTGAATCTGTGGCCTTGTTTCTCAAAAACTCTGGATTAGTTGAGAGAGATTTTATCAAGGCACTTGGATCCTTCACCCAAAGGCAGCAACAATCTAGAGTTGTAAGGAACCATTTATGTGCATTCAAAGTAAACGAGTTTGCACCCTCAATCCCATCAATGAAACGACGAAACTCTGGGCAAATGCAAGCACTTCCAGCATATGCAGCATCAACATGAACCCATATGTTAAAATCTTTTGCTACTTCACACAATGGTCCTATTGGATCAATAGCATTTGTTGAGGTTGTCCCAACTGTGGCACATAGAAATAATGGGACCAGCCCAGCTTCAACATCTGCATGAAATGCATCTCTTAGAGAGTTTGGGCATAACCCAAATGAATTTGACTTCGTAGTTTTGATGGCTCGGAAGTTCTTTGTGTGGATTCCAGCAATTTGAGCTGCCTTTTGCAGTGCACTATGTGTTTGGTCAGAACCATAGACCACCAACTTTTCCAACTTCTCACTCCCACATCGGTTTAGCATCTGATCCCTCGCTGCAGCTAGAGTACACAAAATGGCCTCACAAGTAGTCCCTTGCAATAAACCTCCACCATTGCCTTTGAAAAGGAAAGACTTTGGTAGCATAAGCATTTCTCCAAGCCAATCCATGACAATACATTCTAGCTCAGTTGCAGCTGGTGATGACATCCAATTGAATCCGACTACATTAAAGCCAGTGCTTAGAATTTCACCAAGAAAACCTGCAGTGCTACCACTTGAAGGGAAGTAGGCAAAGTAATTAGGACTCTGCCAATGTGTGATCCCAGGTATAATATATTTTTGCACATCTTGGAGGATGGTTTCAATTGATTCAGGATAATAGGGGGCAGATTCTGGCAAGAGTTTTTTAAGGTAACCTGGCTCAACTTGGCTTAGGACTTTGTAACTCTCTATATTTTGGTAATAATCAGCAATGAAGTCTATCAACATGTGGCCTTGCCTCCTGAATTCCTCTGGGTCTAGAGGGTTAGCCATCATGTGAGAATCATTTTCAAGTTCATGATCGAGCTTGAGGCTACCCATATTGATTGTTTTGAGTAGGTTTTTTGCAAAACTAAAAGTTGCTCTATGAAAAATAAAGGATAAAAATCTATGCAGAATCTAAGTTTGCGCTGGTTGAGTGAGATATAATCAATGGCAAGAAGGGCTTATAAAGAAAAGAGAAAAGCAATTAATTCATTTGAAAAAAAGAAATGCTGAAGTTGCTATCATACATATTTATTGGAACCTAACTAACAACATACATACACTTGAGAACTCAGCTCCATAATTAAATTTTTTATTGCTTTCATTATTATTCGTAACAGAAGTATTTGTATTGTTAGATTTATTTTTCGTCATCATTGATTAGTACAGTGCTTGACGGCGAGATCAGATGTGAAGTTCTTGCGTCGGTGGAGTGCGCTAGACGGCTAAGAGCAAAAAAGTGAGAAAAGAATAGGGATTAGGGCTGTTAAATGTTGGTGAAATTGTTTGGTTACAAGTTTTTGCTATTTATGTGGGAATAGTGTGTATTTGTCGACATGATTTTAGAATTGCTGGTGTGGCATATAATTAGGTGTTGAGAAGGTATAAGTGATGTAAAGTTACATAATACAAAGTAACGTACGTCAACTAAACATTTCTGTTGTTAAAAATATTAGCTTCTGTTTAAGAAGCAAAATACTAAAAATACTATAAATAAAGAAAAAGTTAGTTGAAATAGTACAGTGGAATCTATGAATAGTACCAAAAAGTATAATGAGCTACTTAAATAGTAGCAAAAATAAGTTGAATAGTAAAATAAGCTATATAAACAAAGCTTTAGCATGTAATCTCTTGTATATACACTGGTACATTTAAAAACTATCACAATTATATATATGATTTAGAATCTAATTGATTCTAGACCCTTCAGTTTTTGCACTCAATAATTTACTTGCTACAAAAATAAAAAATTAGATGAGATCCATAGCACAAAATTGAACTCTAATTAAAATTCATTTAGAATTAATTTAATTTAGACTCTTTGATTTTTGACCTAATAATTCATTTGACACACAAAATTAAAAATTTGATGAAACACGTGGCGCAAATTAAACTCCAATTTAGAATTTAATTAAATTTTCTCTCAACTTTGGCCATATATATATATAGGGTTGGGTTCAAGTTACACCTGGTATTACTATAAGCAATCTTACGCCCCTTAATATTTTTTAATTGGATGCGAATATTGACAAATTCACCGTTAGATTACATTATCTTTGTATATTCCCTATGCTTGCAAAATTTCAAGGTAGTCAAAGATTTATAGCTATGCCATCAATCAATTGTTAAAATTCAAGTTTTTGCAGTTTAAAATAATGTATAAAAGATGAGTTTAGGGATCAAATAGTAGATAACAATCGATTGATATAAAAATTGACATAAATGTTAAGAACATATAGAACATGTAATTCAACGGTTGGATTTTCAAAATATTAATTAAATAGCAGGTTATTTGGTGATGTAACATTACTTAGAGTTAGATCAGGTGTAATTTGATTCCACATGATATCAAGGCCCATAACACCACCAAATATTTCACCATTAGAATTTATCACCGTTTTGTGTGTGGTTTGTAGACAAAGTGATTATGCCGTCTATTAATAGTGAACGTGTATGCAACGATATCATGTGTGTGGATATTCATACATCCCTTTCTTGAAAACTGAGTTTGCATCGAACCACATAACATAGTTTGCATCCACATATATCTTGAAAACTAAGTACAACGATGTGGTGAACTTAGTTAATTTGCATCTGCATATATCCAGGGATATCCCACCTTGAACTCCTTATTATTTTTGAGATATTTGTAAGCCTTCGAATAAGTCAAGGGTCATAAGCTCCAATACGGAAATCTTTGTTTTTATTTTTATTTTTTTTATGTGTCACCACTCTTTTATAAATTTGAATTTGATACCATGTCATATTCATACCATACTTTTAAAGGTCTATTATTTTATTTTTTTAATATGGGTTCCATCTAACTGTCTAGTATTTCGATTGTCGGGAGATATTATTAATTAGTGACTCATTAATATTTTGTGTTAGAACTCCTTTTCCTATTCTTTGTGCATGTGTGTGTGTGTTTGTTTAAAAAAAAAAAAAAACATTTTGGCAATCATCTATTTTTCTATATATTATTAATTAGAAGTCTACATTTTTCTACTCCACTCTTCCAATCATATATGTCTCTATATATTTTCTTTGTCCGTAGACAATTTCGTTCTATATTTGTAACAATTAATGTGGCAGATGATAGTATATATTGTTAGGTTGGATGGTCACAAAATTGTTGATGTGATATTTCGAAGAATAATATTGTGTATACAATGATACATCTTTAAAAAATGGAATTCAATTATCTTTTAAATCATGAAAATTAGTTATAATTAATTATGTACTAAATTTTGCAGCAACTTTCCTTTCAATATTTAAAGACAAAAAATCCATTAGAAAATCATCCTTCATTTTCTTTCGAAAACTAATTCTAGCTATAGCATTCATGATTGAAGATTCTTATTTTTGTGATTATAGAGAAAATTGAAAGAGTAAATACAAGTATAACTATTCTATAAAGAAAACAGCATGGACAAGAAAATTGAAAGTCTTTACTAATATTTAAATAGTGTTTGAAAGCTCACTTAGTGTATAAAACACTAGTGAATGTTTAAACCCCCAATTTCAAGTTAACCAACACAAGTTTATACTCAAACAATAAATGTGCAGAAAGATAAGTACAAGCAGTACCCAAATAAACAAACTACTTGAAACCATGATTAATCACAACACAGCAGCAATTAAAGGTAAAAAGTAAGGGTTAGAGAGATGCAAATACAAAGATAACACCGGCATGTATTATCGAAGAGAAAATCAAAGAACTTAGCAAAAAACCTCTCCGCCGCCCTCTAAGCGGTAAAATGATCCACTAAAGAATAAAGTTAAGATACACGAATAGTAATAGAACCTCCAAGCCTAATCTACTTAATGCACCTAAGTCCTTCAAACTTCTTGCTCCAACAAGGTTAAGTTTAACTGTGTCTTCTTTAGCTTTCTGAATCCCGCAATAAGCCCAGTGCATCAACCAAATGAATCAGTCATCTCTGAACTGCTTCCCAAGCACCAAATTACCTCATCAATGATATGAGTATGGTGAAATAAGGATTTGGCTAATGAACCTCTCAAGAGTATGTCAATGGAGAGAGTGAGAGTAGAAGAATTTGAGAATCAAAGGTATAAGATTATGGCTGAGTCAATCTTGTTGTTCTTTAGGGTTTCTCTCTCAAAATTCTCTCTGGAAACTCTCTATATTTCGTGGGTATAAGGGTATTTATAGTAGGGTATGTGAGGAATGTGAAAAGTCATTTTCTTTGCAAAACAAGGTGTTCTGGCAACTCACTCGCGACTGGGATGAGTTGCGAGTTCTAGTTGTGAAATAACTGACTCGCTAGATGTCCTTTTTTGTCCTGTAGTGCTCCAACTGTCATAACCCTTCAGCTTCTTGTATGCTTTACATGTGTGGCGTTTTGGCGAGTCAACAATCGCAAGTCACTCACAAGATCTAGTCACGAGAAACTCTTTGAATGCACACACGCTTGAATTCTTCGCACTTTCTTACACACTACCCTTACATGATTTTCACCTAAATACAGGGTATCTAATTGCTGAATTACAAGTAAATTTGATATGAAATAAAACCAACACATGATTGAATAAATTCATCTTTACAGTGTTAACCAATAAAAATTTAGAAAATAAAAACAAAATAATTCCCTCTTTGAGTGTTAGGGATACACCATTTTTTGGGACCTTTTATTTTATTTTTTATCTATGTATATAATTGGGATAGGAATGTTTGGTGTCCAATATTTTATAAATTAAAGATTAATAACCATATTAACAAATTGAAAGTAATTTAATAAAAAAAAAACAAAATAATGAGGATATAATACTAAATTGAGCATTTCAATTCTTACATTTAGTCTATAACTAAGGGGATACAATAGTTAATAATTAGAGATTGACAAATAGAACCTCAAAGCATGCATGAAGCACATGTGAGGAAGCCAGTATAATTTATTAAAGTGATATGTTAACATGGCAAATTATGCAACATCTACCTCATGCAACTGGGGCCTTAGCTCCATTAACATTCAACATCTACCTCAAACAATTGGGGCCTTAAGCTAGCATTGGGACTTTACTAGGGCTCATTTAAGTCCAATTGGCAATAATTTAAGTGGCCCACAATTATAAAAATATTTGTACTATTTTTATTCATTAATGGTCATGTAACTAAAAAGAAAATTTTAGGGTGCCTGCAAAAGTGACATTTATGGAATACAAACAACAACAACACGCACGCACGCACGCACACAAAAGAAAAAAAAAAAGAAAAAAAAAGAAGAAGGTAAAAGTGACATTATTTAGGGTGCCTGCAATACTCGACAACAATATTCTCATAGGAAAAATCTTTCGGTATGCAGCATAGTTGATCATACCATTTTTGCTGTAAACTCCCATGATCTCCTGCATGACAAAATGCATAAATTACTAACACATACATATAAGGTATTGATAAATAACTTTCTTGAGCAGTTGCTGGTGAAACAAGTTGCTTTTAAAAGATTCTTATGCTGTGTGGTCTAAAATACATGAGGAAGAAGCCAAGATTTACAATATTTATCTTTTCTAGTCTAGAAGAAACCAGATATCTAAAGAAATTAATGGTCTAGAGAACCTATAACCTCCATATCACCCATTTAACCACCTCTAGTAAAAATATCAACAACACGTGAATACAAAACTTTGTGGTTCGCTATCCCTGGTTGTAAAGTTGTGATTTACAACTATGTTTATGTTGACTTTAATTCCATGTCAAATTTAATTGCAATTTGTTCAATCTTTTCCCTATATTTTTGTGGGATTTAATGTAAGTGTTGAGTGTGAGAGTTCGGTAAAGAATTGTGCATACAGTGGAATTCGCGACTTGCTCGCAACTAATTTGCGAGTGACAATTCACGAAAAGTCACATGAGAAGTACACAATGGAGCTAAATAGTCTTTTGTTAGGCTCGACTTAGCTAACTTGAGCCATTAGTTTAAAATTGGGGTCTAAAGAATCTATATTATTTTGCACTATATTGAGCTTTCTCTAGTAAAAATATGCTAAGAATATTTCTAAATTTTACATATTTTTATCTTGTTGTGTTTTATTTCTTAGTCGAATTTATGTATTACGATACTGAAGTTTTTTTTTTTTTTTTGATGGGAGGATATTGAAATTTTAAAGCCATAAAAATGAACTGTTGGTCTGTTCCTGTCTTTCCTCAGAACATAATACAATTGCACATTCAAGAAATATTTTGCTTTGATGAGAAAGAAAAATAGAGAAACAATGCCTAGGTTTACCTCTAGTGGAAAATCTCCATTCTCCATTTGAGAATATATTAATATCCTTGCTGCACGGTGCAACGGTGTTGAATCTCTCTCACCCTTTCAGAAGAGAGAGAAAAATCAGTTATTTATACAGGAGGTGATAGAAATTTCTGTTGCGAAGAAAAAAGTATACAACCAGCTTGATTTTTTAATTATTTATTTTTTTTGCCTGTCCTTATTTTCTGGTTTTTATTACGTTTATTTAAAAATGAAACTGGGAATGCGATCAACCAAAACTGATGGTTACTTTAATTATCAAATTATGAGAAATATGGCGATGAATGTGATTTTCATTCAAGACACACGATTGGTAAAATTAACACAAATATTACCTCTGTGAATCAAAGTATTAATTATATAATGCATGGATTTTTAAACATTACTGTTCAAAAATCCCATCAGTTTTCACAAAAGAGAATTTCCACTCTCTCTCGTTTAATGTATTGCATACAATCAAACACAGAATACGGATTATCAGAACCTATTTTCTCTGCGGCCAAATGTCATTGAGTGCAGGTTATGTATGCAACTGATATTTCGTTACCAATATGATGTTGAAACTTTTCCTTCATGAGTCTTAAGTAGGCATTCATGATAATTCTCTAGTTTTAATAACCTTACAAAATAATTTTTATGCCTTTAAAATTTTTTTTTTAAAATTAATGTGCTGTTGACCACCTAGACAAAAAAAAAAAAAAAATACCACTCTAAAAATAAACCTGAACATTTTAAATAAAAATTTAAGCCCATCAAAAATAAAATTTGAACTCTCCAAAATTTTGGTCTGGTGAATATTGAACAAAAAAAAATTCCGAGAAATGCTAAATTCACAACATTTCCACAATACATTTACAACAAATCCTAAGTGATGGGTTATTATCAGTGGACACAAAAACAATTTCAGTGATACGTAAATTATAACCAGTAACAATTCATCTTGAATTTGTTGTGGACATAACATTTTTCAAAAATTGTCCAAACAAAGAAATTAGCTTAAAAGCCCAAATCAAATGTCTAATTGTAATATTTTAAATTGTTTTTTCGAAAGATATATTTTAAAATTGTTAATTTTTTAAAAAAATGCATATTTTCCAATAGTTAGTCAGTTTGTGCTTGCTGTTTGTAAGGTTGAATTTAAGCAACCATCTTATTGGCTTTATTCCGTGCCAAATTTGTTTATATTTTAGCAATTAGTAACCGTGTATTTAGGTGGGATTCTTGTAAGGGTAGTGTGTGAGAAGATGTGAAGAAATGCTCAAAATTGTGCAAGGATGCAGAGTTTTGCGGCTAGGACTCGCGGGTGACTCGCGACTGGGAGCCGCCAATTGCAGGCACATGAGAAGCACACAGGGGAGGTGAAGGGTCACGCCAGCTGTCGCACTACAGGACAAAAGTCCCAAACTAGCCAGGCCGTTAACTCGCGGCTGGAACTCGCGACTCAGACCAGTCGCGAGGCCAAGCCACCAAACCACCCTGTTTGGGAAAAACTGACTCTTCGCATTCCTTTCTCACCCCACTATATATAGACCCTTATACTCACCAAATGTAGAGAGCTTCTAGAGAGAATTTTTTAGAGAAACACTAGAGAAAAACAAGATTGATTCATCCACAATCTTTACCTTAGAGACTCTACAAATTCCTCTACTCTCACTCTCTCCATTGTCATACCCTTGAGAGGTTCTTTACCAAATCCTTTTCTCACCATACCCACATCCGTGAGAAAGTTTATTTGGTACTTTTGGGAAGCAGTTAGGAAGGAACCAATGTCTATTGGTTGATGCTATGGTTTAGTAGCGAAATTCAGAAAGCTAAAGAAAAAATAGGTTCGGCGCAACCTCATTGAAGCAAGAAACTTGGAGGGCTTAGGTACATTGGGTAGATTAGGCTTGGAGGGTCTTCTGCTGTTCATGTATCCCAACTACATTCTTTAGTGAATTATTTACCGCTTGGAGGGCGGCGGAGGAGTTTTACGTCGAGGGCTTCGGTTTTCTCTTCGATAACACATCGTGTGTTGTCCGTGTGTTTGCATATTCCTTCCCTTTATCTTTGCCTTATATTTACTGCTGTGGATGCGTTTATATTTGGCTTAGATTAGTTATCAATTCTGTGATTGGCTTATTTTCATATTCCGCACATTAATTGTTTGATAATAAATTTGAATTGATAATTTGTAATTTGGGGTCTAAACGTTTAAGGGTGTTTCATACCCATTTTGAACAGTCGCTGTTGTCTTTAACTTAATTTATTGGATTTATGTGATACAAATGATACTTCACCAAATGTACCCGCCTAGCATCAACGAGGGCTAACATAGCCCATCCGGTATTGACAATATGTGGCCTATTGTTCTTGAGATTGGTATACACCTGTTCAAGAAAAGGTAACTTTCTCCCCAACCACCTGAAGCAAGCTCTTTGGACAACAGATAATTGCATGCTAGAGCTATTCTTATATGTCCTTCCAGCAGCTACCAACCCCTTTATCCCAAACCATCCACCATAGGTGAAGCAGGCTCCCCATGATCCATACCTATTTAAATATTTTAGATTAATTGGGTGCAAGTAATTTCATAACTGTTCAAAGGTCAAACAATTCCAAGATAAAAAGTGACTAATTAGGTTATAGGTGCTCACTGCTCAGGCACAGATACAAAATTAAAGTGGGTGAAATTAGTGACAGACAATAACAAAGACATTCAAGCAAAAATGCAGAATATATAAATAGAAAAGTAATGTGAAAGCAAACCAGGAGCCATCTGATTCTTGTACTTTTTCAATGAACACTGCAGCTTTTGTAATACAATTTTCTATTTCTTCCCTCCTATATATGCTCAGGATATAATTTCTTGAATAATGTCAGTGCTTGAATTGCAGCTGACGTACACTGATCAACATATCTACATGATCACTTCATTCAACATCATATTAGAATTTATCAACGAAAGTGAAATAGAATTACTACCATGAAGAATGAAGTGTGATGAAATCTCACGTACGGATAATCAATAATAATATCACCAAAGGTTTCAGCGGGATTGAATAACTGAAAATTGATGGAGACAACAGACCATGGAAATATACTCTCACCAAATGTAAATTGTTATCTTTTTAATTGTTCACGTAAGAATTTTATGAGTATATTCGAAGTTGAAAATCCCAAAATGAATTCAACCAACTATGGCTGTGAATTTACTGATCAAAGTAGGTAAGGTTTATTTATTTATTTAAAATATTAATTGGTCAGGTTAGGTTGACCCGACCCCAACCTGAGACCCGAAATAAACCCGTGTCTTTGGCCCTAGCCTGACCCGAGCATCCATCAGACCCGACCTTTTGGGTCGGATTGGGTCGGGTAGGGTGGTCGGGTGGGCCGGGTCTATGCTTAGTCCTAATCTCAGCATTATTCCAATACACTTGCAGCATAGGATAAAATGAACTATACAGCCAATTACAAGATAAGAACATGTAGTTTAGGATTACATAACCCGACCACTGTTGAAAAGCCACCAATTAAAAGCAAGATTGGCGTCGTAAAGTATCTTCATTTCACACATCATCTCCTTATCCCCCACTCAAACCCCAAGAAAGGCAAAGAGAGGGAAAAACACATGGATACGGATTACAAAGAGCTAGATTTTAATTTCTAGTGGATTTCCAACTGACTGCCCTATAAAAATGCGTGTGACACAACCATAATTTCAAGGGTCAGAAACACCCGCCATGTGTGGATAAATTACTAACTGATATGATTTCTTCACCACATTCCCTGTATCTAAAAAGAGCTCATCAAATCATAATTAAATACAACCATAAAATCATTAGAAATTGATACGGAGTTGCCAATGAGCTCTAACTCAAAAGGCACCTTCGTCCCCGTAAGAAAGGGCAAAGGGTAACGCCATAGTTTCAAAACCCACTTAAGTGCACATGCAAACTTGACAATGAAAAAAGAAACTTATATAGAGTTAATCATCACATTGATCCTAAATTTCCCAGGTCAAAACACCATTGCTCTATATCAACTTCCTACAATCCTTTTTTTTAGATTGACAAGTCTACACAAACACCCAGTGAGTTTTAAACCTACATTGTTACCCTCCATTTCTTATGGGGGGATATGGTATCATTAGAGCGCTCATTGACCTCAATTCCCTACAATCCCTTATTAATGTCATATAATTCTCAATCAACGTAGGAAAGTATAGACTATGCAAAACACACACCCACACACACATCTATATAGGAAGTCATATGGGCAATCAGTAATTACCAACCAGAGCTAACATAGGAGCCATGAGCTGAGTCCCATGACAGGTAAGACAGTCTTTTACTCTGAAACAAGTATTGTTGGTAGACTGTTAGGATGCCAGTATCTCATCTCAGTGAAAATTTAGCGCCTTTTAAGTTTGTGAATCAAGGTTATTGTTAGGTTCTAAGTAATTAGGAACTAATGTATTAGAACTTCATTTTGTATATTGGCAAACCATGATCAAAACAGTTTTTAGTCTATCTGGCTCAATCGATTGAGAATTAGACTCGATCGATTGAAATTCGGGCAGAACGTTTTTTTGCAGAATTTTCCAACTCAGCCCTAAATCCATATGACGTGTAGGGTTTTATGTTTTGCCCTAAGCATAAAAGGGAAACCCTAGCCACGTTTTTGTGGTTGCTCTACTTGCTGTGTGTGTGAATCTTTTGTGAATCTGAGAGGTAGTTGCCTTCACACATGCTTAGAATTATCAAGAAAGAGATTATGTCGAGAGCTTGATAATTAATTCAGTTGCTGCAATAAGAGCTTAAAGATACACAAACGAGAGTGCTTGTACTTGCTGGGAATACAAGAAAGAAGGAGTTCGTGGTCTCGGAGCTATCACGTGGTCATAGTAGTAAGTTTTTTTCACAATGTAGCAATAGGATGTTAGTGGTCTAAGTCGCTATTGTAAAAATTTCGATTTTTTCATAGTGGATTCAGTTTTATCTTGAGGATAACTAGGTTAAATCCTCCCCAGGTTTTTTACCAGTTTGGTTTTCCTGAGTCATCATATCTTTGTGTTCTTTATATTCCGCACTTTACATTGATATGATTATATGATTGTGTTAACCTAGATCTGGAATTTGGACTAAGTAATAACTTGGCTAATTAATTAGGTTAATCTGATTGTGTTTTAAGGGGTCTAAAAACTCACAGTTATTTTTCTGAACCAAAAATCGGTGTTTCCTGGTGCTAGAGAAGGTCTCATTTAGGAGGAGTAATTGTGAAAGTGACAATTTTTTTTTTTTTTTTTTTACAAACTACTGATGTAGTAAGTGGTTATTAAATATTGATTGATGATGCAAGAAATCAGTGAGCTGATTTTTCAAAAACCAAAATGCGATGAGAGACCTGAAAAAATGTAATAAATATAATCAAAGTGCTTCAATGTGATGTCAGCCAAATACCCTCCGATAGTTAAGGTAAAACTTCTCTTGAGATCTCCAAATTAAAAGTCAAAAACTCTAAGCATTTAAGAGTGGGAATTTCTTACCTACCTCAATTTTGGTGAGGTTTGGCCTTTGTATAGGAGATTCTGAGTGTGTCTCCGTGTTTTATGCTACTTTCCCTATGAGAGGTGTATTGGTTGGATGGAGATAATGAGAGCGAATTTTGAGGAGATTGCTCCCACATTCTGAAGTAGTAGCTTGATGTGGTAAGTCTAATTTCTGTTAAGTTTTGTAAATTTTTTCTTAGCGTTGAATTATAGTACTTATGGACAAGTATGCAGTCTTGACGACCATCATACTGTGGATGGTTCTTTGCAAGCTTAGACAACCCTCTAGACGATGTCATTTTATTCTTTATCATTAATAAATAAAAAAGTGATATCAGCAGTGAACCTAAATAATTAAGAACTAATAAGAATTTGCCTCATAAAAAATTAGTAAAAATATTGTAAAAGAGTTAGTGGTTGTATTATTCTAAAAATAAAATTACGATATACGATAATGGAAACTTTTCCAGATAAAATATATTAAATTATTGGGAGCTAGAATTTTCCATAACCACGATCATCTAGTGTTTGATGTGCTTCTAGGGGACAATTGATACAGGAACTGCTCACTGATTTCACAGGGCATGTTCCATCTATCTCCATCTAGATAAGTTCACACACGCACTCACACATGTATGTATTTTTTTTTATGTCCTCATAAACATGTGTACATACATAAATTGAACTTGTTGAATTTTTGTGCATACTCAATTGTAAAAAAATTCATTTACTATAAAGGAGTAAAAGCATACTTTAACTTGAAATTTAGTCTGCCAAAGCAACAGAAAAATAATATATAGGACAAATCCTCTAAACCATATAACAACATTACAACAGACCCTAGCATGAGACGCCAATAAACCAGACATTCTATTCCCACTAGTAGCAACAAAACTGAACTGTGCCCAGGTATAACTTCAACAACTTGAGTTCATCTATCACATGACCAAATGAGGCCGTTGGGAGACATTCTTATTGCATAGTTCAGATAAAGTGTGCATTATCACACTCAGAAATGCATTTATAGATACCAATTTCCTGAAAGAAATTAGTAGCTTCAAATAGCACCCAAAATGTAACTAAAAAACTCCATTCAACCACGAATCAATGGAATTGTCCAAGACTTGCTAGCAATAAACCCTGCCCCCCTGTGTCTCTAATAATGATTCCAAGCCCTGTACAGTAAGAGTCTGGGAGGAAATGAATAGATTAAATAAAGCTTTTTATTAAGAGTGTTGAAAATGGTAATAATAACCAATACAAGTTCATCCTGGAACCAAAATTAGTGATGCATGCAACATAATTGAGTAATTACCTAAGTAAGACACTTAAGACGTAACGCATCTTGAAAGAATACTATGGAGACTTTTCGAATTTGTCAACTAGAAAGTATATTTAACATGTTGTAAACTTGTTGATTAAAAAAAATAAAAAACAAATGTTGTAAGCTTGTAATTCATTGGGATTAATCATGGTTGTGTAAAAGGATAGTTACATAACCGAAGGGAAGTAGAGGGTCTATGACATGTTTTTGTAAAGCATAGTTCACTGAGAATTTTGAATAAATGAAGAACAGAGACAGAGACATGTTCATAAATTTGGGAGTAATAATGATGATGATAATACTACTTCAGACTTTAGTTATCAAGAAAAAAACAATAATGAAAAAAAAAAAAAAACTTAGATTGACATTGATGATAATGACAATGATAACAAAAGTATGGAAACAATTATTACCAATTATGTTTGATGCTGCCTCCGTAATCTAGCCATATTTACTACTACGGTCGCATCTAGCTTATCTTTGACATTGTTCAAGAAATTGAAATAGGAGACTCGCCATGACTTATTTAGTAGTAATGTGCCAAATACTCCCCAAAAACCGATGACAAATCCAAGGGCCACACTAACATAAAATCCTAGGGTTATAAACCCATCTTCCGTCTCTTGAATGCCAGCATGGTAACCACCCTCTATTCATGGCTGGGTTTTGAGTTGTTTCTCCTAGACATTTCTTTGGAAGTGGAAATCCACAAAGATTTGGGTTACCTTCATATGCAGTGGCATTAAAGGTATTGGGTTGAGGGCCTATTGGGATTATGCCCGAAAGGTTATTGTTTGACAAATCCAAGAAATTTAGAGAATTAATAAAAGTGATGCTTGAAGGAATTCCACCCGATAATTGATTCTCAGATAGATCCAAGACTTCTAATGACCATAACACACCAATCTCTGTAGTGATTCTTCTAGTTAGAAGGTTTCTTGAGAGATTCAAAGAAATCAATCCAACAAGTTCCATAATTTCCCTTGAAATTGGCCCAGTAAGTTTATTACTAGAGAGATCTATGCTCTTTATTTGTCCAAGATTACTAGAGATATCTCTTCCTTTCCACAACCAAAATACAAGGTCATCACAGTGGAAAAAGTCCATAGGACCTTTATAAAGATGACCAATGGTTGAAATTGGGCAAGTCAAAGCAGTAAGATTGTTGATGCATTTTGGTATACTTCCTGAGCTATGGTTTAAAGCAAGGTCCAAAAGTTGAAGATGTGTTAGATGACATAGATGTGAAGGAATGCTTCCAAAGAAGTGATTCGATCGAAGGAAAAGCACAACTAAATCAGGATGACTGCTCCCTAACCACATCGGTATTTGTCCCGGCATGTTGTTATCTCGAAGATTAACAAATTTCAACTTTGTACAATTCTTCAATGAGGAAGGAAGTTCTCCAGTGAAACTATTGTTGCCTAAATTTAGTATTTCAATCCCAAGTAAGGAACCTATTGAGTTTGGGATTTTCCCATGAAAACGATTGTTTGCCAAATTAAGAATTTTAAGTCCTTCAAAATGCATCCAGCAGTTAGGAAGCTCTCCCAATAATTGATTGTTGGAGAGGTCTAGAATGCTCAAATTCCTATTATTGGTTGTACATAAGAATAAGGCTGGCTCTGAAAACATATTATTAGAAATATCCAAATGAGTAACTTTAAATAAAAATGATGGTATTTCACCTTCCATTTTATTGAAACTCAAGTCTATTGTGGGGCGAGAGCAGAACTCCAATGACAAATTTGGCATATGGCCACTGATTTGGTTGTGAGACATATTCATATAAATTAATCGAGGAGAGAAGATCCAGTATGAATTAAAAAGGGAATTTGAAATTCCAAAATTAGAAATATCAAGCCAAATGTAATTTTTTTGAGTTTGAAGCCATTTTACGAATTGAGGGCCTAGTTGGCAAGACCATAAAGCTATTTTTTCTAATTGGAAAGGTGGAACCCAATCAAAGCTGAAGTTGGAAACCAATGAGGTATTAGATAAGTCCAAATACTTAAATTTTGTAAGCTCCGAGAAGTGGGCTTTAGAAATAAAACCTTCAAATGAATTATGACCAAGATACTGTAGGAGGCAAAAATTTGTCAAGCCAATTACAAAATGCCACATCAAAAATTTAGTGACAAATTCCAAATTAATATGTCATTAAATTAATTAAATTAGATGATGACATGTGTCATCCAAATTAACATCACATTGGTATATCAAAATTTGCCACGTGTCATTTGGCCCACAAGATAAAGATAAATTTCCTATTCAAAATTTATGGATAATTATCTTTATTAAAATAATAAATAAAATAAAGATAAATTTTCTATTCAAAATTGATAAATAATTATCTTTATTAAAATAAATTAAATAGAGATAATTATTTATCTATGTTGATTATTATCTTTATCAAAATATGATCTTTATCAAAATAGATAAATAGATATAATTATCTCTAAGAAGAATTTGGGCCAATCAAGAGTCTACTACATCTTTTCAAGCATATAAATTCAAAGTGGAGCTTATCCTCTGAAATCACTATAAATAGAGAACATCCCCTTTCATTTTCAACACAAAGTTTTCAAGAGGCCCAAGCTCTGGAGAAATTCTGTCTCAAGAGTCATTGAAGAACTTGAAGTATCTTTGAAGAACTTGAAGAACATTCAAATGGCTTGAAGAACTTGAAGGACAACAAATCTCTAACAAGCTCAAGGCTAGAGATTCGTTGTGAAGACCGTTCAATCTATCTTCCAACCAAAGTCAAGAAGATCTCTTGTTCGAGTTTTTTGAAGTTCTATTGGAATTAAGCTAAAAAGTCTCCATAAACCTCAACAAACCCAAATATTTGAAGCTCAACGGATCAAGCCTTTAAAGCCCTGAAGAACTTCAACCTAAGAGCCTTCACATTCGAAGACTTGAAAAACAATAAATCTCTAATAAGCTCAAAGCTAGAGATTTGTTGTGGAGACCGTTCAATCCATCTTCCAACTAAAGTCAAGAAGATTCCTTGTTTAAGTCAAGTCCAATGAAGATAGAATCAGAGGGTATTCTTTTGTAAAAGAATTGAAATAGAAATTGTACTCATTATTCATCAATACAAATTTATATTTGCAAATCATATTTCTTTTCAATTATTTGATTTTCTGCAATTGGGAAATTTTGTGTTTACAGATACAATCTCTCTAGCTTGGATTGTCTTCCCAAATTGTCAAGTATCGTCCCATTCAAATGATTGTGATGAAGCCCTAATTCTCTCAGTGATAGAATGTTGTGAGGTCAGGTAGCGATCCCATGATTTGATTCCAATCTAAATTCAAAACCTCTATTGATTGGTTTGCACAACCAGTCAAGTTATGAAAAAATTCAAGAAGTTGTCCGTTAAGATTGTTCATTGGCAGAGATAATGTTTTAAAATTACATAGACCACTGAAGGTTTTTGGTATCCCACCTTCAAACTCATTATAATCAAGAAAGAGATGTGTCAAAGACTTCATTTTGCTAAAACCATCTGGAATTAAACCATGAAATTGATTAAATCGTAAATCAAGTTTAACAACACTGGTGTTGAAGTTGAACAACCACTGTAGTACAGAAGAAGAAGATGTGAGACTGTTATTAGAAAGATTGAGGGAATGAAGAGAAGTAGAAGAATTAACAAGCCAAACAGAGAAAATATTTGGAAGATTACATGATTCCAAGTGCAAGGATGTCAAGGAAGGTAGTTTATTCACTAATTGGAGCCAGTTATTTACTTTGCTCAAGCTAACAGAACTCATGTCAAGGTATCTTAAAGAAGAAAGTTAAGGAGCCACTCTAAGTTTTCAGGATTATTAAAATTATTCCAGCTAAGTTTAAGATACTGCAGGCTCGAAAGGTTCCCAAGATGAGAAGGAATGTTTGTTTCGAAATTTGCAGAGTTAAGGTCAAGGTTTATTAGGTTGGAGAGAGAACCAATGGAGTTTGCGATTTGGCTTTGATTAAAATCATTGTTTTGCACGTCCAAATAATTCAAATATTGTAAGCCAATCAGAAATGGATTAAGTTTGCCTCTTAAAGGTTCCAAGTTGGAGAAATTAAGATTGAGCATGATTATGTGGCCTGTTTGGTTGCTACAGCGGATCCCTCTCCATTTGCAACAATCTATTTTCCCTTCTTCAGTACTCCAAGAATAAAGATGACCAAAGTCATCAATATGGCCCTCTTTAATCTTAAGAAGTGCTTGTCTCTCCTGCTCTATGCAGCTGAGGTTAGTATCTCCCACACCCCAATAATTTCCAAGAGTTGGCTTCGTGCACAGCAAAAAAAGAACAAAAGTGAGGAGAAGTTGGAGGGAATTTCCACCCATGATTTGGATGAATGTAGAAGATCATGAATATGACTAAGAAAAGAGCTTTGCAATGTTACAAGTGTGAAAAAAAAGAGCTTAATTATTAGCACTAAATAGTAAAAAGAAAAAAAGACAAAAGATTAGACACCATAGGTCGTTTGAGACAAAACATAGGTTGGTTTGATATTGATTTCCACAATCAAACTCGGGCCTAAGTAGACGCAAAACAACAGTTGATGTGTTGCCTAGAGCAAAAAAAGGCCCCACGTACGGTCACAGTGTTTTACTTCTTCAAAAAAGAGACCACCTAACCTGGGAGAAAAAAACATTTTGTACGTAATAATTTAAAATTTTATATTTGTTTATCTTAAAAAAAAATTTGTGATCACTCTCAATTTTTTTTATAACCAATAAAATTAAAATTTTTTCACTTAACAATATATTAAACTCTTTCAAGCAAAAAAAAAAAAAAAGCTCAAAAAATATTTATAATAATACCAAGCATAGTAAAAACCTAGAAAAAGAAAAAGTCCAAGATTAATCCTCACTCACTACTTAGACAGATTTTTAAATCAATAAAAATAATTTTAATTTTAATTTCTATAAACTAAATACCCAATCAAATTTTAAACAAAAAAAATTCCTAACCTAAAAAGGGAAATAAGAACCTTAACAGTCAGAGTCAGGACCCTGTCCTAGAGCATATCGAGGAGATTGCCTTGGCCTAGAACAGCCGCCGCTAAATATAGAATAGCTTTGCCTTTATTTGACTTTATTGGTTTGTCCTTTTGTGTAGTGTTTGGGTGTGTTTGTTTGGGGTGAAAATAGGGAGGATGGAAAATAAAGAAAGGAAAATAAGGTGAAAAATGTTGTTTTCTACTATTTGGTTGGGGAAGGAAAATAGGGAGGAGAGAAAACCCAGGAGAAAGTTTTTTCTCTCGGGCCCACATTTTTTATCCTCCCAAATCGGGAGGAAAATCTGGGGGAGAAAAGTGCTTTCACGGCACATTTACACAAATACCCTCTTCCACCTACCCTCATTCATGACCTGAATCCTGATGACTCTCTCACCTACCCCACTGATGACTTTTGCCCACAAATCATCCTTATCACTTTTTTGCCTCTTCTCATTTTACCTTCACCAACTTCCAGCGGTCCAAGTTTTTATTTTGTAGTTGTATTCTAGTTATGTAATGTATTATAAATCCGGTTTAAAACATTATTATTATTTTTGTGTGTTACTTCTAATAAGTATTACCATTTACTCAAAATAAAAAAGAGAAATTAAATAAAAAGGAAAGAGTAAAGTGTTGCCGCCTTTGAAATAGATAATTAATGTGTAAGAGCAAATAAAATTTAAGGCCATGGACATATAAAAAAAGATTTATTATTGTAGTTGATTTGATAAACTTGAGAATTATTGTAATTGATTTGATAATAGTGAAATTATTCAAAATTTATCTCTTGGTTTTTCCCTTTAAGGAGAATGAGTTTTCCACTTAAATATTTGTGTTATTATATGTGATTGTTATTTTGGATTGATAATTTTTGGTGATAATATTATTTTTGATCTAACAAAAATTTTATTATTATTCATAACAAATAAATTAGTATGATATGATTATCTTTGTAATCGCACCAGTGACACAACTTTAATTAACATCAATTATAACACTTCATCTTAAAAAAAATGCAAAAAATATTTGTAGTGGTATTTAAAAAAAAAAAAAAAATTACAGGAGAGAAGGCAATCGCCAATTTTTTTCATAAACACCCAAATGTTACTCAGATTCAGCATTCTAGAATCATTTATTACACCACTGACGTCAAGGGCTATAAGACTATCAATTTCTCACCACAAGTATTTACCATTCTTTGTGGGAGGTTTTTAGTTTTGAAAAATGAATCCCTAAGACAGGAGCAATGTCTATTTAACTCGAAAATCTTGTATACGCCCAGATATTCCACCTATGCGAGACTAATATGTGGGCCTCACAACTATGAGACCCACATGCCAGTCTCACATAGGATTTATATGTCGAGTGTATAAGATTCTTTTTTTCTTTTTTCTTTTTTGATTTTATTTTATAATTTCACACACTTATTTATGCACACTCACCAGTCACCACTTTTGCATAAAAATGATAACTTCAAGTCATAATTTTAGTTTAAAAAAATTTAGTATGTTTAAATAAGTTAAAAGAAAGAGTTTGCATTCGCATCAGTACGGGTGAAAATGCAAACTAAAAGTTCACCAACCCAACTCTTTTCATTTACATATATATCAGTCCACTTGACACATCATTAATAACGTAAGACCTTAGGTTCATCACAAAAAAATAATAATAATAATAATAATAATAACAACGTAAGACCTTAGATAGTGTCATATCAGTCCACTACACAAATCAGCTGCTTCATTAATTTTTTTTAGAGAGAAGGGGGCCTTATTGTTAAAAGAAAAATGCTAACGAATACTCTTAGGGTATTGGTTAATAATTCATTTAAGGAAAATTTTTGTAGAAAAAAAATTAATATTTTCACAGCTTTTTTCATTTTTCATAAAAAGTGGTGTCAAAACTTTCCTAAAATAGATTGTTAATTAATGCCCTAAGGGCACTCGTTAGCATGACCTTTGTTAAAAATATTTCTAGAGAGAAGGGTCTCAAGCATTCTAGCGGCATTGATCACATCACTAACATCAAGGGCCTTAAGCCACCAATGATCTCGCCATGTTGAAATTGTTTAGTGCGACAAGGATCCACCGGCATAAGTAGTCCTCCAATCCAAACATGTACAAGTCATATAGGGCGATTGAAGGTAGGCGATCACATGAACACACTGACCTGAAAATAAAATAATTATTATATATAAATTTTATGATTTTTTTACCTTTACAAAATACTTGTGACCACCCTTAAATTTTTTATGCACAACAAAATTAAATTTTGGACAAACTTTGTCAATAAACTTGTTTGTAGAATACAATAAACTTGTTTGTAGAATAAGGTTATAACTCTACTCGATATTTTTTTATTAGATATGAAGTTTGACAAATCCATCATTGAATTACATTTTCTTCTTATATTCTCTATACTTGCAAAATTATAAGAAAATCAAAGATCAATAGTTATGCAATTAATCAAATGTTTAAATTTCAAGTTTTGTAATCTAAAATTATACATAAAAAATATGTTTATTGATCAAATAGTAAATAACATCAAATTAACATAAAATTTCACATGTGTTTTAAGAACATAAAGAATAATGCAATTTACAGTTAACATGCAATTTAACTAAACAAATTAACATGGCAACAAATTTTGAAAATCTAATGTAGCCATGTTAATTTATTTAGTGAGAGTTATAGTCTTAGACTACAATTATGTTTGTAGCTAAACTTTGATACCCTTAACAATATATTAGGTCCTTAAAAACAAAAAAATAAAAAGTCAAAATTTTTTTTGAACTAAAGTTTTGAAAAAAAAAAATGTAGCTTGCATCATTGATAATAAGACTATTATGCAATAATTTCAAAATAGGAAAACTCTTTAAAGGAAATTGTAAGATTTTATATATTTGCATTTTTTTTGTCAATATATATATATTTATGAAATTCTCTTTTTATTATATTTTGTATAATTTAAGTTTCTTAATGACCACCCTAAAAAACAATCATAGAGCCACCACTGAATTCATAGGTTTTAATCAATAGACTACATCCTATTTCCTATTTCTTCTCCACTCTCTAACCATCTATTTCTCTATATTGTTTTTCTTCATCGGTAGACAATTAGGTTTGATAATTAGGTTTAATAAGGCAGAACATTGTTAGGTTGGAAGGTCACGAAATTACTAATATGATATTTTGAATGTATAATAATTTCTCTACAAGTGGTGTTTAAGATCTTTTCTTTGGGGGCCTGAAAAAGAAAAATTCAGCAATTCATGAATAAGAAATGTACTAAAATTCAGAACTAAATTAATATAAAGAATTAAATTAGCACCAATTCAATCTGAACAAAGTATAAACAATAGGAAAGTTATACAATGATTACATTTTTACTTAATCATTTATAATCTATAAAAAAAAAAATTGATATATATTTTTTTAAATTATGAAAATCACTTATAATTGATTAGGTACTAAATTTTAAAACAACTTCCCTTTCAATATTTAAAAACAAAGAATCCATTTGAAAATCATCTCTCATTTTGTTGCAAAACCTAGTTTATAGCATTCATGATTGAAAATTCTTGATTTTGTCATCGTAGTGAAATCTGAAAGAGTAAATATAAGTACAACTATTCAATAAAGAAAATAGCATGAACCAAAAAAATTGAAAGTCACATTTCTTATCATTATATATCGGTTATTCTTTTTACTTGAAATTTAAATAATGTTACCCAATAAAAAATTTAAAAAATCAAAACATATAGAAAAAATAAATAAAAAAGCACTCAAACAATCCGAACTAAGTATCACAATATCACTCAAAACCTGAAGTTTAAAACTTTTAACTTTGGATTTCAAATATCAAATAAGCAAAATATCCCACCAAACACATGTAGGTCAAGTGATCATTATTTTTTAAAAGATTATTTGTGCCAAATTTAAATTTGGGAGAGTTAATTTTAAATTTAATTTGGAGGGTCATATATATACTATATTTTTTAAATTCTAGGGGGTATGACCTTAGATACATGATCTAAGAATAGTTACGTCTTTGAGTGTTAAGGTCATGTAGACTTCCTATTTTGTTCCTCAATTATGATGCATACCCTTTTGTGTATGTGTTCCTCTAATAATGAACTAATTAAACGATGCGTATAACTCTCTTTTCTCTTTCTCATTTGTTGCATGTTAATTTTATTTTTAAAATTGTTTTTATTTTTGGTTTTAGCTGTTAATCTTTATTTTAAATGTGTTTGAAAAAAAAAAAAATCCATGCATGCTTGTTATTTTTCATCTCAATTTCTACAAAATCCTCAATTTAAAAAGTTACATCCAAAAACATCCATCTTGCAAACTCCTTTTGTTAATTAAAATTAAAGGGTAAATTTTACTAACTACCCCTGAGGTTTGGACTAATACCAATCAGGTTCAAAACAACTCAAAACTGACCATTTTAGTCCTTAAGTCCAAACGGACTATAATGCTATTAACTCACCTCTCATCCCTCTCTCTAACTCTCTCTCTCTCTCTTTTTGTTTCTCTAACTTGGATTAAAAAAATCTATATATGAAGGAGAAGAACTTTCTCAATGAACAAAAAAAAAAAAAAAAATGCTTGAATGAAACCAACAATCAAAACTCATTTTCATTGAATGAGGAGGAAAACACAACAAATAAGTTCATTTGAAGATTTAAACCCAAACCACAGATCAAGCAATCAAGAACCGTGACAAAAAAATCATCCTCTCAACTTAAAATCTTAATCCAAAACCAAAACCCAATCAATTGAAACCTCCTCTTAATCGAACCCCCAAACTCACAGAACTTAGCAAGAAAAAACATTTACTCCTCTTTATGGCTTTGTGACCATCCACCACCAACCACCCCCACAGCAAACCCACCACTGCCGAGCAAAACCTAACAAAAATTTATTTGAGTATTTAAATAAAATAGAGGGTAGGTAGAATAGATAATTTGATGTGAGTGTTTTAGAAAAGTAGTCCCATAAAATAAAAAAAGTAGATAAGTAACATAAATAGACAAAAATTTAGACATACCGATGTGAATTTTAAATAGATGCAAAACACCACCGCGCACCCTTGGTGCGGTGATTACTCCACAAGTATAAATGCTTGTGGCATGTGGGGGGCAAGGGCTGGAGTTCAAGTTTCCAGAATGGAGTTTCAAACACATATACACTTAGATTAGGCTAGAGTAGAAATTCTATCTTGTAAAAAAAAAAAAAAAATGCTGCAAAACAACAATTGACTTGTCGCCTGGAGCCAAAAAAATGGCCACACAGTCAGTGTTTTACTTCTTCATTTCTTTTTATTATTATTATTATTATTATTATTATTATTATTATTATTATTATTATTATTATTATTATGTGGGTGGAAAGAGAAAAGGAGACAAACAGACATACATATAGACAAACACGTGTTTGTTTTAAGGGAGACAATCTCGTATCGGAGGCTGTACAGGTTTGACCAGCGGAACAATATATTTCGGTACTAGTCAATACCAGTGTACCGTTTCGAGTTTACTGCTATTTAAATATATATATATATATATATATATTATTTGTATACATTTTAAAAATAAATCAATATTATTTGTATATTTAAAACTTTAATTATTTGGTAAAAGTTAATTTGTTAAGCAATTAAACTTGTTAAGCTTATAAGTTTAGTATAAAAAAAAATGAACAAAGATAAAAGTATAAGGCCAAAAAAAGAAAATATAAAAGAAAGGGTAGTAGATGAGAACTGAAAACTGAAAACACTATAGCAAAATAATTTTTTAAATGTATTCATAATATCGTGAAACCTATTTTTAATATTTTTTTTTCTAAATAAAGTGATTGTGGGTCTTGTAAACAGTATGTAAACAATGAATAAATAATATACTTTATCTCTTAAAAGCTTATACGTGTGCATTAAAAAAAAAAAAAAAAAAAACGTAAAACGCTATAGGCAGGAAAATAATTCATATCCAAACGTATACTACTTGAGAGGGGGTTGGTAGGAAAAAATTAAATAATTAGAAAAACTAAAATGGTGGGTGATAAAACCAAAGAACTCAAAAATTTTCCCATCTTTCAAGTACTTTTTGCGAGCTTTTTACTTCACACACGTTAACTTACTAACTAGTACAACTTCCTATTTCACACAATTTAAACTTCCAAGACTCTCTCTATCTCACGTGACTTGCTCTTCACACCACACATATTTTCAGATTTTTCTCTCTGATACTATTTCACTTCCATTAGCCAAAACATGTTTTCAGATTTGATCTCTCTCTCTCTTTCTTAGATTAGGCATTTGAACTCCGTTTCACTGCATCAATGCCGGTGCCGCTGTTCAGTGCCAACCATATTCGCTATCACCAGTGTGAGGCCAAGATGAAGAGATCCCAAATCGGTGTGAGGAGAATTTCTGGATTACTGTGGGTTAAATCGACCCCTTTTTCTTCCTTGAGGCCAATGCCTTTATCGAGTTATAAATAAATTTTTCATCATACGACAACCACATTATATAGCTAATTATTTTTGTCAACAAAAAGATATATTGTAGAATAAAAACATCTTACATAGATGATAAGGGATTGTGCATGGCATCAAATTTCCACATCCCATGCACACTTTTTTGAATGAAAATCACGAAATAATACTTTCATAGGCTAATGTATAAAGCAAACTCTAGTGTCAATACATTTAGACTAGTATTTGCTGAGTAAAGCATCTGCATGCTCTTGAATAACCTCCCAAGCCCTAATCACATGTCTTTCCTCTGTCAGAGTTGCACCTATAGCAAACCGTATCATGTATGCTCCATCAACCACAGTGGAAGACATGTACACGTTCCCTGACTCATTGATCGACTCTAGAAGCTTCTTGTTTAGCTCATTTACACGCTCCACATGATAAGCCACACTGATATCATTTGGGCAAGGCAAAATCCTAAAGCAAACCAAAGCAAAGTTTCTAGGGGCCATAACTTCAAACCTATTATCGTTTCTTACAAGTTCTTCAAAAAGCTTTGCCATTTTGACATGGCTTCTCAGGAAGTTTCTGAGGTTAGCCACGCCATAGCTTCTTAGCACAAGCCATAGTTTCATAGCTCGGAATCTTCGGCTCAAGGTTGTTTGCCAGTCTTTGTAGTCCACCACTAGTTTTGAATCTGTGGCCTTGTTTCTCAAAAACTCTGGATTAGTTGAGAGAGATTTTATCAAGGCACTTGGATCCTTCAACCAAAGGCAGCAACAATCTAGAGTTGTAAGGAACCATTTATGTGCATTCAAAGTAAACGAGTTTGCACCCTCAATCCCATCAATGAAATGACGAAACTCTGGGCAAATGCAAGCACTTCCAGCATATGCAGCATCAACATGAACCCATATGTTAAAATCTTTTGCTACTTCACACAATGGTCCTATTGGATCAATAGCATTTGTTGATGTTGTCCCAACTGTGGTACATAGAAATAATGGGACTAGCCCAGCGTCAACATCTGCATGAACTGCATCTCTTAGAGAGTTTGGGCATAACCCAAATGAATTTGACTTCGTAGTTTTGATGGCTCGGAAGTTCTTTGTGTGGATTCCAGCAATTTGAGCTGCCTTTTGCAGTGCACTATGTGTTTGGTCAGACCCATAGACCACCAACTTTTCCAACTTCTCACTCCCTCATCGGTTTAGCATCTGATCCCTCGCTGCAGCTAGTGTACACAAAATGGCCTCACAAGTAGTCCCTTGTAATACACCTCCACCATTGCCTTTGAAAAGGAAAGACTTTGGTAGCATAAGCATTTCTCCAAGCCAATCCATGACAATACATTCTAGCTCAGTTGCAGCTGGTGATGACATCCAATTGAATCTAAACGGTTTTAAACCCCTTAAACACAACCAGATTGCGTAGCCTAGATTAATTAGCCAAGTTGTTACTTAGTCAAATTAAATAGTTCTAGGTTAAAACAATCATATAATCATATCAAAAATATAATGCAGCGGAATAATAAATAACACAGTGATATGATCACCCAGGAAACCACACGGTAAAAACCTAGGAGGATTTTACCCACCGATCCTCAAGGCAAAACAGAATCCACTAAGAAAGAATTGAAGTTCTTACAAAAGGACTTACAAGCTTCCCGCTTGACTTTCTAATGCTACCCACCAGTAAAACTTCCTGACACGACCACGCGTAGGCTCTGAGTCCACGGACTACTTCTTTCTTTGAATCCCTTGATCAGCTACAAGCACCCACGCTTGATATTCTTTAAGCTTCAAAGGCAGCAACCAAGTTGATCATCAAGATGTTGATGTAATCTCAATCTTGAAAACCCTAAGTTTTGTGTAAAGGAAAGCTCCTCTAGATCTCACAAGAGATTTACACAAAACCGCAATGTATGAACAACAATACAACTTGTGCAACTCTGAAAAACGTAGCTAGGGTTTGCCTTATATACCTAGGGCAAAAATATAAAACCCTAAACGTTTAAAGAGTTAGGGCTAAGTTGGAAATTCTGCAAAAAACACATCTGGGCCGATTTTCGATCGATCGAGTCAGGCCGAAATGCCCCAATGCATCTGCAGTCACTCGATTCCAACTTTACAATATTTTAACAACTTTGAGCAAGCCTAAACAAGACTAAGTACATTGTTTTGATCATGGTTTGCCAACATTACAAATTAGAGTTCTAAATACATAAATTCCTAAACCTTTAGAACCTAACAAACTCCCCCTTTGACAATCCGTGACAAAACACAAATTAAAAGCTCAAAGTTTACAAGTAAAAAGTCTTTTACAAAATAATGCTCATAAACTCAAATTCAACCCTAACTACTATCCATCGGTTGCAAGTGTAGACAGCAGCTTAGTTGAATCAACCTGTATATTCCTGTAATACTCAACAAACACATAAACGCATGTGTGACAGGAAATAGTATATAAACAGGTATAACATTCTTGTAAGATTCATACAACACAAAATAAAGATATATATCAATGAATCAACTCATAAATATAAATCAATAAGCAGTGAATCATAAGCCAACAAGAATCAAATAAAAAAAACATGTATATCAATATATCAATCAATGTTACTCCCCCTAACATGAATAACCCCAAAAATGATATACAAAGTGAAGCACCTAGATACAATCTAATAAACTCCACACAATCTCATGCAAACAAAAAAATATCTCCCACCAACAGAAAATCTCCCCCTATCAACAAAATCTCATCTACAAGTCAAAACTCTACTCTACTCCCCCTTTTTGTGACGGAATGCCAAAGGGCAATCACAAGTCGCCATCAAAAGGAGGTGGTGAGGGTGAATGTAGACGCGCAAGGTCGGCTCGCAGAGCTCGCATCTCATCAAGCAAATCCACCAAAATCTGACCATGAGCCGCCTGAACGGTCATGACAGTCTCCAGGGTACGACGAACATCGAAGTCAGCCGAAGGAGGTGGAGGTACAGCAGCAGCAGCCACATCAGGATCAGAAACAGCCTCACCAGCAGGACCTGTAGAAGATGAAGGTGGAGGAGGAGCGCTACTAGATGGCGCAGACCTAGGGTGTTTAGAACCAGCTCGAAGATGAGCGGCCCTCTGTCTAAGAAAAGACGCACCAATGGGAGCTATCACATGAACAGGCTCAGAAGCAGGGAAATCATCTAAACCAAGATGAAGTAAAATCCTATGAATGAAAATAGGATGAACAAGAGCATGAGTTGTAGATGAACTCCTATAAACTTCGTTCAAGGAACGAAGAAAAAGATGGGGAAAACTAATAGGAGCATCAGTCACAAGAGCATACAAAAATACACACCTCTCAAGAGGAATGGTGTGCAGATGAGAAATGGGCTAGAGAGAGTGACAAGCTATCCTAAAGAAGAGATAGATAGACTCAGTAAGCTCAGCGTGGTGATCCTAGGATCAGAACCCCACTGGATAGATGACCCAGTGATGTAAGACATGACATCACTAAACTCTGGTGACTCATCATAGGGATAGACAGGATGCCTAACCAACGGTACCTCAAGAGCATCAGCCACTACCTGAGGAGTAATGGAGTACTCTACACCTCGTATCCAACTCCTAACTAGAGTGTTGGAATCATAGATGTGGATAGAGATGTTCGAGAAGAACTCTCTAATCAAGGTAGCCGGAGGTAGAGGGTCAGACACAGCTAACAAAGGCAACCATCCCCTACGCTCAAAATTTGCCCTAATGGCAGGATCAAGCTCATCTAACAAGACAGAACGCTCAGCCCAAATTTTTCTCTTAAAGTTTAAAGTCTCATAGATCTCTTGCTTTTTCTCACTAGGAAACCTATCTCGGTCAAAGGAAGGGGGGGAAGGAGTAGGAGTGGGGATAGTCCTACGAGCTTTAGTCTTCCTAGGCATGGTGCTAAGGAAAGGACAGAGACACAAAGAGAAAAAACAACAAGAACAAAAACCAAACCAAGGGCAGACTGCAAGTTAGCACACAAAAAATAATAGAATAAAATCTATATGATGCATGAACAATAACAATGTTATAATGCATGAACTAATGCAGTAACCACAATTCAAATTAAGTTCAATTTCACAAAATTAGCTTGAACATAGAGTTTCTTAGCAAAAACCCTAAAAATTTGAAAACCACTTGAAAAATTTTGTACCAAATTGATGAATTAAGCATTACACAACACAATACAATGATTATAATGCCTAAATACATCAATACACAAAGCCAATTTCATCAATTAAACTCAATTTCACAAAAGCCCCAATTCGGACCAAACATAAACCCTAGAATTTTCAATTGTTCACAAAACTCAAAATTGATCAAATTAAACTATTAAGAACATGTTTATAGTGTGTCCCCACCAAAACCCATTGATCAATTTCACACAATTAGGTCCGAATCATCACAAATCCCAAATATATGCAAAGTCTGAAAAACACCCTTAAATGCATGAAGAAATGCATGAAATCAAGAAAATAAGTTGAAAAGGAAGGGCAAAACAGACTTACCGGCTTGAGGAAAGAGATTTCTTGCAAAAAATCTGGAGGAAAACGACAAAAAATTTGAACTTTTGGGCTTGCCTCGTCGGAGAGAGAAAAAGACTTTGAAAAAGATTTGAAAAGTGAGTTGAAAAAGTCAGATCTAAAGTTTTAAAAAACCTTTTCCACGATCTTCGATCGATCGAAAATTACATTCGATCGATCGAATGTGACAGTCATTTTGACACATTCTGAGACACTTTTTCGATCGATCGAAAAATACACTGGATCGATCGAAATGGGCAGAGGCTCACTAAATTTTCAGAAAAATCACTGTTTTGAAAAATGCAAACCTAATTTTGAAAACAACTCCTCAAAGCATTTAAACAATGAAATTAAAATGCATGAGTATGAGATGGAATGCTCTTTCAAAAACCCAAAATTTTAAACTCAATTTTCTCAAAAACAAGATTCAATGATCCTCCCATTTAATTTTCTCAAGCAACAAACATGTTGTGCACAAATCTCAAGATATTTTCAAACTTGGTTGGTCAGACCAAAAACACACACACTAGCATGTACAGTGTTTAACAAAGAGTAACTTATGTAGTGTGTGAAACTAGCAAAAACTTGAGATACATGTGAGGTGATATGTGAATAGCAATCAAATACAAAGTTTACACAATTCATCACATAGAATTTAAAAGAGACTGTCACCTAAAGAGTTACATCCTATAACTCCCACATCTCCTAGATCAAAAGCTTGCAATCATGTAAGTTTCTTGCATTTTTGCCTCTTATTTATATATGAATTGGCATTCAGCCTAATAGTATACACCGGTTTGAATTAAGTGAATTGGCATCAAGCCTAATAGTACACACTAGTTTTAATTAAATTGAGGCTACACCTTATGTTCTTTTTGTGCATGTGCTACACTTTCTCGAGCACTAAATCTTATGATATGCACTAAGGTGTTCATGATTGGCTAGAGAACAGTGGTGAGATGGTTATTTATGCCTTTCTCAAAAGGATCAAGTCCGACAGTCAAAGAACAAGTGACTTCATGATTAAGGCAAAGTGATTAAAAACCACACACATCTTTCCCACACAACATGCACTACAAAGTTTCAACTAGTGAAGTGCAGTAAATAAGCTCATCAAAGTTAAACAAGGTACACAAGACATGACATGTGTAAAAAGAATGACCAAACCTTGTTTTCAAAAATCAAGAAAAAGTATTCAACATAGATTTTGCTTTCTCCTTTTTTTTTTTTTTTTTTAAAAAGAGAAAACAAATAAATCCTAGAATGAAATGCATGTATGTAATGCAATGCAAGTCCTAGAATAAAAGAAAAACACAAAAACCAAAGAACAATGGTCACAACAGAATAGAGCAATGAAGTACAAGGACCATGTCAGAAAGACTCAGTTAGTTCGAGTCTTTTGCATCCAAAACTTTTTAGATGCACCCCGAGCATTGGAGTTCTTATTCACATTAGAGTGATTCCCAACTCCAGAATTGGAATAAAGGTTTAACGCCTTTACCAATTCACCAATTAGTGCCATAGGATCTTGTGCTTTGGGCACAGGCACTTTTGGTCTTTTTGCTCTCTTATCAGCTTGAAACTTGTAACAGTTAGGACGGATATGTCCAGACTTACCACAATAATAACAAACCCAAGCAGGTTTACCATGCATCTTGTCCTTAGATTTGGTAGGTTCCTTAGGTTTAGATTCCCTTAAGTCTACCCTAATCTTCTTAGGTGGTGAAACTTCTACAGGTTTAACAACCTCATTCACAGGGGGTTTAATGGTTTCACTCACAACCTCACTCACAGAAGATACAGAAGAAGAAGAAGGAACAAAGACAGTGGAATGGGGTCCAGAATCAAAGATGCTTTCAACATATCCTAACCCAGCTTTATCAGAAGGATACTTTTGAACATTCAGCATGTGATCAAGTTTAGAACTAGCAGATCTAACAACAGATAAATCATGTTCCAAAGTTCTAACTTTATCAAGCAAAAGCATGTTTTCAGATTTAACATTATTCAAAAGATCATTAGCATCAAAAAATTTTACAAGCAAATTCTTCTTTTCAAGCTCAAGAGCATCAATTTTCTTCAGGCCTAGATCAACTTTCATAGCATCCTTTGCAGCAATTTTACAAAGTTTGTTGTAGGCCTCTTGAAGATCTGCATCTTCAGAGAGTTCCCCATCAGCAGGGTTCTCCTCGGCAGATATGCTTTCATTTACTATAGCAGTAGCAGTGTAAGCAATGAAGTTTCCATCCTCGTCACAACCGGACTCATTATCAGAAACCTCATTATCACTAAGGGTTACAGCCATAGTTTTACCCTTATTTCTCAAGAAAGTAGGACATTCAGATTTGACATGACCATACCCTTGACAACCAAAACACTGAGGACCCAAAGAATTATTTGAAGATTGACCTACTTGTTCTCTAGGTTTTTCAAAATTATTAACCTTAGTGGGATCATTCTTCCTAAAGTTTCTAGGTTCAGCAGTGTTGGTATTCCTTGCCTTCCTATTAGTGTTTCTAAGAAAATTTCTAAAGTTCTTGGCAAGGTAAGCTATCTCAGTAGGAGAGAGCTCATCATCAAATCCACCAGCCTCAACATCATCAACAGATTTAAGAGCCATTGATTTGGATTTGATAGTCTTGGGTAAGTCAGACTCATAGGACTGAAGAGATCCTACAAGCTCATCCACAGGGATGGAGTCAACATCCTTACTCTCAGTAATGGTTGTCACTTTAGGTCTAAAGTCTTCAGTTAAGAATCTAAGTATCTTCCTAACAACTTTAGGTTGATCATAGACTTCACCCAAATTATAAACAGAATTAACAATATCATTAAGTTTAGCATAAAATTCATCAAAGATTTCATCATCAGACATTCTAATGTTTTCAAACCTAGAAGTTAATTACTGCAATTTGTTTATCTTAACAGCCTTTGTGCCTTCATGCACAGTTTGGAGGATTTTCCAAGCAGTATGAGCAACCTCAACATTAGAGATCATCTTAAATTCCTCTATTGAAACAGCATTGAAGATGGCATTCATAACTTTGCTATTGAAGCCTGCTGCTTCTTTTTCAGAAGTTTGCCACTCACTCACAGGAGTAGTGGGCTTCTCCCATCCGTATTCAACGGAATTCCAAACCCTCTTATCTATGGATTTCAGGAATGCTTTCATCCTTACTTTCCAGTATGCATAGTTGTTCCCATCAAAGTGAGGAGGAACAAACAGAGAGTGTCCATGCTCCATGACAACTGGGGTCAAGGATCAGCTCAGAGATAAAAATCTCAAACAGAAGAGCAACCTGCTCTGATACCACTTGAACGGTTTTAGACCCCTTAAACACAACCAGATTGCATAGCCTAGATTAATTAGTCAAGTTGTTACTTAGTCAAATTAAATAGTTCTAGGTTAAAACAATCATATAATCATATCAAAAATATAATGCAGCGGAATAATAAATAACACAGTGATATGATCACCCAGGAAACCACACGGTAAAAACCTGGGGAGGATTTTACCCACCGATCCTCAAGGCAAAACAGAATCCACTAAGAAAGAATTGAAGTTCTTACAAAAGGACTTACAAGCTCCCCGCTTGACTTCCTAATGCTACCCACCAGTAAAACTTCCTGACACGACCACGCGTAGGCTCCGAGTCCACGGACTACTTCTTTCTTTGAATCCCTTGATCAGCTACAAGCACCCACGCTTGATATTCTTTAAGCTTCAAAGGCAGCAACCAAGTTGATCATCAAGATGTTGATGTAATCTCAATCTTGAAAACTCTAAGCTTTGTGTAAAAGAAAGCTCCTCTAGATCTCACAAGAGATTTACACAAAACCGCAATGTATGAGCAACAATACAACTTGTGCAACTCTGAAAAACGTGGCTAGGGTTTGCCTTATATACCTAGGGCAAAAACATAAAACCCTAAACGTTTAAAGAGTTAGGGCTGAGTTGGAAATTCTGCAGAAAACGCATCTGGGCCGATTTTCGATCGATCGAGTCTATCCTTCGATCGATCGAGTCAGGCCGAAATGCCCCAATGCATCTGCAGTCACTCGATTCCAACTTTACAATATTTTAACAACTTTGAGCAAGCCTAAACAAGACTAAGTACATTGTTTTGATCATGGTTTGCCAACATTACAAATTAGAATTCTAAATACATAAATTCCTAAACCTTTAGAACCTAACAGAATCCGACTACATTAAAGCCGGTACTTAGAATTTCACCGAGAAAACCTGCAGTGCTACCACTTGAAGGGAAGAAGGCAAAGTAATTAGGACTCTGCCAATGTGTGATCCCAAGTATAATATATTTTTGCACATCTTGGAGGATGGTTTCAATTGATTCAGGATAATAGGGGGCAGATTCTGGCAAGAGTTTTTTAAGGTAACCTGGCTCAACTTGGCTTAGGACTTTGTGACTTTCTATATTTTGGTAATAATCAGCAATGAAGTCTATCAACATGTGGCCTTGCCTCCTGAATTCCTCTGGGTCTAGAGGGTTAACCATCATGTGAGAATTATTTCAAGTTCATGATCGAGCTTGAGGCTACCCATATTGATTGTTTTGAGTAGGTGTTTTGCAAAACTAAAAGTTGCTCTATGAAAAATAAAGGAGAAAAATCTATGCAGAGTCTAAGTATGCGCTGGTTGAGTGATCAGATATAATCAATGGAAAGAAGGGCTTATAAGGAAAAGATAAAAGCAATTAGTTCGTAATTAATTCATTTGAAAAAAGTGAAGTTGCTATCATACATATTTGTTGGAACCTAACTAACAACAGACAAACACTCGGGAACTCAGCACCGTAATTAAATATTTTATTGCTTTCATTATTATTCATAAGTTTTTATTTTTTATTTTTTGAGGAAACATTATTATTCATAACTGAAGTGGTATAATGTGATTAAAGTAATATCATTCCTATATGATTTTCATCACTAACATTAATTTAATTAATATTAATTATACTATATCATTTTAAAAATTGCAAAAAATATTTGTATTGTTAGATTTATTGTTCGTCATCATCAATGAAAGTGCGATGCTTGTCGGCGAGATCAAATGTGAAGTCCTTGAGTCAGATGGGTGGAGTACTGGACGGCTGAGAGTAGAGAGGTGAGAAGAGAATATGGATTAGGGATGTTAGGATGTTGGTGAAGTTGTTAATTTGGTTACAAATTTTTGCTATCCATGTGAGACATTATTTAGCGAACCCATGACCCACCTGCATGACTCATGAGTAAGATAGAAGTCTACATTTCTCTGCTTCACTTTACAATCATCTATTTCTCTATTTATTTTCTTTGTCGGTAGACAATTAGGTTTTATATTTGTAACAATTGATACACCAGATGGCAGAAAATTGTTAGGTTGGATGGTCACAGAATTGTTGATGTGATATTTCGAAAAGTAATATTGTGTATATGTGCAACAAATTTGAAAAAAAAATTTATACTAGTCGAATTGACAAATATTCATTGATTGATATGATAGAAATCTACATTTTTGCACTCCACTCTCCAATCATCTGTTTCTCTATTTATTTTCTTTGTCGGTAGACATTAGGTTTTATATTTGTAACAATTGATACACCAGATGGCAGTAAATTGTTAGGTTCTTTTTTTTTTTTTTTTTCAATAAGTAAATTGTTGGGTTTTTTTTGTTTTGTTTTGCTAGGTAAGTGTTTATGCAGGGGATTGAACCCCTAAGTTGATAGGCGATATGGAGACCAGGTACCACTAGGCCAGCAGGCTCGGTGGTAAGTAAATTGTTAGGTTGGATGGTCACAGAATTGTTGATGTGATATTTCGAAGAGTAATATTGTGTATATGTGCAACAAATTTTTTTAAAAAAAATTATACCAGTTGAATTGGCAAATATTCACTGTTTGATAAGATAGAAATCTACATTTTTTCACTCCACTCTCCAATCATCTATTTCTCTATTTATTTTCTTTGTCGGTAGACATTAGGTTTTATATTTGTAACAATTAATACGGTAGATGACAGTATATTGTTAGGTTGGATGGTCACCAAATTTTTGCTGTCATCCAAACAATTTTCAGATATCATTTATTCAATAATCAAATAATTTATAGAAACTTATAACAGTATCCAATTAGATTACACCAAAATTTCACATATTGCCCGTTTGGATAGTGCGTCTACGTTTTGCGCAAAACAGTGTAGCGGGTTTTTTTTTTTTTGTTGCCCTTAGTTGTTAACCAAGTCTTCCGTGAACAATGCATTCCACTTTTCAATAATTTTTTCATTAAAAATAGATCTCACGGCACTATTAACATATTTAAAAATTATTTTGCTATAATATTTTCAGTTTCAACAAAATAAGTGTTATTCAAACATCCCATAATCATAATATTTTTCTTCAATTTTTTTTCCACTAATAGTTTCCTAGGAATAGGATAAGGCCTATAGGTTATATGTAGGGTCAAAAGTCACTCGTAAGAGAAGAGCACCACCTGGACTCATCCTCTGTACATTTTTTTCTCTTTTTAATCTACCACCTGCCACTATTATCATCTCAAAATCTCATGCCACCTGCCACCATTATCATCTTTTGAGTCGATCATAACTCACAAGTACAAGTTAGGCAATGGCCTTACGGAAATACAACCATTTTTTCCATTTTTTTATTTTATTTTTTTATTATTTATTGTGAGAACATGTCGGAACTCAAAGCCTATAAGCAAAGGGCAGTAATGTAATATGAAATTTACAAACAGTGTCCTTCAAAAAAATTATGCATATTCATAATTTTAGGTATCAAATATTGGGGGAACTAAACCAGAAATCACAAATGTTAAAAATAAGTACATCTTATTAAGATTCTAAATAAATTTATTACCAAAATTCATCACCTCTATATATATATGATAACAAACAATTATAGATTTTATAATGAATTGGCATGGCCAAAAACAATAGAGGTTGAAACCACTTATCACTGCAAAATACAAATTGGCTGTGCTACTAAAGTCTTTATAGTGGAGCTCTAAATAATTGAGTTAGAAAAGTAAAGTCAAAAAGCAAATGTACCATGATTGATAGCTATCTTTTTTTGGTAAACATGATTGATAGCTATCAATCTTAATACATTTGTCTTTAATGTTATTGCTGCTGACTGATTATCTTTGCAATACCAAAAAAAATAAAAAATAAAAATGTGGCTCCTACTCCCAGAAAAAATGTGGAATAATTTAAAAATAGACCTATGATGTTACCTGTTGTTGTGTTGCAGCCACTGGTCACTGATGGTGATGGACTAATGTTCAAGCAACTGCACTTATGTAAAATTTTACAAAATATAAAAGTAGTCAATTTTATATATTTTGAGTAAAAAACGTTTACATAAATGAGAATAAAATTAGGCACAAATGAACAAGTACTACAATAATGGTGTATAAATGCTTATTAAATAGGTATGCATAATAAACCTGTGATGTTACCTGTTGTTGTATTGCAGCCACTCATCACTGATGGTGATGAACTAATGTTCAAGCAACTACACTTACGTAAAATTTTACAAAATATAAAAAGTAGTCAATTTTATACCTTTTGAGTAAAAAAAACTCACGTAAGTGAGGATAAAATTGTGCATAAATAAACAAGTACTACAATAATTGTGTATAAATGCTTATTAAATAGATATGTATAATAAAAAGACTGATGTGAGTGTTTTATAAAAATAAGTGTCTAAAATAAAAAAAATAAAAAAAAAGTAGTTTTTTTGGTACAAAATAAACTGAAAGTTTGCGAGAGCGAATGCCGTTGCTCTCAGAGCTTAGTTATAGTGCTGGATGTTTTGCTTTTAGTAATGGACAACCCCTAGTGCTGTAACCATTAAAGCTGGGCAGAGGTGACATGATTATTTCACTTAGTTATGCACTAATGTTCTTTTAACATACATTTACAACAAAAGCATGCTTGGGCCGAGTGGCTTTCTTTTCCAGAGAAGTGTTTCTCTAAAAAGTGGTGGCACCATGCTTCTAGTTCTAGTTCTAGGCCACAATGACAAATTAAAATTGAAGGGCATCAAATTCTCATCAACCAAGCTGACTGGTCCCTATCTATATCTTATGGGAAGCGGCACCAACAGCACTTGAATTTTAGTTGTATAAGCTTGCAAGTCCACACAAAAGCACAACAAACATGAACCAAGCAACTTGCTTATTGGTGATGATTAAATACTAACACTTGTTTCAGCTGCAATACTATCTTAGGATATCAATCATCAAAAAAGTGAAATTTAACAAAAGCATTCTGCTTATACAAATCAATTTTGCCACAAATACAAGCATCTGCTTGGATGGAGATAAACGTCATTCACATTCAAAATAAAAATTGGGAAAGAATAATTTACAGATACACATAAAGGCAATTGTTTAGTTTCTTATTCATGCATAAGTGCTTGACATTCATGACGTGCTACATTCATCATGTTGAATGGACCATCATCTATCAGTTTTTGTTGCATTATGAACTGAGCATAGAGTTCTATATAGAAGGTCAATGGTTCAGGATGAATAAAAAAGGGAGCTTCATTATTCTGTCATATTGAGCTTTGCCTGTGGAGCTTCATCAATCAGCTATCTTGTGCCAAATTGTAAGACAAGGCTATCTGGGGAGCAACCCTGCTTAACAATTTTCACGAGTATAAAATTTACTTCTCCAATACATTTAGACTACAAAATTTTAAAAACAAGGTTAGGGATTTAGGACAAAAGAAGGGGAGAAAATAGAAAAAAAAAAAAAACAATATTTATGAGCAAATTGAGGAAACTCTAGTTAAACATGATTAACCTGAGAAAGCATATAAGTCACAATAAACCAATTAGAAATTCAATTCACTTCCAATAATGTTGTTCTGGGTAAAGAGATTATGCAATTGTTACCTAATCCAACTAATGAAGCCAATGTATTGATAATAACTTCATCCCTACTGGCGGCCACTTCCCATACTTTGCACACTTTCATGCTGAGAAAGAATTTGGCTCTGATACAGAACAAGCACAAGATACTGACTAAGAAACTTGATAAATAGCAAGTACCTAACCCTATAACATTAAGAACACACAATTAGCAATTATATATTTTAGTTATGAGAGCTTCCCTCTTTCTTCTAAAAATATGTTACTTAAATAAAATAAAAGGTTTCAACTATTCAAAATCATAGATGGAAAGCTAAATAAAGGTACCATTGAAAAATACCTAGTTTGTTTTTCATATGTTATCAAACTAGATGGACTATTAAAGAAACTAGCGTTCCAGGTTAACCTTGTTGCTGCTGCATCTTGAAATTGATATTAGGCCTTTTTACAAACACTTCCTTCTAATTATGTTTAGATTGAATGAGGCCGAATGAGGACGGAACATTTGTGCATGATGTTCTTGAATGAATTCAAAATATTCTTGGGCCCATAAAGGCTGGAGATAGAAGTTACTGACCTTGGATTATAAAGCAAATGTAACAGCATCACAAGAAGAAAAAGAACAAAAAAGTACCTGTAGGTGAATTAGAATTGAAGAGCCCAGATTGAACCAATGTAATATGAATCCAATGCCTTAATCTCCTTTTCTTCACCTCTTGATTTCAACTTCAGGTATGTTCAAATTCAAAATTTCATTCCAAAATTGTGTAACAATCAAACCAATGGTAAGAAATAGGGGTCATCCCACTCTTCCCCCCTCTACCAAGGCACAAAATTATTCAATCACCAGGACAAGAAATCTTTATGCTTCTATATTCAACCTCCTAAATCCACAACATAAAACATTGATAATTAACAAAGTAGATAGTATACTATACCCCAAAAACTAAAGCTAGAAATTCATACATTGATAATTACTGACCTTGTGATTAGTGATTACTTGGAAGAACTTTTCATCTTTACGATTAGAATTTCTTCCCGGGGACAATCATTTACCCCCACATAATTTTCCTACAATGAAATCAATGGTTCTTACATTTGCATGTAGTATAAGGACTGACGATTCTTGCCAAATGGAAAAAAGTGACAACCAATTCACCACGTTGTAGGCTACTAGATTTAATATTCTAGTCTAACTAAAATGGCGTGTCTTAAGCAGTTTTTAAATTACTTTATAGGTCTTACCATAGCTGAAAGCAGAACAAAGGAAATTATAGCCAAGGCATAAAGTTAGAATTAGTTGCTACACAAATACTCCTCAGTTCTTTGTATACTAACTTTCAATAGTGATCTGTGCACACTTGTCAGGCATGGAAACAACAAATTCAACACCAAAGCAAGGCAATAAATCCTCGTATCTATACCTTAAAATTTTTAGATAGCAGCAAAATCTTGTCCTGGATTAGCTTATTTCCAAATTCTCCAACAACTCCTTCAGGTAAAAGGGTGACTCAAGAATCAAGCAACAATCCACATCACAATTAGCATACATTGCCATGAATCCTGCACGAAATTATTTCAACTACAAGATTTAGGTGAGGCTGATTTAAGTTCTGTTTATAAATTGGCTGTTTTGATTAAGAAGAATTAATGGAAGAGAAATGTGTTGGAAAGATATAAGACCATCAATTGGAAAGAAATAAGACCATTAATGAGAATAGTAATTGACCTATGTTCTTAGCTACCAGATGGCTATGCTCCACTCAGCACCCTGGATTGACTAATGATGATCCTTTAAGGATTCTTGACAATTGTTCACATAGAAGTAAACAAGACCAAAGAAAACTGTGGAAGAGGTTACAACTGAAATATTTAAATATTAAAGAACAAAATTATAGTACCATTGATAGCCAACAAGGTTTCTGACTTTCTGCTTCATTTTTGGACAACACATCTTTTCCCAACCCTTTGGACGAGGTTTAAACAATCTGCTTGTTGCTCAATAGTAGGCTGGCTTGTAATGGGAAAATCACCATTTCTTTTGAGGGTGAGGCTCTCAATTATGTCAAAGTTAATTTGTCACTTGTATCTTATGCTGAATTCATTAAGTCTCAATATGAAGATTTCCATCAAGGATGTACAATTGCTGCAGTTGCTAGGTGATGTATGAATATGAATGTTTTTTGTGGGTTAAGGATGCAACTCTAGGTAAGTCATTAAAGAACAATGAAATGCAAATAATGAGGATCCTCCAATAAACATCATGATTTTTCAATGAGCAGATTATACTATTAAACAATCTCTGCAATTAATTTCATATATACTTCATTAATCAACATTAAAAATAGAAAATAAAGTAAGAGGAAATAAATTCCAATTTCAAATCTTTTATTCTTTCAGATTCAAGAATACAGAGAATGAAGTTCAATTGGCAAGATTATTTTACTGAACAAAAGTGGGATATTCAGTGTTCATTAATATGTGAGAAAACACACTGTATTATCAATTACAATAAGAAGATTTGGAATATGTAAAAAACACGAGCCCAAAGAATTTGGTGATTTAGATGGTCCATCTCTCGTCATCCTTCAACTACGGCCCAAAAGAATAGCATAACCTGCTCAGTGGAAATGGATTGATATACATAATTGGTGGAATGGAAGTACAAAATAGAACTCAGAATTAACTGGATGAGGCCAAAATCTTTGTAGCTAAGTGGCATAACTTGCTCTCCTTTAATAGGAGAACCAATGTTCACAACACCACTCCCACATATCAAATTATCAAAAACAAAATTGGATAAGAGTTAGAGGTCACTAAACTTCCATCTATTTACTCAATCTAATAATCAAACTGGGAGTTGATATATTTGAAAAAAATAAAATAAAAGAAGACAAACAAGGAAGGAGAGTTACTGTTGAATGTCAGTCTGAATAAAATTGGATGTTAATTGTCTCTTCGCACATATTTGTAATCAATTTTCATGTGTGGGATGTGAGAAATCTTTGGCCAGTCGTCTCCGGTCCCCTTTTCGCAACGTTCATGGAGAAGTGGGCAGTAGTAGATCAACAATTCCTTTAATGGAGGAGTACCTGGCAATGACTTTAACTTTGGACATATTTCAATTGTCAAAGAACGAAGACATAGCATTATTATTGTAAAAATGTTATTTACAATTATTTTGTGTTGGTTTTAATTTCATGCCAAATTTGATTATAATTTTGTTCAATCATATTTACCCTGTATTTTACGTGGGATTTCATTGTATGGTGTAAGGTTGAATTTAATCAACCATCTTGTTGGCTTTATTCCATGCCAAATTTGCTTGTATTTTAGCAATTAGTAACCCTGTATTTAGGTGAGATTTATATAAGGGTAGTGTGTGAGAGAGTGTGAAGAAATGCTCAAGATTATGCAAGGATGCAGAGACTCGCGACTGGCAAGCCGCCAACTGTAGCACACGTGTGAAGCATGCAGGGGAGCTGAAGGGTCGCGATAGCTGTTCCACTACAAGACAAAAGTCCCAGGCTGGCCAGGCCGTTAGCTCGCGGCTTGAACTCACGACTCAGACCAGTCGCGAGGCCAAGTCGCTAGACCACCCTGTTTGGAAAAAATTGATTTTTTGCATTCCAAACACACACCACTATATATAGACCCTTATACCCATGAAATGTAGAGAGCTTCTAGAGAGAATTTTGAGAGAGAAACCCTAGAGAAAAATAAGATTGATTCATCCACAATCTTCACCTAAGAGACTCTTCAAATTCCTCTACTCTCTTCCTCTTCATCGATACATCCTTGAGAGGTTCTTGGCCAAATCCTTTTCTCATTATACCCATATCTGTGAGAAGGTTTATTTGGTACTTTGGGAAGCAGTTAGGAAGGAACCAATTCATATTGGTTGATGCTATGAGCTATAGCGGAATCTGGTAAGCTAGAAAAGAAAAAGGTTCGGCGCAACCTCGTTGGAGCAAGAAGTTTAGAGGGTTTACGTACATTGGGTAGATTAGGCTTGGAGGGTCTATTGCTGTTTATATATCCCAATTACATTTTCTAGTGGATTATTGACCGCTTGGAGGGTAGCGGAGAGGTTTTACACCGAGGGCTTCGGTTTCCTCTTCGATAACACATCGTGTGTTGTCCTTGTGTTTACATCCCTCTTCCCTTTATCTTTACCTTTTATTTTCTACTGTGGATGTAATTATATTTGGCTTAGACTGTTTATCAATTATGTGTTTAGTTTATGTTCATGTTCCGCACGTTAATCATTTGATATTAAGCTTAAATTGATAATTTTTTATTTGGGGTCTAAACGTTCAAGGGTGTTTTACACGCATATTGAACATTCATATGGGTTGTGTGTGAGAGAAAGTGTGAAGACTCAAGCTAGCATTGAAGAAGGAGTGGTTTTCGCGGGTATCTCACGAGTAAACTTCTCGCGAAGTAAGTCACATGAAGAGCATAACTGGAATGTGAAGAGTCATGACAATTCTGTGACAGCAGGTTTTCGTAACTATCTTGCGAGTAAGGCCTTCCCGAAAAATACTCGCGAAACATTCTGTTTTGCTATTTTGGCTTGTCTGCTCCACCATGTCTTTACCTGCACTATATATACCCACATTACCCACATATTGCAAGGAGTGCTTTTTCAGAGAGAAAACCCTAGCAAACACATTTGAGAGTTAGAGATTGTTATACTCACAATCATCTACACAATTCCTTGCGGTTTTTCTCATACTTCTACCTCTCCATATCTATATCCTTGAGAGGTTGATATTTCAAACACTTACCACACTCAATCTAAGTGTCAAGTGATGTTTTGGTGCTGCTGGGAAGCATTGGAAGAAGACAAGTTTTGGCGGATGCAAACGGGCACATTGCGGGATCCGGAAAGCTAGACAAGACACGGTTCCGAGAAGCCTTGTTGGAGTAGGAGCTTGGAGGGCTTAGGTGCAATGGGTAGATTAGGCTTGGAGGGTCTCTTGCTATTTGTGTATCTCAACTTATTGTCTAGTGGATCGATTTACTGCTTGGAAGGAGGCGGAGAGGTTTTTTGTCGAGTTTTTCGGTTTCCTCTTCGATAACACATTGGCGTGTTATCTTGTGTTTGTATTTCTCTTCCCTACTCTTTTAGCTTTCATTTTACTACTGGTATATGATGAATATGGGTTAGAGTAGTTTTATTGTTTGTTCGCTCGCATTTACTCTATTCCACACTTAGTTTAAGTTAGAGTAAAATCAACCGTGAACGGTTTAGACCCCTAAAACTATAACCAGATTGCGTAGCCTAGATTAATTAGCCAAGTTGTTACTTAGTCAAATTATGTAATTCTAGGTTAAAACAATCACAAGATCATATCATGCATATAAAATAAGTAAAGCAGCGGAAATAAAGAACACAGTGATATGATCACCCAGGAAACCACACCGGAAAAACCTGGGGAGGATTTTACCCACCGATCCTCAAGGCAAAACGGAATCCACTAAGAAAGAATTGAAGTTGTTACAAAAGGACTTACAAGCTCCCCGCTTGACTTCCTAATGCTACCCACCAGTAGTAACTTCCTGACACGACCACGTGCAGGCTCCGAATCCACGGACTACTTCTTTCTTTGTATTCCTTCAATCAGCTACAAGCTCCTCACTTGTTTTTCTTTAAGCTTCAATGATAGCAACCTTGTTGATCATCAAGATGTAGAAAATAATCTCTACCTTGAAAACCCTAAGTTTATGTGAAGGAAAGCTCCTCAAAGATCTCACAAGAGATTCACATAAACAGCAAATATGAGCAACAAAGACTTAGAGAGGTTTGGGTACAAAACCCTAATAAAAGGAAGCACAAGAGGCACTCTAATCTCTCTCTCTCTAGTCTCAAAAACGTTCTAGGGTTTCCCTTATATATATAAGAGTTTTACTTGAACCCCAAGACGTTTAAATAGAGTTTGGGCTGAGTTAGAACTCTGCAGAAAACGCATCTGACCCGAGATTCGATCGATCGAGTCTATCCTTCGATCGATCGAGCCAGGCCGAAATGCTCCAGTACATCTGCAGCCACTCGATTCCAACTTTACAATATTTAATCAACTTTGAGCAAGCCTAAACAAGACTAAATACATTGTTTTGATCATGGTTTGCCAATATTACACATTAGAGTTCTAAATACATAAAATCCTAAATCTTTAGAACCTAACAATCTCCCCCTTTGGCAATCCGTGACAAAACACAAACTATAAGCTCAAAGTTTACAAGTAAAAGCCCAATACAAAAATAATGCTCATAAACCAAATTCAATCCTAACTACTATCCATCAGTTGCAAGTGTAGAGAGCAGCCAAGTCGAATGCACCTGTATATTCCTGAAACACTCAACAAACGCATAAACGCATGTGTGACAGAAAAACAGTAAATCAACAAATAAATTCTTGACTTCACAAAACACAAAACAAAGACATATATTATGAATAAATCATAAATATAAATCAATGAGCAGTGAACAAGAAACAGAAATAAAAACATAAGTAAACTAACTCTCCCCCTAAGTTAGATACAACAAAAAGTTTTTATTTTCTTCCCTATCAAAAATAATTTCAGCTCCCCCTAAACAAGACAAACATGATTCCCATAAATCAATAAGTTCTCCCCCTTTTTGTCACGTATTGACAAAGACAACTCATACAAAGAGTAAACAGTCAACATACGCAATAAAAGATAAGAGAAAATAGAGAATCAAAGGGAACACAAAACAATTCAACTCTATAGAAAATAGAGACAGCTCCCCCTATGAACAACACAGGTTATAAAAAACTTTTTTCCCCCTATAAAAATAGGAAAAACAAAACAAGTTGTAGGAAAAAACAGTTTTGGGGAAAAATAAAGGGGGTGGGGGAATAGTAGCAGCAGCACCAGCACCAGCAGGATCAGGAACATCCTCACAAACAGGACCAAACAGGACCAAAGTTAAAAACACACAAACCGAAGTTAAAAACTAAGGTGAGGATACACATGAAGAAAAAATATTCTCTCTTTCAATAAAATGCAAACATGGCATTATGTGACCTATAAACAGTTGCATAAGTAGAGAAAATATTTGCACATTGATTATCCATCATATCTCTTAAGAAAAATATTTTCTACAGTTCACACATAAAAAGGCATATACTAGAAAGTACATAACTCAAAAATTAATCAATCAATTTTTTGATCAAGTTGAGTACCCAATGTAGCAAAGTGTATGCATGCTATGTGAAAACAATGAGAGATATGACTGCAAAACTGCAAGATGGATACAAGAATCAATGCAATGCATGTGAATCCTAACCATAAAAGATGCAAGACAAAATATGTCATGATGCATGCTCTAATGCAGTAAAACTAAGTTCAATTGAGATCAAATTGACAAAATTGGCTCGAGCAGGGAATTTCTACCAAAAACCCCAAAAATTGAAAACCACTTGTTGAAATTTTTAAACAAATTGATGAATTGAGCATTACTAAACACAGCACATAGAGTATAATGCCTAATTTCATCAAAACAACAAGCCAATTTCATCAAATTCAACTCAATTTCACAAAAGCCCCAATTCGGATCAAGAACAAACCCTTTTTTAAAAAAGCTTCTCCACGATCTTCGATCGATCGAAAATTACATTCGATCGATCGAATGACACAGTCATTCTGAGACAATTGAGAGCACTTTTTCGATCAATCGAAAATCAGGTTGGATCGATCGAAATGGGCAGAGGCTCACTAAATTTTGAGAAAAACACAGGTTTTGAAAATCAACAAGCACATTTTGAAAACACTCCTCAAAGCATTGAAATAGAAGAAACAAATGCATGAGTATGAGATGGAATGAAATGCTTTTTCAAAAACCCAAATTTTAAACCCAATTTTCTCAAAAACAAGTTTCCATTGAATTTTCTTAAGCAACAAATATGTTGTGCACAAATCTCAAGACATTTTCAAACTTGGTTGGTCGGACCAAGAACACACACACTAGCATGTACATAGTTTAACAAAGAGTAACTTGTGTAGTGTGTGAAACTAGCAAAGACTTGAGATACATGTGAGGTGATATGTGAATGGCAATCAAGCACTAAGTCTACACAATTCATCACATAGAATTAAAAGAGACTATCACCTAAAGAGTTACATCTTATAACTCTCACATCTCCTAGATCAAAAGCTTGCAATCATGTAAGTTTCTTTCATTTTTGCCTCTTATTTAAGTGGATTGGCATTCAGCCTAATAGTACACACCGGTTTGAATTAAGTGAATTGGCATCAAGCCTAATAGTACACACCAGTTTTAATTTATTTTGAGGCTACACCTTATGTTCTTTTTGTGCATGTGCTACACTTTCTCGAGCACTAAATCTTATGATATGCACTAAGGTGTTCATGATTGGCTAGTGAACAGTGGTGAGATGGTTATTTATGCCTTTCTCAAAAGGATCAAGTCCGACAGTCAACAACATGTGACTTCATGATTAAGGCCAAGTGATTAAGAACCACACACATCTTTCCCACACAACATGCACTACAAAGTTTTCAACTAGTTAAGTGCAACAAATAAGCTCATCAAAGTTAAACAAGGTACACAAGACATGACATGTGTAAAAAGAATGACCAACCTTGTTTTCAAAAAATCAAGAAAAATTGTGTTCAACACAGATTTTGCTTTCTCCTTTTTTTTTTTTTTTTTTTATTTTATTTTATTTTATTTTATTTTATTTAAAGAGAAAACAAATAAATCCTAGAATGAAATGCATGTATGTAATGCAATGCAAGTCCTAGAACAAAAAAAATATAACAACAAAAAAATGGTCACAACAGAATAGAGCAATGAAGCACAAGGACCATGTCAGAAAGACTCAGTTAGTTCGAGTCTTTTGCATCCAAAACTTTTTAGATGCACCCCGAGCATTGGAGTTCTTATTCACTTTAGAGTGATTCTCAACTCCAGAATTGGAATAAAGGTTTAACGCCTTTACCAATTCACCAATTAGTGCCATAGGATCTTGTGCTTGAGGCACAGGCACTTTTGGTCTTTTAGCTCTCTTATCAGCTTGAAGCTTGTAACAGTTAGGACTAATATGTCCAGACTTACCACAATAATGACAAACCCAAGCAGGTTTACCATGCATCTTGTCCTTCGGTTTGGTAGGCTCCTTAGGTTTGGATTCTCTTAAGTCTACCCTAATCTTCTTGGGTGGTGAAACTTCTACGGGTTTAACAACCTCACTCACAGGGGGTTTTACAGTTTCACTCACAACCTTACTCACAGGAGGCTCAGAAGAAGAAGAAGAAGGAACAAAGACAGTAGAATGTGGTCCAGAATCAAAGATGCTTTCTACATATCCTAACCCAGCTTTATCAGAAGGATACTTTTGAACATTTAACATGTGATCAAGTTTAGAACTAGCAGATCTAGCAACAGATAAATCATGTTCCAAAGTTCTAACTTTATCAAGCAACATCATGTTTTCAGATTTAATATTATTCAAAAGATCATTAGCATCAAATAACTTCACAAGCAAATTTTTCTTCTCAAGATCAAGAGCATCAATTTTCTTCAAGCCTAAATCAACTTTCATAGCATCCTTTGCAGCAATTTTGCAAAGTTTGTTATAGGCCTCTTGAAGATCTGCGTCTTTAGAGAGTTCCCCATCAGCAGGGTTCTCCTCAGCAGATATGCTTTCATCTACTTTACCAGTAGCAGTGAAAGCAATGAAGTTTCCATCCTCGTCACAACCGGACTCATCATCAGAAACCTCATTATCACTAAGGGTGACAGCCATAGCTTTACCCTTATTTCTCAAGAAAGTAGGACATTCAGATTTGACATGACCATACCCTTGACAACCATAGCACTGAGTACCCAAAGAGTTATTAGAAGATTGACCTACTTGTTCTCTAGGTTTTTCAAAGTTGTTAACCTTAGTGGGTTCATTCTTCCTAAAGTTTCTAGGTTCAGCAGTGTTGGTGTTCCTTGCCTTTCTATTAGTGTTTCTAAGAAAATTCCTAAAATTCTTGGCAAGGTAAGCTATCTCCGTGGGAGAGAGCTCATCATCAAATCCACCTTCAACATCATCAATAGACTTTAGTGCCATTGATTTGGATTTGACAGTCTTAGGTAAGTCAGACTCATAGGACTGAAGAGATCCTACAAGCTCATCCACAGGGATGGAGTCAACATCCTTACTTTCAGTAATGGCTGTTACTTTGGGTCTAAAATCTTCAGTTAAAGATCTAAGTATCTTCCTAACAATTTTAGGTTGATCATAGATTTCACCCAAATTATAAGCAGAATTAACAATATCATTCAATTTAGCATAAAACTCATCAAAGGTTTCATCATCAGACATTCTAATGTTTTCAAACCTAGAAGTTAATTGCTGCAGTTTGTTAATTTTAACAGCCTTTGTGCCTTCATGCACAGTTTGGAGGATTTTCCAAGCAGTATGAGCAACCTCAACATTAGAGATCCTCTTAAATTCCTCCATTGAAACAGCATTGAAGATGGCATTCATAGCTTTGCTATTGAAGCCTGCTGCTTCTTTCTGAGAAGTTTGCCACTCACTCACAGGAGTAGTGGGCTTCTCCCATCCGTATTCGACGGAATTCCACACCCTCTCATCTATGGATTTCAGGAAGGCTTTCATCCTTACTTTCCAATAAGCATAATTGTTCCCATCAAAGTGAGGAGGAACAAACAGAGAGTGTCCATGCTCCATGACAACTGGGGTCAAGGATCAGCTCTGAGATAAAGATCTCAAACAAGAAGAGCTACCCGCTCTGATACCACTTGAACGGTTTAGACCCCTAAAACTATAACCAGATTGCGTAGCCTAGATTAATTAGCCAAGTTGTTACTTAGTCAAATTATGTAATTCTAGGTTAAAACAATCACAAGATCATATCATGCATATAAAATAAGTAAAGCAGCGGAAATAAAGAACACAGTGATATGATCACCCAGGAAACCACACCGGAAAAACCTGGGGAGGATTTTACCCACCGATCCTCAAGGCAAAACGGAATCCACTAAGAAAGAATTGAAGTTGTTACAAAAGGACTTACAAGCTCCCCGCTTGACTTCCTAATGCTACCCACCAGTAGTAACTTCCTGACACGACCACGTGCAGGCTCCGAATCCACGGACTACTTCTTTCTTTGTATTCCTTCAATCAGCTACAAGCTCCTCACTTGTTTTTCTTTAAGCTTCAATGATAGCAACCTTGTTGATCATCAAGATGTAGAAAATAATCTCTACCTTGAAAACCCTAAGTTTATGTGAAGGAAAGCTCCTCAAAGATCTCACAAGAGATTCACATAAACAGCAAATATGAGCAACAAAGACTTAGAGAGGTTTGGGTACAAAACCCTAATAAAAGGAGGCACAAGAGGCACTCTAATCTCTCTCTCTCTAGTCTCAAAAACGTTCTAGGGTTTCCCTTATATATATAAGAGTTTTACTTGAACCCCAAGACGTTTAAATAGAGTTTGGGCTGAGTTAGAACTCTGCAGAAAACGCATCTGACCCGAGATTCGATCGATCGAGTCTATCCTTCGATCGATCGAGCCAGGCCGAAATGCTCCAGTACATCTGCAGCCACTCGATTCCAACTTTACAATATTTAATCAACTTTGAGCAAGCCTAAACAAGACTAAATACATTGTTTTGATCATGGTTTGCCAATATTACACATTAGAGTTCTAAATACATAAAATCCTAAATCTTTAGAACCTAACAAACCGAGCTGTAATCTTTTAATTTGGGGTCTAAACAGCTCTTGTGTTTTTAACACAAATCCAAGCTTTCAATTGGTATCAAAACGGGTGCACTTGTTGTGGTTTCATTACCTAAGTGCGATCCTAGACCTCTTTTATGATGGATCGGTCACAATCACTCAATGCTCCGCCATTCTTTGATGGAAGCAACTATGCATTTTGGAAAGTCCGTATGAGGGCATTCCTTTGTGCTATAGATGAGTCCGTATGAGATTCCGTTAAGAATGGGTATGTTAGACCCACAACAGCCTAGTCTGAATGGGACAAGGCAACTCTTGCTTTGGCAAATGCCAATAGTAAAGCAATTAATGCTATCTTCTGTGGTGTGTTTACTGATGAATTTCACAGGATATCACATGTGAAGTCCGCCAAGGAAGCTTGGATGATTCTTGAGGCTACCTATGAAGGTACCAAGAAAGTCAAGGATACAAAGCTCCAAATGCTTACTCTCGATTTGAAAAGTTCAAGATGAGTGACGATGAGTCATTTGATTCATTCTATGGGAAACTCAATGAAATCGTGATTGTCAAGCTTAATCTCGGAGAGAAGATTGAGGATGCTAAGGTGGTGAAAAAGATTTTGAGGCCCTTACTAGAGAGCTTCTGTGCAAATTGGTCACAGTTATAGAAGAGAGCAAAGATTTGGATGAGATCAAGATTTAAGAGCTTATTAGATCTCTCCAAATATATGAGCTTGGACTGCCTTCCCACAAGCCAAGCAAATCACTTGCTTTCAAAGCCATCAACGAGAGAATGGATGACTCTTCCGAAGAAGATAATGTGGAAAAGGAGGTAGCATTCCATGCAAAGAACTTCCAGAAATTTCTGAAGATGAAAAACAGTGGGAAGTCTTTCAGCAAAGGAAAGTTTTCATCTTCCAAAGGTGATAGGAATGAGTTCAAGAAGAAATATGGGAAGGACTCTCAATCCTCTCAAGGAATTGTGTGCTTTGAATGCAATGGCCATGGACATGTCAAGAAGGAATTTATAAATGTAAGATAATATGGTGTTGAGTGTGACTGAAATTTTCATGTGCTTTGATAACAAGTTTGTTGATGTTTTTTTTAGTCAGCAGTTGTTTATATTAATGAACCTTCTTTTTCCTAAATTTCAGAAGAAGCCCAATATCAATTGCAGCAGTAGTCATTTACATTATTACTCAACTTTCAGATTAAAAGAAACCTCTTAGAGGTTCATTATATCCTTATTTTTTAGCATGCTGCTGTTTTTTTGAATTTCTTTTAAACTTATTTATATGATTTTGAACTTGCTAATATTTTCAGTTTAAGCTAGATGAGTCAAAATTGTTGAATCATTTTTAGTCATATAGATGAATAATAAAGGCTCTATGCAAAGAAATGTGCTCTTATGAACATCTCATTTTTCACTTACCACTTAAGTTGCAGAAGGGACAATAAGAAATTCGTACATGTTAGAAGTTGCCCTATTGAGAACTTAGGAATGAATGATCCAAACATGCAGGCCCATTGCAAGATGCTTTAGATTGTCTCTTTTTCAATTATTGTCATGATGGTATTCAAATATAGATGTGAAGGAAACACATTGTAGTGGATTTCTTTGTATATTAATTTTTTCCTTCTTGTGATGAGTAAGTAGTAGAGTATCCTTCCTATGATGAGCAAGTAGTAGAGTAAGTAGTAGTCAAGATACTTATAATGGATTTCTTTGTAGTAGAAGTAAAAAAATTCTTTATCCTTTCATATGTGATCTTGTGGAAAAATAGTTTCAAATAGCATTCACATCAAGAGAGTTAAAATAGTATAGCACTGAAAGTGATTTATATATCAATTCAAGTTATAAATATTATGAGATAAAAATTACCATATTTAGATCCAAGTGTAAGTAGGTGGTCTGATTTCTTTAGATCATCCATGGCACATACAAACAGAACTAGTGAATTCTATGCTTTCATATTTGAATTCATGGAAAAGTGAATTTTAGTAAACAAATTGTGACATATACATACGAAATATCTCCCTTGTCAATATATTAGCGGTATGTTTCTCAATTTTTAACTAACCTAGTAATCAAAATAGATTTAATATATTTTGAAGTAAAATCTACCCCCATCTCATTGTGTCAAATACGTGAAAGTGCTTTATCAACTTATTGAAACAACTCATGAAGCTTAGTCTACCTATCCAAAAATCTATTCAAAAAATGCATTCATGCCTTCACAATGTTGTGTAGTCTTGTACTTGGGAAAAATAACTTCTCATGTAAGACAAACTTTTGATGTGCATGATTGTCCATTGAATGTGATAAAAGTACAGTCACATGTGATATTGGTATTGCACAATGTGAGGATGATACGGTCAAATGTGAGAAAAAAATAAGGGTACAACTGAATGTGGCAAAAGTACACTCATATGTGACGTTCATACCACCTAATGTGACAATAGAACCATCAAATGTGAGAAAAAAAAAATAAGGGAACCATCAAATGTGACAAAAGTACATCACATGTGATATTGCTGAGACTGCCAAATGTGACAATGAAACTGTCAAATGTAAGAAAAAAATTAAAGTACCAACGAATGTGAGAAATGTACAGTTAAATGTGATGTTGGTTTTGCCTATAATGTGACAATGGAACCATCAAATGTGAGGAAAAAAAAAAAACATGGGAACCATCGAATGTGACAAAAGTACAGTCACATGTAATGTTGGTACTGCATAATGTGAGAATGTACCATCGAATATGAGGAAAAAATAAAATAAAAGTGACACCAAATGTAAGAAAAGTATAGTAAAATGTGATGTTAATACTGCCTAATGTGACAATGGAACCATCAAATGTGAGAAAAAAAAAAGTGAACTATCAAATGTGATAAAAGTACGGTTACATGTGATGTTGGTACTACCCAATTTGTGACGATGGAACTATCAAATGTGAGAAAAAATATTAAAGTACCACTGAATGTGAGAAAGGTCTGGTCAAATATGATGTTGGTATTGCCTAATATGATAATGGAACCATTAAATGTGATGAAAAAAAAAAAGGAACCACTAAATGGGATAAAAAGTACAGTCACATGTGATATTTGTACTACCTAATATGACGATGGAATTGTCAAATGTGAGGAAAAAAAGATTAATGTACCACCAGATGTGAGAAAGGTACGATTAAATGTAATGTTGGTAGATAACACGGCAAGAAGTGCCTTAATGTCTTTTATGGATGGTTTTTCAAGGTACAACCAAATCAAGATGGCTCCCAAGGACATGACCAAAATCATTTTCACTACCGAATGGGGAATCTATTGTTACACGGTAATGCTGTTTGGCCTCAAGAATGCCGAGGCAACTTACCAAAGAATGGCCATAGCCTTGTTACATGATATGATACATAATGAGGTAGAGGTGTATGTCGATGATATGATAGCGAAATCCAAGGATGGAGAAAGCCATACCGTAAACTTGAGGAAGTTCTTCGAAAGGATTAAAGAATATAGATTGAGGTTGAACCCATAAAAGTGCACCATTGGAGTAACCGCCTAAAAATTGCTAGGCTTCCTAGTAAGTGACAGAGGAATAGAAGTTGACCCATCCAAGATTAAAGCCATATTGGAGATGCCTCCACTCAAAAGTGAGAAAGAGATAAGGGGTTTCTTGGGTCGACTACAATACATTAGTCGATTCATTGCCTAGCTTACTTCCACCTGTAAGCCCATCTTCAAACTCCTGAGGAAGAATGAACCACATATATGGAATGATGAGTGCCAAAAAGGCTTTAAACTTATCAAGGAATATCTCCTCCATCCCCTATCCAAGTGTAAGGGATGCAGTTAGAAGTATGCTAGCATAAGAAGATGATGAGAAGAATGAGAGGGCCATATACTACTTGAGCAAGAGGTTCCATGATTATGAGACTAGGTACACCCATAGAAAAGTCATGCTTTGTACTTGTTTGGGCCGTATAGAAATTGAGACATATCATTTTACCCTTTCAAATATGGTTGGTAGCAAGAATGGACCCATTGAAGTATCTCTTTGAGAAACCTGCTTTGAGTGGAAGATTGTCAAGATGGTTGATCATGTTGGCAGAATTTGATTTGAAACATGTGGCTAGAAAAACTATCAAAAGGAACGTCGTGTCAAATTTCTGCGCCGAGAATCCCATAGAGGGGGAAGATGGTAAAGAAGACTTTCTAGATGAGGGCATTTTGGATGTTGAGTTCGGGACATGGAAGATGTACTTTGATGGAACCGTAAACCAATATAGGAATGGGGTAAGAGTACTCTTGATCACTCCTGAGGGATCTCATATACCTTTGGCAATCAAGTTGAACTTTGAAGTTACAAATAACATGGCTGAATATGAAGCTTGTATAGTTAGAATGGAAGCTCTTGAGAATTTAGGGTAAAAGAGGCCTAAGTTTTTAGAGATTCCACTTTGGTTATAGTCCAAGCACAAAAGTTGCAGAAGGTGAAATAAGAACACTTGAAGCCTTATCAACAATACTTGGAAGACTTAACCAAGACATTTGACAAGATTAAGTACACAATCATCCCTAGAACTCAAAATCAATTTGCGGATGCCTTAGCTACTTTAGCCTCCATGGTTGAAATACCGAGGGAGTGTGGACATGGCCCTTAGAGATTGAGCAAAGTTATGAGGAAGTGCACAAAGGGAAGACCGAAGCTTCAGTATTAACTATATAGGAAGATGAAGTTCCATGATACTATGACAATGTGAAGTTCTTGGAACTAGGGGCATATCCGGTTGGTGCCGACAAGTGAGAACGTCGTTCCATTAGGATTATGGCAACACAATACATCCTATGTGAAGGACAACTCTATAGAAGGTCCTATGATGGTGTACACCTAAGTTGCTTGAAGAAAAAAGAAGTCGAACGGGTAATGGAAGAAGTTCATCAAGGGATTTGTGGCCTTCATATGAATGGAAGAATGTTAGCCAAGAAAATCCTAAGAATTTGGTATTATTGGAATACAATAGAGACTAATTGCGTGGACTATGTGAAGAGTTGCCATGATTGTCAAACACATGCCAACTTGAACCATGTACCACCTTGGGGCATAGATGTGATTGGAAGGATAACTCCCAAGGCCTCGAATACATCTTAGTGGCAATTGACTATTTCACTAAGTGGGTGGAAGCAGCCTCCTGCTCCATGTTGAAGGCTAAGCATGTGGCTTAGTTCTTAGAAAACAACATCATATGTCGGTTTCGGGTACCCCAAGAGATCATCTTCGATAATGGTTCCCACTTTGAGAATGAAGTCCGAAGGGTCATGGAAGAATATGACATTAAGCATCACAAGTCTTCACCATATCAACCATAAGCAAATGAGGCCGTAGAAGCAACTAATAGGAATGTGAAGAATATCCTAGCCAAGATGGTAGTGACATACAAAGATTGGGCCGAGAAGCTTCCATTTGCCTTATGGGGTTATAGAACTTCTATCCGAGCATCGACTAGGGCAACACCTTACTATTTGGTTTATGGTAGTGAGGCGGTGCTTCTTATTGAGGTGGAGATACAATTTTTTGAGAGTGTTGGTGGAAACCAAGGTCCTAGAAGAGGATTGGGCTAAAGCGAGACATGAACAATTGGCTTTGATAGACGAGAAGAGGGCTAGGGCCCAATATCATGCACAAGGGTATCAAAAAACAATTGCTAGAGCATTCAGCAAGAAAGTGAAACCGAGAAACCTTAAAGAAATGGACTTGGTCCTAAAGGTGCTTAGAGATGAGACTTTTGATCCAAAATGAAGGATGAAGCCAAGGTGGTCTGGGCCTTTTATCATTAAGAATATCACGTCTAGAGGCGCCACAAGGATCACAGATTTGGATGGGGAAGAGATGCTTCACCCCATAAACATAGATAGCCTTCGGAAATACCACATTTAAAGAAAAAAACAAGCCTACTAGGTTGAAAACCCGAAAGGGCAGCCTAAGCAAAAATTAAGACAAAAGAACCCCGCTAGATTGAAAACCCAAAGGGATTTGTCACTCTCCTCCCTTGTTCCACACTCCTCACATATTGGTTTGCTGATTACTTTCTGATGACATAGATTTGCCAGAAAAGCAAGATTGAATGCTTTGATATCCTGAAAACCCAAACCCCCATCCTCCTTAAATATTTCACTTAAATATTAAATTTAAATGAAATTAATGTTATTTTATCATGACAAGTTAGTGAAAGAAATTTATGAGAACCATCATGTAACTAGCATTGGCGCAACAATAAGGTTGCATGTGTTTCATAAGCGATTGTATTATTGCCAACTTTTTTGGTTACGAGAACTTTCCAGGTCTTCCACCAAGTCTTCCAATTCCAACTCTTAATAAAAAAGTTATAGGAAGATAATATTCACTATACGTATTTCATTACCTGCTTCGATATATATATATGCTTTATATATTGTTCCCGTTTGATAAAAGTTAAGCGAGGTATACACCAGGGAAAAATAGTTAACTAATTTTTTTTTTTCTAACTATCTAGTTAGTAGTTCCGGTTTCCAAACAATATAATTTAGTAGCATCTCGAGTGTAAGAGGGTCGATTTTGCCTATAAATCGAGTCTCCAAGACTCAATTTCCATGATATGATGTGGCACCATCTTGCCTACCTGGAAATCGAGTCTCTAAGGCACGATTTATAAACCAAAAAAATTTTAAAAAATTTGAAGTCTCAAGTCTCTCGTACAAGCCGAAATACACAAAAAAAAATTTAAGAAATCCAGAAACACAACAATCAGATCAGAGGGAGAAACAAGCTGAAATACACAAAAAAAAAAAAAAAAAAATTTAAAGATATCCAGAAACACAACAATCAAATCAGAGGGAGAAACAAGCCGAAATACATAAAAAAAAAAAAAATTAAAGAAATCCAGAAACACAACAATCAGATCAGAGGGAGAAACAAGCCGAAATACACAAAAAAAAAAAAATTAAGAAATCCAGAAACACAACAATCAGATCAGAGGGAGAAAGACCCAGATCTGCTTGGGCCAGCGCGGCCTGGGCAAGCGCGGCCTGGGTCGCGCGGCCTGGGCCAGCGCAGCCTGGGCAAGCGCAGCCTGGGCCAGCGCGACCTGGGTTTGGGCACCGAATCTCCACTTCTTCTTCTTCTTCTTCTTCTTCTTCTCTCTCTTTCTTTCTTTCTTTTCTTCTTTTCGCGTTTTTTTGCTGTCTGTTTCTGTATTTTGGGTTTCTGAGTATATTTATATTCGGGTTATAAATCGAGTATCAGATACTCGATTTTCATGTGGACACCACGTGGAAAAAGTGCCAACTCAGACCCGATCAAAACATGAAAATCGACACTCAAATACTCAATTTATAGCCCCTAAATCGAGTCTCTTAGACTTGAAATGCTAGTAAATATAGTTTGAAACTATTGACTATTAACTATATAGTTGGGATTTTATTGTTATTTACCCATTTCGTCCGTATACACCATGTGTTTCATAAAAGCGACTGTATTATTGCAAATGTCTTACGCCAAAGACAAAAACTAAACTCGGTTCAAACTTAAAAGCCAAAAAGTTATAGAAGATAATAAGTTCTCACAATATATTGAGTGAGTTTTCCCCTCACATGCTTTTCTTTTCGTGAGAAGAGAAAGTATGCATAAAATTTGAGACGGACTCAGGTGGGGCCGACCAGATTTCCTGATCTTTTTTTTTTTTACTTATTTTATATATATATATATATATATATATAATTTTTGTAGTTGCCCTCCTAAAATTTTAGGCTTTTTCTAACTAGCAACTATCTAACCCAAAAATTTAACAAAAATAATAAAAACATTTACAATAGTGATTGTTGTGCACGCCCTCGAACGAGGCTACTGGACTGTGACTCGTTTGGGCTCACAATCTATTTGTATTGTGGGCCTGGAATTCCTACACTGGGTCGTTCCTATACTGAGACTGATCGAGAGCCCCTCTCCTTCTTCTTACCTATCTCTCTTTCTTCCCCTCTTATCTCTCCAGTTTTTCAACAACCCCCCTCTTTCCCAAGATCCTTGTATTTATAGTGAGGTGCTAGTGGGATGGTGATGATTACGCTTGCCGTTAGTGCATTTGAAGGTCCAATACAGATGATGATTTGTGGATGTTTAGGTGGGAGTGGCCTTGGGAATGGTTCCCAATCTCTGATGCTCGGTGGATACATCTCTCGACCGCTAACACTCGGTATATGTTTCCCGGGTACAATGGGGGTCCCCGGGGAATTATCCTCGGGGGATGGCGCAACCTCGGGAAGCACGCGCGGGTGGCTAAGACCGAAATGCCCTTATTCGAGCATGCCAAGAAGACAGGGCCTTAGTGGGCCTCAATGATCCAGCAGATCCAGGGAGTCTGGTGCCGTACATTAGCCCCTCCTTGATGCAAACCGCGTTCTCGGGGGATGAATCAAGGAACCCGAGGGGTCAATGCCCGGCCAGGGAGATTCCCTCGGTCATTAATGCTCTTCTCAAAAGGCGCATTAATTCAGATGGGCTGTCATCATTGCCTGACACTTTGCGAACCGAGGCATCGCGCGTGTGACAGTTGACGCGATGGCTGGTTGGATTTCGCGCCGCCGGATTATTAATTACCATTTATTCTTCTCCCATCACCTATATATACCCCCCTCAGCCATTTCCTTTCACTTTTCGCATCCTCAAATCTTTTACCCTTCATTTGGCTGAGCGCTTCTCTCTGTGCACTTTCTCTAGTTCAGGACCTCTCTCCCTTAGAGCCCCAAGTAAGTCCTCTTCCTTTCCCTCTCTGATTCTCTGTTTCGTTCTTTTGCGCTCATAAATCATAGTTCTTCTTTCTAGAGGCTCTAGTGTAGAAAATTGGTTATTCATATCTCCTTTCTTCTGAGGCCGCTTTGGCCACCTTTAGGGCTGCTTACGATGTGCCCGGGGACGTAGATATTGCGTATTGTCTCGAGGGTGATATAGACATCCAAAGGCGCCAAGGCGTCAATACTGTTTTCTTTCCGCTAATGGCCATATTAGAGGGCGGGGTTAGATTCCCGGTTGATCCCCTTATACTAAGAACCTTTAGGTTTTACGGTCTTTGCCCCGACCAACTCCCTCCCAACTTTTACCGGGTAGTGAGCTGTGTCAGTAGGCTAAACCAGCTGTTCGGTCTAGAGTTAAACCAGCATGATATTAATTTTATGTACAGTTTATGCGGCAACCTCAATTCAGATTACTATCTGAAAACTAGGGATATGAGGGTACGGCTAATCTCATGCCTGCCTGATTCCAATAGAAACTCGGCCGGGGAATTTGTACGGGTGAGCGGCAACTGGTTTGCCGAGGAGCTCCCCTGCTCGTTTTCTCCGCGCGATGTAGGTCGGTACTAAGCACCTTTATTTTTATTTTTTTATTTTTTTTACTGTTATTATTATATATATATTTTTTATTTTTTGTGTTTGATTCTCACTCTCGAGTAATCCCTAATCAACTTTGGGTGGTCTTTATGCAGACAGCAGAAGATTCAAGCCGGATCGCCGAGTGTTGCACGTCCACGACCTGAATTTCGTGCTCCGGTCAGAAATCTTTGTACACTCGGACGGACAACTCCGAGCATCGCATTTGATCCTCGGTGTCGCCCCCGTCTACTCTACCTGGCAGGCATTTAGCCAGGCACTTTTGGTGGACAGCCCCTTGCTCTCCTACATCGACGTGCGCAACTTGAACTTCCTGCCTAAAAAGTTCTCGGTAGGGGAAGCACGTGACCTCGGGCCCCGGTATATCTGTTCGGACGAGCGCCAGCCACTTCGCGACGAATCGGCTGAAAGAGTGTCTCGCGCACTCCGAGAAAGAGCTCACCAACAGATTGAGCAACAAGATCCCGCTCAGCCCGAGGTTCCCGAGGAAGAGGAGGAGCCCGTTCAGGTGGTCCACGTCGCCTCAGCCGAACAAGTTGACTCTTCGGAAACAGAGTCCGACCAAGGCCATGAAATGGTGACAAGAAGGGCTATGACGATAAGCCGTTTCGTGCCCGGTGCACGCCCAGCCGGTCAGCAGCAGGAAGGTCCGAACCAGCCATCCCAAATGCCTCCTGCCCAGCAGACCGGCCCAGGGAGCAGACGCAAGAGGCCACGTACCGGGAACAGACGCAGACCGGCCCGGGCGTGGTCTCGACTCGGCCTCCATCCGGCATCGTCATCCGCGAGCCGGTGACTCAGCCCCAGCCGGACGGCGCGTCAACTTCCCGGTCTGCCGCGATCTGGCAGCCTTCCTTCGTGTTGGACGGCGAGCCCTTCACCGAGACTGCCAGCCTCCGAGTCTGGGACAAGGGTCAGGGGGGCCGCGTTGCTCAGAGCCTGGCAAGCGGCTTACTTTTGCCCGAAGATGTCCACGCCTACGAGGAGGGGACGGAGGAGTCTGTTGGGAGGCGGCTCATTTGGCTTACTATGGCGGTAAGATCCTCTATAACTACAACACTTAGTTTTTTATTGATTTGGTCTTTGGATTTGTTTATGACGGCATATTGTCACATGCTATGTACGCAATCATTTGTTCAGGCCGCGCAGTTGTCCCAGATCGTGGATGGGAAACTTAAAGAGCTTGCCGAAGATGCTGGGCGGGAAAAGGCCCTGAAGGATGTGGCTGAAGTCACTACCGCGGAAAAGCTTAAAGCCGCGGAGGACGCAGAAAAAAGAGCAGCTACAGCTGAGGAGGCCAGGGCTCGCGCTGAGGGGTTGAGGGCTGAGCTAGAAAAGAAGCTGGGGGATGTGCAGCTGCAGTTAGCCACGTCAGAAAGCCTGAAAACAGCCCAAGGGGAGGAGGTGGCGGCCTTAAAGGCTGCGTTGGACGCTTGCGAAAGCAAGTGGTACGATGAGGGTTTCGCTGACGCCGAGAACTTCGCGGAGCCGGTCATCCGTCAAGCTCACAAGCTCGGGTTCGAGGAGGGGTGGCTAGCCGCACTCCGAGTTGCGGGTGTTCCTGAGGACTCCCCACTGCGGAACCCAAGCGAGATCCCCTTCCCGGCCCAAGCTACGCCCACACAGAACGCCCCCCTTGTCATCGATGAGGAGGAGACCTCAAGTATGCGAGCACTGGTGGAGGCCATTGATTCTCATGCCGAGCCAACCGGTTTAGAGGTTACTAGCGATCCCCGCACCGACGCTCCTCCCAGCTGATTGCCGTACAGTTTCACTTGTTTTTAGTTTAATCTTTTTTGTTAAGGTTTTGCCTAAGTCGCCGGGCTGTGGTGACAATACATTTTATTTCCTCGGCTTTTTATCGTGTTCCGAACATTCTGCCTTGTGCAATTTCAGACAATGTTATTACGTTGTTTCCATTTGGCCGTTACATATTAACGTATTGTTTATTAAATACGCCTCCCGGGCTTGTTTCTTAAATGACGGGTTAACTTTTAGTTCGAAGTTTCTAACCCGCTTGGCGGATGTGGTCAGGTTGGGAGTAAGACTTCTGTCCTCGGGATAAGCGTCAGTTTTATAGTTTACCATAGCTCGGCGTGTGAAAACGTACCGAAAGTTAGAATTCAGTCTTTTGCACAGCATTAGGTTTCAATATGCTCGGCGATGGGGATCGAACCGAGAGACAGGCTTAGGCCCTTAGGAAGGGGTTAGGTTTCCACCTGCTCAGTGATAGGGATCGAACCGAGAGACAGGCTTCTGTCCTTTGGAAGGAATTAGGATTCCGCCTGCTCGGTGATAGTGATCGAACCGAGAAGCAGGCTTCTGTCCTTAGTCAAAATATTAGGTTTCCACATGCTCGGCGATAGGGATCGAACCGAGAGACATGCTTATGTCCTTGATAAAATGTTAGGTTTCCACATGCTCGGTGATAGGGATCGAACCGAGAGACATGCTTCTGTCCTTGGCAAAATGTTAGGTTTCCACATGCTCGGTGATAGGGATCGAACCGAGAGACATGCTTCTATCCTTAGGCAAAATATTAGGTTTTCACCTGCTCGGCGATAGGGATCGAACCGAGAGACAGGCTTCTGTCCTTTGGAGGGAATTAGGTTTCCACCTGCTCGGTGATAGGGATCGAACCGAGAGGCAGGCTTCTGTCCTTGGGTAATTTGTAAGACTCCGATTGCCAATATCTTGCATCAACAACATCTTTCATTAACACCAGCAAATGTACAATCCAGACCGAACACGCATTTTACTAATGATAGAACCTCTTCAAGTTCTGAATGTTCCAGGGGCGAGGCAGTGGTCTCTCGTCTAGTTCCTCCAAATAGTATGCCCCTTCCCCGGCTACTGCCGTGACCCTATACGGTCCTTCCCAGGATTGTGCCAGCTTGCCTGCATGGATGTCTCGCATATGCCCCACTGCCTTTCTTAAAACCAGGTCCCCAGCGTCAAACTTCCTTGCTCTCACACTTCGGTTGTATCTTCTCGCCAGTTTCTGTTGGTATTCGGCCAGCCGGATAGTTGCTGCTTCACAGCGCTCATCCAGCCGGTCCAATTGTCGAATCAACATTTCGTCATTTGAACTGGGGTCATATTTAGCTACCCGTGCGCTGCATATACTCACCTCGGTAGGAATAACAGCTTCGGCACCGTAGGTAAGAGAGAAAGGAGTCTCCCCCGTGGATCTTCTCGGAGTTGTCCGGTAAGCCCACAGGACGTTAGGCAGCTCTTCGGCCCAGTTCCCCTTAGCATTATCAAGTCTTTTCTTCAGCCCATTGACAATTACCTTATTGACGGCCTCGGCTTGGCCATTGCTTTGAGGGTACGCCGGGGTAGAATACTTGTTCTTGATGCCGAGTCCCATGCAGAATTCTCGGAATGCCCGGCTATCGAACTGCAGCCCATTGTCTGAAACCAAGGAATCTGGTACCCCGAATCTGGTAACGATGTTCTTCCATACAAATTTTTTCACGTCCACGTCTCGGATATTCGATAAGGCTTCAGCCTCCGCCCACTTCGTAAAGTAATCGACGGCTACGAGGACGAACCTTCGGTTACCCATTGCTCGGGAGAACGGCCCCAGTATATCTAGCCCCCACTGTGCGAATGGCCAGGGACTACTGACCGGATTGAGATGGCCGGCGGGCTGATGTATCAAGGGAGCGTGTTTTTGACATTGCTCACATTTGCGCACATACTCGGCGGCATCCTTCTGCATCCGAGGCCACCAAAATCCCTGAGTCATAGCCCGGTGAGCTAATGACCGCCCTCCTACGTGGCTGCCACATACCCCTTCGTGCAGTTCCGCTAGAAGTTCATTCACTTTGTCCGGATGCAGGCATAGAAGATACGGCCCCCCGAAGGATCTTCGATACAACGTACGGTCTTCCGATAACCAAAACCGAGGAGCGGTTCTTCGGATCTTATTTCCTTCCTTCTCGTCGAGGGGGACCCGGTTCTCGGCCAAGAACTCAATGATCGGGTCCATCCAACTGGGCCCCTGTGTTGCGATAGCCGCAACTGCCGGATCGTTGGATAGCTTGATACTCGGTTCCGGAATCTGCTCTACTCTGATGAGCCGGGGTACATCCTCGGCTACTGATGACGCCAGTGTGGCGAAGGAGTCGGCGTGGCTGTTATGCGTCCGAGCTACTTGTACGACCTTCGCCATTTCGAACCCGGCCATAATCTGCTTCACCCGCTCCAAGTACGCCTTCATCCGAGGGTCTCGGGCCTCAAAACTGCCATTAACTTGATTGACAATCAGCCGGGAATCTGAATAGACCTCAACATCCTGGGCCCCCAAGCTTGAGGCTATGCTCAGTCCGGCTATCAGGGCTTCATATTCTGCTTCATTATTGGAGGCCTTGAATCCGAACCTGAAAGAATGCTCCAGGCGAACCCCCTCGGGCCCAATAGCTACGATCCCCACACCAGCCCCCGTGGAGCTAGAGGCGCCGTCCACGTATATCTTCCATGAGCGGCGACTTGTCTGGCAGACTATCTGGCACGAGCCTCTTGGTGAAAACTCCGCCACAAAATCAGCTAATACCTGCCCCTTTACAGCAGTCCTCGGCCTATACCGTACGTCAAAAGCCCCGAGCCTGGTCCCCCATTTCGCTATCCGCCCTGTGAAGTCTGACCGTCTCAGCAATGACTGCAAAGGATATTCAGTTAGTACGTACACGGTGTGGGCTTGGAAGTACTGCGGCAGTTTCCTGGTTGTATGCACTAGCGCCAGAACCAGCTTTTCCAACGGCAAGTATCTGGTCTCGGCGTCAACCAGAGTCTTACTGATGTAATACACGGGTTGTTGCTTACCCCGGTCACTCAATAGCACGGCGCTAACGGCGTGGTCAGTCACCGAGAGGTACATAAACAGGTCCTCTCCAGGTTCCGGGGCGGTCAGTATCGGCACGTGCGTCAGGTACTCTTTTAAATCCTGGAATGCTTTTTCACACTCGGCATCCCACTGGAACCCCTTCCATTTCTTCAGGAGCTGGTAGAACGGACGGCAACGATCGGAGAATCTAGAAATGAACCGGTTAAGAGCTGCCAACATTCCGGTCAACACCTGTACTTCCTTTGGGTTGCTCGGAGGCCTAAGGCGTTGCACGGCAACAATTTGGTCGGGGTTCACCTCTATTCCCCGACTGGAGATCAGGTATCCCAAAAACTTTCCAGCCCCTACTCCAAAGGCACACTTCCCTGCATTAAGGCGCAGCTTATGTTGCTGCAATACCCCGAATACCCCCTGAAGGTCCTCCACGTGCCGCGTTCGCAGTTTGCTTTTCACTACAAGGTTGTCTATATATATCTCCACTGTCCGTCCAATCTTGTCACGGAACATCCTTGTCATCATCCGCTGGTATATTGCCCCGGCGTTCTTCAGGCCGAATGGCATTACGGTGTAGTGGTAGTTGGCGTCAGGAGATATGAACGTAGTCTTTTCCTGATCCTCGCCGGCCAGGGCAATCTGGTGATAGCCTTGAAACGCGTCCAGAAAGCTCATTCTCGGATGCCCGTACGTGGCATCTACCAACTGATCAATTTTGGGCATAGGAAACGGGTCTTTCGGGCATGCTCGGTTCAAATCCGTGAAGTCCACGCAGACTCTCCACTTACCGCTTTTCTTCTTCACCACCACTGTGTTGGCAAGCCATTCTGGGAAGAAGATCTCTTTCACTGCACCTGCCTCCTTTAAACGCTGAACCTCAGCCCTAACAGCCTCGGCATGTTCAAGTGCTTTTCTCCTCGGTCTTTGTTTCTTGGGAGGGAATGAGGCATCCACGTTGAGCCTGTGGACGATAAATTCAGGGTCTACCCCCGGCACTTCGTACGGACTCCATGCAAATACGTCTAGGCTCTGAACAAGGAATAGTAGCAATTCAACTCTCTCATGGGTTGTCAGGCTAGCCCCTATCTGGAAGTGCTTGTCCGTATCCGGCAGTATTCCGACCTTTATCAATTCCTCGGCGCAAGCTTTCCCCGGATCTTCTCTGGGGCGCGGTAATTGCTATAACGGAGCCTCTTCGGCCACCTTGTCCCGCCGTGTATGCTGGCCTTCCCAGTTCGCTGCAGCTACTAGGCATTGCCTGGCCATCCGCTGGCTCCCTTTCACCACTGCGATACCCTGTTCGGTATGGAACTTAACCTTTACATGCAGGGTGGATGGCACGGCTTTCATGGCGTGGATCCATGGTCTTCCCAAGATTGCCGTGTACGGCGAGAAGGACTTAACCACTATAAAGGTGACTCTTACTTCTTTTCCCCCTACGTCTACAGGCAGCGAAATCCGCCCTTCCAGCATCACTATTCTTCCATCGAACGAGACTAGCGGCGCATTGTACTTTCCCAAGTCCTGAGTTTTCAGCCCGAGTCCGTTGAACAGATCCGGATACATTACATCAGCCCCGCTGCCCTGATTTATCATCACCCTCTTCACGTCGAAACCGCTTATCCGAGCAGTGATCACTAACGCGTCTTCGTGCGGTTGTATTGTATCTTCTAGATCGTCCTCCCCGAAGGTGATTGCCCCCTGACCATACTTCACTTTCTTTTCCGCTGGTCCTGCGTCCGGTGACTCTTTCGCAGGTGCTACTGTCAACACCCCTTTCCCCGTCACTGATTTATCCCATGGGGGTAAGAGTATCATCTCGATTACCCCGCACGGCGGTTGTTGGGGGATGCCTTTCTGACGGCCCAAATGGCCAATTCCTTGGTCGCCGGGGTTTACCACGTAGTCCTTCAGATGCCCGGCCCGTACCAGCTGCCCCAAATGATCTTTCAGTACCCGGCATTATTCGGTGGTATGGCCTTTTTCCCTATGATAAGTGCAGTACAAGCTCTGATTCCGTCGCGATGGGTCGCCGCCCATCTTATTTGGCCACCTGAAGTATGGCTCATTCTTGATCTTTTCTACTATCTGGTGCACTGGTTCCTTGAACGTTGCATTAACTTCCCCTGCCTGCCAGGATGGCTCCTGCGTTCTCCATTCCTTCCGCGGTCTCGGTTGGAAATTTCCCGGCCGGGGACGATTTATTAACGGGGCCTTACCTTTGCTTTGCAGCCGATCATCTTCTAGGCGCTTGTACTCTTCGATACGCCTCATAAGCTGCCTCATGTCCTCGGGTGGCTTCTTTGTAAGTGATTCACGCAGTTCGGAATCCTCGGGTAAGCCCATCCGGAAGGTACTTGCGGCGATTTTCTCATTGCCCCCACCTATCTCGTTGTATAGCTCCCAGTACCTGCTGGAGTAACTGCGAAGTGTCTCCCCCACCCCCATCCTCATTGATAGCAGGGCATCAACAGGTTGCGGCACTTGGCTGCAGGTCACGAACCGAACACCGAACTCCTGAACTAACTCGGCGAAAGAATATATGGATTTCTTCCGTAGTCCGTTAAACCACCTAAGAGCGGTTGGGCCAAGACTGGAGGGAAACACCTTGCACATCAGTGCGTCATTATGTGAATGCAGGGACATCATGTGGATGTAGTGGCTGACGTGCTCCACCGGGTCCGTCTTTCCGTCATAGACGTTAAACGGTGGTCTCGAGAATTTTCTCGGCATCGCGGCCCGCTCAATTTCATCTGAAAAGGGGGACCTTGCTACTCTGCGTAAGGCGTGGCTCAATGTGTCCATGGCAGCATTCTGAGGCTTTCTATCCTCGGGGGAATCCGACCCCCGGTCCTCATGATCGTGCGACCGGGAGCGGTGTTGGCGATGATAAGGCTCCCGCGAACGCATCCTCTCTCGGTGATTATATGACTCGTGCGAACGTGAACGCTCCCTTCGCCCATGGGATCCCGAAAGGCTGGCCCCCGCGCCCCGGCGACCTCCTAATTCCTCGTTCTGCCTTTCGATATTGTCCCGTTCCCTCCTTCGTCGCCTGTCATCCGCTTCTAATTCAAACTCTCTCACCCGCCTGCGCAGCCGCTCAATCTCCTGGTCCCTTTGGTCAAGCTGCCCGCGGTCCAGGGCGTCTGTCGCTGTCCGTTGCGTCTGATACGACCCCTCCCCCGGACCGGACATGTCATCCCGTTCATGCTCCCTGTCTTCTCGTCCCTTTTGCCTTCTTTCTCGCCAGGATGATCCCCGAGAAGATCCCACCGAACCAGCCTCGTCAGCACTCCCCGAATGTCTCCAGGACATTGCCTCGTAGATGAGTCTCAGTCGAACTACAGCTTTGTAGGCGCTTCCCACAGACGGCGCCAATTGTGCACGCCCTCGAACGAGGCTACTGGACTGTGACTCGTTTGGGCTCACAATCTATTTGTATTGTGGGCCTGGAATTTCTACACTGGGTCGTTCCTATACTGAGACTGATTGAGAGCCCCTCTCCTTCTTCTTACCTATCTCTCTTTCTTCCCCTCTTATCTCCCCAGTTTTTCAACAACCCCCCTCTTTCCCAAGATCCTTGTATTTATAGTGAGGTGCTAGTGGGATGGTGATGATTACGCTTGCCGTTAGTGCATTTGAAGGTCCAATACAGATGATGATTTGTGGATGTTTAGGTGGGAGTGGCCTTGGGAATGGTTCCCAATCTCTGATGCTCGGTGGATACATCTCTCGGTCGCTAACACTCGGTATATGTTTCCCGGGTACAGTGGGGGTCCCCGGGGAATTATCCTCGGGGGATGGCGCAACCTCGGGAAGCACGCGCGGGTGGCTAAGACCGAAATGCCCTTATTCGAGCATGCCAAGAAGACAGGGCCTTAGTGGGCCTCAATGATCCAGCAGATCTAGGGAGTCTGGTGCCGTACAATTGTATTTTAGCAAAAAAAAACTATTTTACTACCAAAATACTAAAAAATTATGTGTTATTGGAGAAGTTAGAGCTAAATCTTTTGCAACTACTGTAAACTAATATAAATACTAGTTAACTGTAACAAGTTGTTAAAAATAAAATAAAACATTTTATTAAGATTATCTCTCTACCTTTAATTAAAAAACTCAAATTCTCTCTTATCCTTTATTATTTTAATGAGATATTTATATTATTTTAAATGAAGTGGTAAAAAAATAGAACATTTGATGTTGAATATATCGTAAATTGAGGTGATATATAGATAAATTAGTTTTTTGAGGTGCTAAAAGCTAAATTTTATATTACCACTACTGTGAATGTTCTAACTAAAAAAAATCCTAGCCAGCCTAGTATTAAAAAAAACTTTTTTTTTTGTTTTTGTTTTTGTTTTTTGGTAGATAAATACATCTTAATGTATTAAGAAACAACAATTTTGCATCTTCAAAAAAAAAAAAAAAAAAAAAAAAAACGATTTTGTGCATTTATAATTTGTTAATACTATATGGATGTCTATTTGAAGTTTTTTTTTTTTTTTTTTCCCTTATACTTTGGCCCCTTCTAGCTTGAAATCCAGGGTCCATTCCTGACAAAATTTGCCAAAATTTTCACACCCAAATGATGTGATAAGTAAATAAAAAATAATGTTAGTTGTGACTTTAGATAAAAACAAATAAAAATTTGTCAACTCAATTGCGGTAAAAAAAACTTGTGAAATATTTTGTATATAGCATTACTCATGTGAGAAAGGTGACTTGAAAACAATATATTGTCCTTAAAGTTGTGATTGTGTCAAATAGTTTTGTTCTCTTTACTATAAATGACATTACCATTTTTCCAACTGGTGATTACATAATTAGATTATATAATCATATATAAATAGTTTTTTTCTCTTTACTAAAATCATTAGGTGATTACATAATTTCCATATAGTTTTGATTGGTTTAATATTTGTGAAACGTATGAATTGGAAGCAAGAGTATTAAAATTTTGGGCAAAATTCATTTACACCCCCTGAGGTTTGGGCTAATGCCAACCAGATCTAAAACTTTTCAAAACTAATCAATTTGGTCCCTAAAACCAAATTATTCCCTAAAACAGTTGAGTAAAAAATATCTAACTATTTATGGACTAAGTTGGCTTTAGGGACCAAGTTGATTAGTTTTGAAAAGTCTTAAACCTAATTGCATTAACCCAAATCTCAAGATATATTAGTAGAATTTACCCTAAAATTTTTTATTTAAGTTGTGACTAAAACATATTGAAACATAAAAAATCATTTGTAAAATTATAAGGCCTTTCACCTTTTTATGCTAAGTGAGAACTGTGAAATTATAAATCACTAATCAATTATTTAGTAAAGTGATGTTGGGTGAAGTGGGCTAGTTGATGTTTTTTTTTTTTTTTTTTTTTGAGAAAGAAATCAAGAATTTTTATTAATGAGAATGAGTTACATCTGAATACAAAAACGAAACAATATGAGGTGGAGCATCTTCCATCCAAACTTGGAAATCTGGTATGCATATAGCATGTTTCGCCAGATTATGAGTTACACTGTTGCCGTTTCTCTTTACATGAGAATACAATACTCTTTGAAAATGATTCGAATAGAGTTTCACATCCTCCACTAGCAAACCCAATGGACTTAGGTTCTGCTCTTGTGACTTCAATGCTTGAATCAAATCCAATGGGCTAGTTGATGTTGGGTAAAGACAAATGTCAAATTTTGAAGGTACCACCTAACTTTGGGTTGCATTAAAATTTTTTTCCAAAAAACAAAATTGATTAATCCATGTGAAATTGACAATATAGTCGTAAGAGGGCCGTATGTGAAGCGGATTCGAGACATAAGTAATTTAACAAAAATGATAGGTTTGGAGCCCAGTCCGTCAATTTTTGGCATTTGGGTCCCTAAAACCCAAGCTCTTCAAGACTAGCTGAATTGGGCCCTATTTGTGCTGTATATCCTTAATAGGAATGCATGTTATTGTCCAAAGTTCTCGAAACTATACCAATAATCAGGCTGCGTCAAAATACCCCATCTTTCCTTGCCAATCTCTCTGCAGTGACGTTAGTCTCTCTGAGCATGTGAAGTCAACGCATAGGCAGAGCTAGGGGGTGCTAAGGGGGCCATGGACCCCTAACTTTTGAAATTTTTCATTAATTTCTTTTACATTTGGTAATAAATCTAAAAATTTCACAAAAATGCATTCATCGGCCCCTAGAAAAAATTTCTTGACTCCGCCATTAAGTGTGCGTTTGGATTGAGATGGAAATTTAAAATTATTTTACTATTCAACTTATTTTTACTACTATTTATGGGCCATACTGCACTTTTTGGTATTATTTATGGGCCTTACTATACTATTTCAACTAATTTTTACCTTTATCTACAGTACTTTTAGCAATAAGTTTTCAGTTTCAGCAAAATAAGCGGTATCCAAACACATCCTAAGTCGACACACCATCCATTACCTATCCAAGAGCTCCCTGCAATCATACACAAATGTAGAAAGACCCACATAGGGGTCTTCCCTATTAGCAAGTAATTTTATTGCTAAAGCTGTATCTGATTCCAAAATTATATTTCCATAGCCCAAATTCCATACTATCAATGCACCTTTAGGCAGGTTGGTACCTTCCTAGGCACTAAGTCCCAGTGGTTCGGGGGTTCTTGGATTCATGCTATCGGCTCAGTATATTAGTAAATAGTATTTTTAACCATCTCCACCAAAAAAAAAAAAAAAAATCAATATCCATACTAAGTTTATTCCATGTTGAATAACCCAAAATTTCAGCTGCATTAATGGTTTGTGGTTTCTATATGCATCAAGAATCCTGTAATCCATTTCCCATTTTGATCTCAAACAACTCCCCCTGCCCCTGTTTGTCCCGGATTACCTTTCCCACTCCCATCCGTATTGAGTATCACAAAGTTTTCAGGAGGCGGAAGAGGTGGAAGCCAAGCAACATAGATGCCACAAGGTCTTACTGCTTTGATGTGTATTTTTTTAGTAAGAAGAAAAATACATCGTCTTGATGTACGGTTCTATGAAAACAATCTAAGGGTGATGATTTCTTGCTAAATTTGTCTGAAGGCATCTCAGACAAATTTGTTCTTGAACTCCTCTGGTTATAAATAAACTGCATGTTGGTAAATGATCATTGAAGCTTTTCCAGATAAATTATTTTAAATTATTGGGAGTTGTAATTTTCCATAACCACGACCATCTAGTTGTTGATGTGTTCCTCACTGATTTCCCTGAGCATGTTCCATCTATTACCATCTATCCCAAAGTATGTTTTTTTTTATGTCCTCGTACATGTATGTATGAATGAAGGTACTTAAAATTGTTGACTTTTTGTGCATTCTCAATTATAAAAAAATTCATGTTCTATGAATGAGTAAAAGCATAATTAAACTAAAATTTAGTCTGTTAGTATGTGAATGTTTTCGTCATCTACATGACTACTGTTTAACTGTTGCTTTTTACTAGTGTATCATTTTTTTTTTAAATTATAAAAAAGTTAGAAATTTATTCACTAACTTACAAATTGTGTACATCGTCTGCCAAAACAGCAGAAAAACAAGAAAACAAATCCTCAAAACCACATAACAACATTACAATAGACCCTAGCAAGAGACGCCAATAAAACAGACATTCTATTCCCACTTGTAGGAACGAAACTAAACTGCCCAGGTACAACAGTTTGTCAACAACTTGAGTTCATCTATCAAATGACCAAATGAGGCTGTTGGGAGACATCCTCATTGCATAGTTCAGATAAAGTGTGCATTACCACACTCAGAAATGCATTCATAGATATCAATTTCATAAAAGAAAATTGTAGCTTCAATAACACCTAGAATGTAATTAAATAACTCCATTTTCGACCATGAATCAATGGAATTCTCGAAGACTTGCTAGCAATAAACCCTGCCCCCCTGTGTCTCTAATAATGATTCCAAGCCCTGTACAGTAAGAGTCCAGAAGGAAATGAATAGATCAAATAAAGCTTCGTGGTTATTAAGAGTGTTGAAAATGATAAATAATAACCAGCACAAGTTCATACTGGAACCAAAATTTGTGATGCATGCAACATAATTGAGTAATTACCTAAGTAAGAGATTTAAGACACAACGCATCTTGAAAGAATACTATGGAGACTTTACGAATTTGTAAACTAGAAAGTATATTTAACATGTTGTAAACTTGATGATTAAAAAAAAAAATGTTGTAAGCTTGTAATTCATTGGGATCAATCATGGTTGTGTAAAAGGATAGTTACGTAACCGAAGGGAAGTAGAGGGTCTATGACATGTTTTTGAAAAGCATAGTTCACTGAGAATTTTGAATAAATGAAGAACATAGACTGAGACATGTTCATAAATTTGGGAGTAATAATGATGATAATAATACTACTTTAAACTTTAATTATCAAGAAAAAAACAATAATGAAGAAAAAAAAAAAGGAAAAAATAATGACATTGATGATAATGACAATGAGAATAAAAGTACGGAAACAATTATTACCAATTATGTTTGATGATGCCTTCGTAATCCAGCCATATTCACTACTACGGTCACATGCAGCTTATCTTTGACATTGTTCAAGAAATTGAAATGGGAGAATCGCCATGACCTGTTTAGTAGTAATGTGCCAAAAACTCCCAAAAAACTGATGACAAATCCAAGGGCCACACTAACATAAAATCCTGGGGTTATAAACCCATCTTCCGTCTCTTGAATGCCAGCATGGTCACCACCTCTTTTCACAGCTGGATTTTGAGTTGTTTCTCCCGGACATTTCTTTGGAAGTGGAAATCCACAAAGATTTGGGTTACCTTCATATGCAGTGGCATTAAAGGTATTGAGTAGATGGCTTGTTGGAATTATGCCTGAAAGGTTATTGTTCGACAAGTCCATGAAATTTAGAGAATTAATAAGAGCAATGCTTGAAGGAATTCCACCCGATAATTGATTCTCAGATAGATCCAAGACTTCTAATGATCGTAACGCACCAATCTCTGTAGTGATTCTTCTAGTTAAAAGGTTTCTTGAGAGATTCAAAGAAATCAATCCAACAAGTTCCATAATTTCCCTTGGAATTGGCCCAGTAAGTTTATTACTAGAGAGATCTATGCTCTTTATTTGTCCAAGATTACTAGAGAGATCTCTTCCTTTCCACAACCAAAATGCAAGGTCATCACAGTGGAAAAAGTCCAAAGGACCTTTATAAAAATGACCAATGGTTGAAATTGGACTAGTCAAAGCAGTAAGACTGTTGATGCATTTTGGTATACTTCCTGAGATATGGTTTAAAGCAAGGTCCAAAAGTTGAAGATGTGTCAGATGACATAGATGCGTAGGAATGCTTCCAAAAAAGTGATTCGATCGAAGGAAAAGCACAACTAAATCAGGATGACTGCTCCCTAACCACATCGGTATTTGTCCCGACAATTTGTTATCTCGAAGATTAACAAATTTCAACTTTGTACAATTCTTCAATGAGGAAGGAAGTTCTCCAGTGAAACTATTGTTGCCTAAATCTAGTATTTCAATCCCAAGCAAGGAGCCTATTGAGTTTGGGATTTTCCCATGAAAACGATTGTTTGCCAAATTAAGAATTTTAAGTCCTTCAAAATGCATCCAGCAGTTAGGAAGCTCTCCTAATAATTGATTGTTGGAGAGGTCTAGAATGCTCAAATTCCTATTATTGGTTGTACATAAGAATAAGGCTGGCTCCGAAAACATATTATTAGAAATATCCAAATGAGTAGCTTTAAATAAAAATGATGGTATTTCACCTTCCAGTTTATTGGAACTCAAGTCTATTGTGGGGCGAGAAGAGAACTCCAATGACAAATTTGGTATATGGCCACTGATTTGGTTGTGAGACATATTCATATAAATTAATCGAGGAGAGAAGATCCAATATGAATTAAAAAGGGAATCTGAAATTCCAGAATTAGAAATATCAAGCCAAATGCAATTTTTTTGAGTTTGAAGCCATTTTGGGAATTGACGGCCTAGTTGGCAAGACCATAAAGCTATTTTTTCTAATTGGAAAGGTGGAACCCAATCAGAGCTGAAGTTGAAAACCAATGAGGTATTAGATAAGTCCAAATACTTCAATTTTGTAAGCTCCGAGAAGTGGGCCTCAGAAATAAAACCTTCAAATGAATTATGACCAAGGTACAATCTCTCTAGCTTGGATTGTTTTCCCAAATTGTCAAGTATTGTCCCATTCAAATGATTGTGATGAAGCCCTAATTCTCTCAATGAAGGAAATGTTATGAGGTCAGGTAACGATCCCATGATTTGATTCCAATCTAAATTCAAAACCTCTATTGATTGGCTAGCACAACCAGTCAAGTTATGAAAAAATTCCAGAAGTTGTCCATTAAGATTGTTCACTGGCAGAGATAATGTTTTTAAATTACAGAGACCACTAAAGGTTTTTGGTATCCCTCCTTCAAACTCATTATAATCAAGAAAGAGATGTGTCAAAGACTTCATTTTGCTAAAACCATCTGGAATTAAGCCATGAAATTGATTAAATCGTAAATCAAGTTTAACAACACTGGTGTTGAAGTTGAACAACCAGTGTAGTACTGAAGAAGAAGATGTGAGACTGTTATCAGAGAGATCGAGGGAATGAAGAGAAGTAGAAGAATTAACAAGCCAAACAGAGAAAATACTTGGAAGATTACATGATTCCAAGTGCAAGGATGTCAAGTAAGGTAGCTTATTCACTACTTGGAGCCAATTATTAACTTTGCTCAAGTTAACAGAACTCATGTCAAGGTATCTTAAAGAAGAAAGTTGAGGGAGCCACTCTAAGTTTTCAGGATTATTAAAATTATTCCAGCTAAGATCAAGATACTGCAGGCTCGAAAGGTTCCCAAGATGAAAAGGAATGTTTGTTCCGAAATTTGCAGATTTAAGGTCAAGGTGTATTAGGCTGGAGAGAGAACCAATGGAGTTTGGGATTTGGCTTTGATTAAAATCATTGTTCTGCACGTCCAAATAATTCAAATATTGTAAGTCAATCAAAAAAGGACTAAGTTTACCTCTGAGAGGTTCCAAGTTGGAGAAATTAAGATTGAGCATGATTATGTGGCCTGTTTGGTTGCTACAGCGGACCCCTCTCCATTTGCAACAATCTTTTGACCCTTCTTCAGCACTCCAAGAATAAAGATGATCATAGTCATCAATAAGGTCCCCCTTAATCTTAAGAAGTGTTTGTCTCTCCTGCTCTATGCAGCTGAGGGTTGGGTTCGTGCACCACAAAAAAAGAACAAAAGTGAGGAGAAATTGGAGGGAATTTCCACCCATGATTTGGAAGAACATAGAAGATCAGGAATATGATTAAGAAAAGAGCTTTGCAATGTTACAAGTATTATTTCATTTGCCTAGACTCATAGCCTTAATTATTTATACATGCGTTAAGTAGAAACTATTAGCACTAAATAGTAAAAAAGAAAAAAAAAAAAAAAAAAAGATTAGACACCATAGGTCGCTCGAGACAAAACATAGGTTGGTTCGATATTGATTTCGGCTATCAAACCTGGCCCGAAAGTAGACGCAAAACAACAGTTGACGTGTTGCCTGGAGCAAAAAAAAAGGCCCCGCGTACGGTCACAGTGTTTTACTTCTTCAAACAAAGACCACCTGACCTGGTATAAAAAAAAAAAAAAGGTTTTATATGTAGTGAGCGTTTGTAAAGCCAGTTTTTTTTTTTTTTTTTTTTTTTACAAGTTTATTGTACTTTTTTACCCTATTTATAATGGTATTATTTTAACAACTTTTTAATTTTATTTAAATATTTTCAGTAAAAAACATTTCAACTCCAACTAAATAAAATAAAAGGTTGCTTAATAAACACATAATAATTTAAAATTTTATATTTATCTATCATTAAAAAAAATTGTGTGACCACCCTCAATTTTTTTTTATACCCAATAATTTTTTATACCCAATAAAACTAAACTTTAGTTCATAACTTGTTTCACTTAACAATTATTATAGTCTTTCAAGAAAAAAAAAAAAAGCCCAAAAAATATTTATAATAATACCAAGCCCAATAAAAATCTCAGGAGCAGTCCGCACTCACTACTCAGACAGATTTTTAAATTAATAAAAATAAAAATAATTTTGATTTCTATAAACTAAATACCCAATCAAATTTTAAACAAAATAAAATTCCTATCCTAAAAGGGAAATAAGAACCTCAGCAGTCAGGACCCTGTCGGAGAGCATATCGGCGAGATTGCCTTGGCCCAGAACAGCCGCCGCTAATTTGGTAACCCAGCCTTCACCGCCTCGCCGGGCCAGTGGCCTCAAACACAAGCCCTCAAGGTATCTCAGTTCTCTCTTTTTGCTCTTTCGCTCTCTCTCTCTTTCTCTATGGAATTGAAAAATCTGATTCATCATCTGATGTTCTGAACTAAATACTGAATAGCATATACACAACAGTAACTAATATTGAATAGCTTTGTTTTTATTTGACTTTATTGGTTTGTCCTTTTTGTAATGTTAATGTTTATATTTCTTTAACTTCACACACCCACTGTACTCAGACTAGTCTGACCTGTGACTTAGACTCATGCTCTCATCTTTTGTCTTTTGTGCAACTATGTAAGTGTATGTAATTGTGTTTTTTTTTTTTTGTTGATAGGAGTGTAGTGATTGTGTCGTGTTGTTGTTGTTTTTTATTTTATTTTATTTTATTTATTTTTTTGGGATAGGAGTGTATGTAATTGTGTTAATTGGCTATTGCTTCTCGAGTGGGCATCAAAAGTAAGTGCACAAGACATTATAAAAGACAAAAAAAAAAAAAAAAAACACTATGTTAGGCAACCATTTTAAAATATAAAAATTCGTAGAAAGAAGTTGTAAAACTTTATTTATTTGTGTTTTTCTTTTTATTATTATTATCAATATATGAATTTTTTTTTATTAAATTGTGTAATTTATGTTTTTTAAGGATCACTTTGAAAAAAATTTCTAGAACCATCACTGGCATGACATCAAATTGCCACATCTCATGCACACTAATTTAAGTGGCCCACTATTATAAAAATGCTAATTGCAAACCCAAGCGATGTGTATGAATAAATAATTATTTTATATTGTAATATAATGTATAATTTTTTTTCTAAAATTTGTTGAAGATAAATTGTTCTCCCTAAAAATTAAATAGTTTCTATTCATTCCAATTTGGTCCAATTAGTTTTATTTCGGTTCAATTTGGTCCACTTAGTAAATTTCAATCCCCTTAAGTCTATATTAGACTAATTAAACCTTAAATTGATTCTTTTTGTAGATTGCTTTTTCAAGTTTAGCCAAGAATTCATTTTTTTTTCTTAATTTTTGGGTTAAAAAGTATGAAATATGAGGCCTGAAAATGCAATAAAAATGATAAATATTGCATTATGGACAGACAATTTGGCCACTCGGGCAGTGTTTTACTTCTTTTGTCATTATTATTATTTTTGGTGGAGAGAGAGAAGGAGAAAGACAAGTCTTTTACTTCTTCTTTTATCATTATTATTTTTTTGGGTGGAAAGGGAGAAGGAGACAGACAAACAGACCTATAGACATCGAGAAATCGTCTTTGTCAAAGCTTTTCATTCTATCTAGGCCAGTTATAAATAAAATTTTCATCAAACGACAGCCACATAATAACGAATTATTTTTGTCAATAAAAAGATATATTGTAGAATAAAATTAAAAGCATCTTACATATATAGAAGGTAAAGGACTGTGCATGGCATCAAATTGCCACCTCATGCACACTTATTTCACCTTTATTGGCAACTAAAAGCAAACTCAATGTGACTAGTGTCAATACCTTTACACTAGTTTTTGCTGAGTAAAGCATCTGCATGCTCTTGAATAACCTTCCAAGCCCTAATCACATGTCTTTCCTCTGTCAGAGTTGCACCTATTGCACACCGTATTATGTATGCTCCATCAACCACAGTGGAAGACATGTACACGCTCCCTGCCTCATTGATCGACTCTAGCAGCTTCTTGTTGAGCTCATTTACACGCTCCACATGATCATAAGCCACACGGATATCATTTGGGCAAGGCAAAACCCTAAAGCAAACCAAAGCAAAGTTTCTAGGGGCCATAACTTCAAACCTATTATCGTTTCTTACAAGTTCTTCAAAAAGCTTTGCCATTTTGACATGGCTTCTCAGGATGTTTCTGAGGTTAGCCACGCCATAGCTTCTTAGCACAAGCCATAGTTTCATGGCTCGGAATCTTCGGCTCAAGGTTATTTGCCAGTCTTTGTAGTCCACCACTAGTTTTGAATCTGTGGTCTTGTTTCTCAAAAACTCTGGATTAGTTGAGAGAGATTTTATCAAGGCACTTGGATCCTTCACCCAAAGGCAGCAACAATCTAGAGTTGTAAGGAACCATTTATGTGCATTCAAAGTAAACGAGTTTGCACCCTCTAAATCCCATCAATGAAATGACGAAACTCTGGGCAAATGCAAGCACTTCCAGCATATGCAGCATCAACATGAACCCATATGTTAAAATCTTTTGCTACTTCACACAATGGCCCTATTGGATCAATAGCATTTGTTGAAGTTGTCCCAACTGTGGCGCATAGAAAGAATGGGACTAGCCCAGCTTCAACATCTGCATGAACTGCATCTCTTAGAGAGTTTGGGCATAACCCAAATGAATTTGACTTCGTAGTTTTGATGGCTCGGAAGTTCTTTGTGTGGATTCCAGCAATTTGAGCTGCCTTTTGCAGTGCACTATGTGTTTGGTCAGACCCATAGACCACCAACTTTTCCATCTTCTCACTCCCACATCGGTTTAGCATCTGATCCCTCGCTGCAGCTAGAGTACACAAAATGGACTCACAGGTAGTCCCTTGCAATACACCTCCACCATTGCCTTTGAAAAGGAAAGACTTTGGTAGCATAAGCATTTCTCCAAGCCAATCCATGACAATACATTCTAGCTCAGTTGCAGCTGGTGATGACATCCAATTGAATCCGACTACATTAAAGCCGGTGCTTAGAATTTCACAGAGAAAACCTGCAGTGCTCCCACTTGAAGGGAAGTAGGCAAAGTAATTAGGACTCTGCCAATGTGTGATCCCAGGTATAATATATTTTTGCACATCTTGGAGGATGGTTTCAATTGATTCAGGATAATAGGGAGCAGATTCTGGCAAGAGTTTTTTAAGGTAGCCTGGCTCAACTTGGCTTAGGACTTTGTAACTCTCTACATTTTGGTAATAATCAGCAATGAAGTCAATCAACATGTGGCCTTGCCTCCTGAATTCCTCTGGGTCTAGAGGGTTAACCATCATGGGAGAATTATTTTCAAGTCCATGATCGAGCTTGAGGCTACCCATATTGATTGTTTTGAGTAGTTGTTTTGCAAAACTAAAAGTTGCTCTATGAAAAATAAAGGAGAAAAATCTATGCAGAATCTAAGTTTGCGCTGGTTGAGTGAGATATAATCAATGGCAAGTAGGGCTTCTAAAGAAGGGAGAAAAGCAATTAATTCATTTGAAAAAAAGAAATGCTGAAGTTGCTGTCATACATATTTATTGGAACCTAACTAACAACATACATCCACTTGAGAACTCAGCTCCGTAATTAAATTTTTTATTGCTTTCATTATTATTCGTAACAGAAGTATTTGTATTGTTAGATTTATTGTTCGTCATCATTGATGAGTACAGTGCTTGACGGTGGAGTGCTAGGCGGCTAAGAGCAAAAAGGTGAGAAGAGAATAGGGATTAGGGCTGTTAGATGTTGATGAAATTGTTCGGTTACAAGTTTTTGCTATTTATGTGGGAATAGTGTGTATTTGTTGACATGATTCTAGAATTGCTGGTGTGGCATATAATTGGGTGTTGAGAAAGTATAAGTGATGTAATCTTACATAATACATAATACAAAGTGACGTCAACTAAACATTTTTGTTGTTAAAAATATTACTTTTTGGTTGGGAAGCAAAATAGTGAAAAGTTAGTTGAAATAGTACTGTAGAACTTATAAATAGTACTAAAAAGTGCAGTGAGACACATAAACAGTAGCAAAAATAAGTTGAATAGTAAAATAAACTGACAGAAAATAAGCTATCCAAACAGAGCTTTAGTGTGTAATCCTTTGCATATGCACGGGTGCATTTAAAAATTATCACAATTAAAATCTAATTAGATCTAGACTTTTTGGTTTTTGCACTCAATAATTCATTTGCCACAAAAATAAAAAAATTGGATGAGATCCATGGCACAAAATTGAACTCCAATTAAAATTCATTTAGAATCTAATTGAATTTAGATTTTTTGATTTTTGACCTAATAATTCATTTGACACACAAAATTAAAAATTTGATGAAACATGTGGCGCAAATTAGACTCCAATTTAGAATTTTATTGAATTTTCTCTCAGCTTTGGCTATATATATATATATATATATAGGGTTGGGTTTAAGTAATACCTAGTATAACTATAAACAATGTTACACTACTTAATAGTTTTTAATTGGATGCGAATATTGACAAATTCATCATTAGATTACCTTAGCTTTGTATATCCTCCATACTTGCAAAATTTCAAGGTGATCAAAGATTAATAGTCATATCATCAATCAATTGTTAAAATTCAAGTTTTTGTAGTTTAAAATAATGTATAAAAGATGAGTTTAGGGATAAAATTTTAGATAACAACCGATTAATATGAAAATTGGTATGCATATTAAGAACATATAGAATATATAATTCAATGGTTGGATTTTCAAAATATTAATTCAATAACAACTTATTGGATGATGTAACATTATTTAGAATTAGATCAGAACTTGATTACACCACATGACATCAAAGCCCATAACACCACCAAATATCTCACCATAAGTATTTATCACCGTTTTGTGTTTGGTTTGTAGACAAAGTGACTATGCCGTCTATTAATAGTGAACGTGTATGCAACGATCTCATGTGTGTGGATATTTATACATCCCTTTCTTGAATACTGAGTTTGCATCGAACCACATAACATAGTTTGCATCCACATATAAGTTGAAAACTAAGTTCAACGATGTGGTGAACTTAGTTAATTTGCATCCGCATATATCCAGGAATATCCCACCTTGAACTCCTTATTATTTTTGAGATATTTGTAAGCCTTCGAATAATTTAAGGATCATAACCTCCAGTAGGGAAATCTTTGTTTTTGTTTTTATTTTTATTTTTTTATGTGTGTCACCGCTCTTTTATAAATTTGAATTTGATACCATGTCATACTCGTACCATACTTGTAAAGGTCCATTATTTTATTGTTTTATATGGGTTCCATCTAACTGTCTAGTATTTCAACTGTTGGGAGATATTATTAATTAGTGACCCAATAACATTTTGGTAATCATCTATTTTTCTACACATTATTAATTACAAGTCTACATTTTTCTGCTCCACTCTTCCAATCATTTTTTTTTATATATATTTTCTTTGTCAGTAGACAATTACGTTTTATATTTGTGACAATTAATATGGCAGATGACAGTATATATTGTTAGGTTGGATGGTTTTGAAATTGTTGACGTGATATATCGAAGAGTAATATTGCGTATACAACATATTTGACAACATTTTTCATACTAGTTGAATTGGTAATTTGGTAAATATTCACTAATTTTCATTTAGACCCAATGCGATCTTATATATATATATATATATATATATATTGTAAAGTTGTGATTTACAACTATGTTTTATGTTGGCTTTATTCCATGACAAAAAGTTTTGTATTTGCTTTAATTTTGTTCTCGTATTTTTGTGAGATTTTATTGTATTGGATTTAGTATTAAGTTGATAAAGACTCAAGCTAAAATGAGGAATTAGTGGATTCCGCAAGAAGCTAACCTATGAAAGAGCCACATGAGAAGCACATGACTAGAAGTTGAAGAGTCGTGCTAGGCTGTCAAGCTCGCAAGAAGCTAACCCGCGAAAGAGCCACGTCAGAAGCACATGACTGGAAGCTGAAGAGTCGTACCTGGCTGTCAGTTTGTGAGTGTCTCGCAGATAAGGCCTTTCCGTGAGGTACTCGCGAAACATTCTACCTGGAGGATTTTAAGTGTGACTTTCTTACTGTTAACTCATACTATATATACCCTCATTACCCACAAAAACTGCAAAGAGGCCATTCAAAAAGAAAAACCCTAGATAAGTTTTCTACAACACACACACTTATATTTTAGAGAGAGAGCTACCCATACTTAGTGAGAAATTATTCTAGCCTCTTTTTCTTCCCTCTCCCACTGTCATATCTTGAGATGAGATTTGTATCTAAACACAACTCACACATTTTCAGAGTGTAGAAAGCGTTTTGGAACTTGGAAAGCTTTAAGAATTTGCCAAAAGAAGCCAATGAATCTTGGCGGATGCAATCAGGCATATTGCGGGATCCGGAGAGTTAGAGAAGATAAGACTTCATTAAGTCAGTTGGTAGCAGGAGCTCGGAGGGCTCAAGTACATGGGGTAGACTAGGCTTGGAAGGTCTTTTGTTATTCGTGTACTCCAACTTATTCTCCAGTGGATCGATTTATCGCTTGGAGGGCGGCGGAGAGGTTTTTCGCCGAGGTCTTCGGTTTCCTCTTCGATAACACATCGGCGTGTTATCTTGTGTTTGCATTATTCTTCCCTACTCTTTTATCTTTCATTTTACTGCTGTGTTTTGATGAATATGGCTTAAAGTAGTTATATTGATTATTCCATTGCATTTACTCTATTCTGCACTTAGTTTAAATTAGAGTAAAATCAACCAAGCTGTAATTATTAATTTGGGGGTCTAAACAACTTTGGTATCTTCACACAAATTCAAGCTTTCACATATATATATATATATATATATATATAACCATTTTGAAAATTCATCACTTTTTTACTAATTAATAATGTCCCTACAAGTAGGAGATTGGAATATTGTTCGTTTGGGTGTAACTAGGAAAGGTATACAACTATAAATTTTTATTTAATCAAATGTAATCTTTAAAAAATGGAATTCAATAATCTTTTAAATCATGAAAATTAGTTATAATTAATTATGTACTAAATTTTGCAACAACTTTCCTTTCGATATTTAAGGACAAAGAATCCATTAGAAAATCATCTTTCATTTTCTTTCGAAACCTAATTCTAGCTATAGCATTCATGATTAATTATAGAAAAGTAATGTGAAAGCAAACCAGGAGCCATCTGAAGCTTGTATTTTTTCAATGAACTCTGCAGCTTTAGCAATACAATTTTCAATTTCTTTCCTCCTATGCTCAGGATATAATTTCTTGAATAATGTCAGTGCTTGAATTGCTGCTGACGTACACTCAACATATCTACATAATCACTTCATTTAACATCATATTAGAATTTTTCAATGAAAGTAAACAGAATTACAAAATGAAGTGTGATGAAATCTTACGGATAATCAATCACAATATCACCAAAGGTTTCAGCAGGATTGATTAACTGAAAATTGATGGAGACAACAAACATTGCAAATATAATCTCAGCATCATTCCAATAAACTTGCAGCATAGGATAAAATGAACCATGCAGCCAATTACAAGATAAGAACATGGAGTTTAGGATTACATAACTTGACCATTGTTGCAAAGCCACCACTTAAAAGCAAGATTGGCAAAGTAAAGTATCTTTATTTCACACATCATCTCCTTATCCCCCACTCAAACCCAAAGAAAGGCAAAGAAGAGGGAAAAACACATGAATATGGATTACAAAGAGCTAGATTTTAATTTCTAGTGAATTTCCAACTGACTGCCCTATAAAAATGTGTGTGACTCAACCATAATTTCAAGGGTTAGAAATACCTGCCGTGTGTGGATATATTACTAACTGATATGATTTCTTTACCACATTCCCTGTATCTAAAAAGAGCTCATCAAATCATAATTAAATACAACCATAAAATCATTAGAAATTGATATGGAGTTGCCACTTGCCAATGAGCTCTAGCTCAAAAGGCACCTCCTTCCCCATAAGAAGGGCAAAGGGTAAGGCCATAGTTTCAAAACCAACTTAAATGCACATGCAAACTTAACAATCAAAGAAACTTATATAGAGTTAATCATCACATTGATCCTAAATTTCCCAGGTCAAAACACCATTGCTCTATATCAACTTCCTACAATCCTTTTTTTTAGATTGATAAGTCTACACAAACACCCAGTGAGTTTTAAACCTACACTGTTACCCTCCATTTCTTATGGGGGGATATGGTATCATTAGAGCGCTCATTGACCTCAATTCCCTACAATCCCTTATTAATGTCATATAATTCTCAATCAACGGAGGAAAGTATAGACCATGCAAAACACACACCCACACACACATCTATATAGGAAGTCATTTGGGCAATCAGTAATTACCAACCAGAGCTAACATAGGAGACATGAGCTGAGTCCCATGACATGTAAGACAGTCTTTTACTCTGAAATAAGTATCGTTGGTAGACTGTTAGGATGCCAGTATCTCATCTCAGTGAAAATTCAGCTTTTTTTAAGTTTGTGAATCAAGGTTATTTTTCTGAACTAAAAATCCCTAATGTATTTTAGCCATCTCAATTCAAGGGGTTTCCATACAATGAAATTAAAGGTGGAATAGCTTCTAAAGTGTCATTCCAAACACTGATGGTTTTCTTCCAATGGATATGAATGACAATATTGGTGCAGCCAAAAGTCACAAAAGATTCTAGGGCTGAGTTATATAATATATGTCTAAGAATATAAATGAGGAAAAACAATTCACAAGTAATTTATAATTTTTTTCTAAGTGAAGGCTAAGCCTAAACATTCATTGTATTTGAGTTCAAATATCACTGGGAGAACAGGGCCGGCTTAGTCATGAAGCTCTTAATAAGGGGGTACTTGGCAATAATTCAAACTTTCAAGATATAGCAAATTCATGGTAAGAATAATTATTTAAAACTAAAGGTCAAAGTAAAAGAAAGAAGCCTTAAGAAGTTATAATAGTTACCTCCAACCACTGGTAGGATCTAGTTAATTCATGAGTTGCAAAGCCACAATCAGTATTCTGCAGTGATCTAAGAACATCCATTAGAATGTTTATAACTCACCAGCTACTGAATTGCATAACTAATCTGCTAACAATACCAGAGACAAGCAAACTAAACAAAAAAAATATCACAACAGAATGGAAGAACAATAAAGTCGGGTGCACATATCATGCAGAAATGTTCGTAAACAGAACTCTTTTCTTTTAAGAATTACATAAAACTTCAAAGCTTCAAAGTGCCACATTCTATTCTATGTTTACTTCACAACTTCAGATGTATGATTCTGGAAAGAGTAATAAAACATTAAAAAACAATAAATAAATAAATAAAACCCAACATGCTTATAACCAAATTTAATACTCTGAATATCATCTAATTCAATCAACCAAGACTCTTTAAGGCATTCATGACGTTAAGATATGTGTAAGAAAAACTATAGAGTAGACAAACTACATCCTTTGTTGGAGGAATTTCTTTTCCTCTTCCACTATTATCTTCTGAAGATATCTATCCGAATAAAAAAGAACAACCAGAGGTATGAGAATTATGAACTTCAGAGTAATGTCTACATTTTTCAGAGAAAATCAGACAATAAATGCTCAGGATAATATTTTCATCATTTGTGAATCAATGATAAATCCTTGGATGTTCAGAGTTCAGTACTGCCAACACCTACATTCTTTAAATACTTAAATATTTAAGCAAGCCCAAGCTGAAGGCACAATTAGCTTCCATCAGTGAGGGAAATGTACATATTATAAATTACTCTAGTCACTTCTTCCCAGATGAACAAAGCCTTGAGTTAAACAGCTGACTTAAGTCAATTACAAGAATCATAAGAGTAAACTATTCTGTCTTTTTTCAATCTGTTAACATTTTTTTTTTTAAACTTGCCATGTTAACATTTACAGCATCATATAACCGCTTCACATCTAACGACTTCCCAACTGTTTCTGATGGGAATGTTGATAGTAATAAAACGGCCTGCACAAAGAAATAGATATCAAAACGGCCTGCACAAAGAAATAGATATCAGAAATTTTTTCCATTATATAGTATGGAACTGTTTGTTCTAACTTCACCTTCAAGGCTTCAATCCTTCTGCAGTGCAATCAGAAATAGGCCATCCATGATCTGCAGTTGAGAATGGCCAAACGCCTTTTGAAATGTGACGATACCAAAAATTTAGATCTCCAGGACAATCTTCTAAGACCTTCAAAGCAAACCACAATTGGTCATGAAAAAATGAAAAGAATAATTTTAAGATATAATAATAAAAAAATTCTGCAAAGGAGAACCTGCGAATCCTTTATGTAGTCATGTACTTTTCTTAAAGTTGCCCCATATTCTTCAGCAATGTTAGTTGATATAATCGCTTGAATAACAAAAGAAGTATCCCATGATTGACTCCCATTATAGCCCTACATCAAAATTAATACAAACACACAATGTATAATTCTCAACATTTGAGGTAGTGAAACATAATGATGGGCTCTATATACTTCATTGAACAATTAAAAAAATACTAAGAAGGTCTACCCCCTGCAGCGAGGAGGGGAGGGGAAGGGGGGGGGGGGGGTGGTGGAATATTCTAAGAGAGAGAGAGAAATGCTTGTTAAGTCAGTTAAAAACTGTTTAACAATAAATGTCTGAACCTGCATTTTCATGCCATCTTCAGCAATCCACAAATAATCAAAGATTCTTGGAAGATGTAACTTGAATTCCTCTGAGTTTGGATCCTCCACCCAACAACAAAGCATATTCAACACCTGCATCATCCACAAAATACAAGGCCAACAGCTCAATGGAACTACCAATAAGTACAGTGAGTGCCTTTGAGTGAAGGTGTAGAGCTAAAGAAGCTAATTAATCTAACTCTTCAATTGATATTATGTTTGAATGTCTATCAACCATTTTTCCTCATAGCTTCAAATTAAAATTTTCCAGTGTCAAACTTTACTCTCTAGTTCTCTCTCACATCTTAAAAAAAATTACCTTATTGACAGGCCCTATGCATATATACCGAGTATTTTCATCTTCATAGTGGATATGCTGCATTACAGTTTGTAGAGCCTTCTCCCTCAATCTTTTGCAGGCCAACGCATAAAAACAGGTTCATAGGCATAGTATAGAGATCCCCAGAGGATACCCTGAAGCAGTGGATGGGGGTAGTATAGATCTTCCTAACAGTATTTGTAAAGCAACCCATGTAAGCATCAACAGAGACAGTGAAACATGACAGAAGTTGCATATTAAATCTTATTTTGAATCAGATTTTCTATTGCATATTAATGTATCTATAAACTCAAATTAGCTCATTTTCTAATTCAGTTTTTTTTTTAAGACCAATTCAGAGGGTATGTTAGTAAAACTTAAGAGCAATAGTTATATAGTTAGCTTACATTCACATAGCCCCAAAAAATAAGTTAGCTTATATTCAACAGACAACAAACCTAAGATATGATTTTTTTTTTTTTTTTTTAAATTAAAAATAAAAATAAAACCTTGATGGTGTTGGAAAGTGCTAAAAAGCTAGCAAATTGTAGTAAGCAATAATGATACACTGGGCACCATAGGATTTTGATACATATCTGTAATTGATGCATTCTTTGTTTATGAACTCCACATTTTTTGATACAATGGATAATGGTTTTGAATAGGAAATCATGATACAATTTGGTTTCGGGACAGAAATGGGTTTGAAATTGACCCTCTGGGAGCCTGACCAAACTCTGCAGTATTGATTAATATCTTATTACAATTCTAGACCTTGATGCAATCATTATTACTTATACAATATCAATTAATATGATACAGCAGCTATTTTGAAGCATCTGTGCTTCCTATTTTGAAGTATCTTTGAAACCAACTATTTGAATTATTTTTCCGTGTAACAGCAAGAGCTTGAAAAAAAAATAAAAAAATATTATAGTCTGGAAGAGTAAAATTTAAATGTAGAAAATTTAAAGGAGAAGAAAAGGCATAATTTTTACCTACCTTCGCACAAAGATTGTGAGCCTCATTCCAATCTATCTCATGATAGGGAATCATATAAAGCTCCTTTCTCAAAGATCGGATTGTGGATGTGATAGGACGACAAATCTTTTCCCATATAAATAAGACATGGGCAAACACACCATTCAGCAATGACACCACATCCTTCCTACTAACAGAAAACATGGAAATTCATAACCAAGAAACAGAGGACAAAGCCATTCTACTGCAATTAGCAACCCCCTCAGTTGACACTCACAAATCAAAGTTCTTCCTCACAAATTTTAACAGAGAATATGCAGATTGAACAAATTTTAAGTGACATATGACATTTTCCCAATGTTTTCTAAACCATATTAGTAAGATTTTTAAACCGTAAGCAATACATGATACTTTTTCCTTGACAAAACTGAACATACATTGTGTTAATGGTATAAGAAAGGGCAGTCAAATAGAGACCTGGATGACAAGGAAGAAGGCAAGGGAAGAGCCATATTTCTGGCGGCAGTGGATTATTCCCAGATCATTCATACACTCCAAGTACCTGAAACCAGAGAAAATTAACCACAAGTCAGTTGATATTTTCAAGGTATTAACTTCTTTGGAAATATCTTACAAAAAATAGCACTGAGTTCATACTGAAAGCTACATTTTCCCCCATGAAGTGATTGCAGTGGCACCACCATGATCCAAGATCCATTTCCGTGCTTGTTCCATTGCCTCTAATCCATCCTCAGCTCTTTCACCAAGCAATCTCAAAGTAACATAATTTAGTGCAGTACCAAACAGGGTGCTTGGGCCCTCAATATGTAGACCCCAACCCCCATCTTTATTCTGCAATTAGAAGAGTCACCACTTCAAGTTCTTTTCTTCATCAACAATATTAATACTACCACACCCAAAGTAATTAGAAGTTTAGAACAAAGCTCTATTGAGTTTAATTCATAATGTTTTCATCAATCATATAAGCAATTTACCAGAGTATGAGGAATAAAATCATTAAAAAGGTTACCACAAAATTGAAGAAAAAAAAAAATTTATTAGTAAGGCAGTTATCCCTTTATTAACAGTGTGACTAAAAGTGAAATTCAAAGTGGAAAAGGAGCATTATAAATAAAACTGTCTATGTTGCAAGAAAATATTCTTGCCTGATGATTGTACAGATATCTGCAGATCTCACTTATATGTTCTTTTGATAAGACGGTATTGAGTGCTCCAGTAATTGAAAGAGTAATCACCTATTGCATTTTATAAGAAGGATCACACTTCAGGTCAGCTCAAGATAAATTTTGAGGAAAAATTCAAGAAGTGAAAGAACTTCATTTTTCTTCTGTGTTTTTTTTTTCCCCATTCCTTGCTAAGCCTTACAAGATCTCTTCCAGTTCATTTTGCGAGTCCAACAAATTTTCAAATCAAACATGCTAATCTTATAACATGAAACTGTGTGCTTTCAAATTCAACCACAATACATAGTTAGTCCACTTTTACTACACAAAATATGGGATCGGCTTCTTTTTCCCCACTCTTATGGAAAAAATTCTGTTTTGTAGGTTTCATCCTTACCAAACCATGAATTAGAAACATGGGACCCCATAATCCCCCGGCCAGTGACCATCATATGCCTGAATTGTTGAGTAGAAATTGATGGCCCTTTGTAATGTGATTGTTACTGCCTCCTTTGTGAGTTCTTTTGTATCTTGTACTTTGATTTGTGGTACAGTAGAAAAAGATGGATTCTCCTTTGCAAACTAAATTTGAGAGGAAAAAGTAAAGCAACATACTGTGAATCTACTAGTACAGAAAGCAAAATAGAAAAACCAAGTCAATTACAAATTTCAATATGTTCCCAGCAAAAAGTAATTGCCTAAGAATAATATGACCTCAATTTAATTCACAATATATTAAGACAAACATACACAGTGCATCTAAATTCTGATTAAAAAGAAAAAGTAAAATTGCATATCCTTTGTTAAGCATTAGTTTCCAGAAAATTGATAAATGCCACTAACGAAAAATTTAAATACTAAAACTCATTTCATACACCGTCTACATTTTCTTTTCTTGATGATTACAGACCCACTTAATATCTCATAGAATCAACAAAGATTTATGATTGTTATCAAACAGAAGATGTTCCATGTGCTCAGAAGAAGAATATGATCCCAATTCAATTCTCAATTTCTCAGTATATACACATATACAAACACACCCAATCCATCTAAATCTGAATTGAAATTTAAAAGTATATACAACCATTAGCTTCAATTAATGTGGGAATCATAAATTACTCTATGACCAAATATCTGGACTAAAGGCCCTTCAGGGTGCCAATTGTCATACCACAAGTAGATTTCAGTACCAGGCCCCACTAGGAACTTGAGATGAGGCCTGAATAAGTCTCTTGAGTTTTAGAATTTTCCACCACCCCCATGAACAATCTTAAGGGATCTTAAAACTCCAGAGACTTTGGGCCTTAAGTTGATACAATCCTATCCAAGGAGGTAAGGAACTTAGACAAGTTGATCCCTTATCTCTTTATCTTTTTGCGCTTGGAATGGAAGTATTCTCTTGAATTCTACAATGCAAAATCCAGGAAGCAGTGGCCTTTAAATTTCATCCAAAATGTGAAAACCCGAGTTCACAACTGGTGGTTAGAAGATGATAATCATAGACACCACATCATGATCTCGATTCAATTGTCAACACTTACATAAATACAAACACACTCCAATTCATCCAAATCTAACAGAAAACTAAAGCTTCATATAACCATTAGATTCAATGAAATTGAGAAATGCCACAAACAAAAAAGTTAACCAACAAAAAAAAAAAAGAGTGAAAACCCCACTCTTTTTTTGGTAATCACAGACCCCATATCATGATCTCAACTCAATTATCCCTATATACATAAATACAAAAACACCCCAATTCATCCAAATCCTTACAGAAAAACCAAAACTTCATATAACCATTAGATTCAACAAAATTGAGAAATGCCACTAACAAGTAAGTCAACAAACAAAAGTGAAAACAACCCACTTCGCCATATTCACCATAGAACTAAAACAAGCAAGAAAGAAAGAAAATTGAACAGATTTAGGATAGTGGGTACATGGGACCAGACCTGAATGCGCATGAGAAGGTCAGAGCTGTGGCGTTTCTCGAACCGCCGATCGGAGAAGCCGCGTCGAGCATCTTCGATCTGCTGAAGCTCTTCTGGGGAGCCTAGTTCTGGGTGGAACTCCCAAACTTGAAGTCCCAAGTGACCGTTCAAAGTTCTCAGCCACGTTTCACTGCCAGTACTGCCACCACTTTCATCATCATTGTTACGTTCTCTCACTGTCTCTGCACCGTTCTTGAGCTTCCACATTGCACAGTTGCTTTGAATTTGCTTAGCTTTTCAGTGGATCAAATGAGATAACTCTGAGAGAGAGAGAAGACAATGGAGACCGAAGAGTGGACACTAGACAGGACAGTCTGTTTTCCCTCGCTTCTTACACTTCAACAGTTGCACGCAAAAAGATATAAAAAATTTTATCGGCGATGTTTCGCATCAAATCTTAAATAATAAATTATTATGGATGGTTTATAACCATTATTTATTACTAACTTCGTTACACGCGCGAAGCGCGTGTAATGAGGTTTTTTTTAGGAGTCTTATTTCATAGAAAAAAAACTGTGTTTTTTTTTATTTTATATATATAATTTTTATTTTGAAAATTTAATTTATAAGTAGATAAATTAATTTAAAAATTAATAGAAAAGTGGCCATATTTTTTAGACAATATTTTAGTGAGAGTTAGAGTTGTATTTTTATATGATTGTCTTTTAGTTTTGTCTCTACTTAAACATATAAGTGTGGGAGCATTTTTGAACTAAAAAATGAGAAATCCAAATAGGAAAAGCCTCTTAAATAATAGTATAGATAACCCATTATTTATTATTGATGATTTATAACCCATTATATTTTTTTTTATAAAAATATTATAGATTTATTATATACGGATAGAAATCTTTTATTTTTTAACCAAAAAAAAAAAAAGATTTCAATTTCGTGCGGAACTTATATACATAGTTGTCCTTTTCTTTTTCCCTAAAAAGAATAATTTTTCCTTTTTGTTCAAATAAAATATTTTAGACAAGTTTGAACATTATTTAGTACTAAATAAATAATTATATAATATTTATAATTTTTTTTTAAAAAAAATATTGTAGATAAAAGTAAAAGTTAGCTGAAATAATACAATAGAACTCATAAATAGTACTAAGTAGAGTAAGACTCATGAATAGTAGCAAAAATAAGCCAAATAATAAAATAAGTTAAATAATAAAATAAGCTGACTTTTTAATTTGGAGGCAAACACGCACTACAATACCCAAATTCTAAAATTTCAAACTTCTAATTTTTGGTATCAAATAGTAACAAACAATCAATGTATCATGCCAAAGTCCAAACACATAATCATAAGTAATTTGTACATAAAGAAAAAAAAAAAGAGTCAAATTCTGAATCACACAATTGTCACAGTTTTCTCCAATTTTTTGTTTGGGGATTTTTTTTTTTTCTGAGCCTTATTTAAGATTAAAATCATCATTTAATTTTACAAATTAAAGTTTTCAAAGCCACAAGAGAATCCACGGCCTCTATTTTAAATAGAGAGAAAAGGGCATTGGACACTCTACAATCTACATAAACTGTGTCAAATTTCTACTCACCCAAACATGGTAGCCACAAAACTTTCTATTAAAAAAAATGAAAAAAAAAAAAAAAAAACCTCATTTCTAACGTCACAAACAGTATCCCCAATACCAATTAAAAGCCCAAGTAAGCTCCAAGTCCAAGCCTAGCTAGTATAAACCCAAAGTTCTAATCCACTTAAAAACTAAAATACCCAAACCTAAACTCACATTGCATTAAGCCCAATGTTAAAAACCCAGATTGAAGTCCATATTAACCACACCCAATGCCAACTGTTTTATTTTATCTTTTTCTTTCTTTTCTTTTTTTAAGAAAATAATTTTAATGAACACCATCGAAAGGTTTTGGAAGTTTACATAATTTTAATTTGACAGAATATCTTTCATTTATCTTTATTTCTCAGAACTGTTAATTGGAAGAAAAAAAAAATAGTATAAAAATAAAATTGTCAATCATTAATTGATGTAATTTGTAAGCAATTTAAAGAAAAATAATGATACCACTTCGTCAATAATCATAGCACATGCAAAGTTAATAATTTTAGGGTAAACAAGTCTACATTCTAATAGCCACTTTGCTGGTTGAGATTAAAATACATATCAAATTATCAACCTCAACAAATATTAATTATTGAAACACAAACCTAATCACACTGTAAATGTTTTGAGAAACACACCAAATCTTACTCACATACTAACACACCGTACAAAAACACCCATACATTACATATATGATATATCTCCCAGAGAAATTTATTCTGAGTCCGAGGCTTACACAGCAACACCTGGTGTGAAAACAAAATGATTAAGATGACGATATTAAAACTGGACAGAAATTTAAAAAAAAAAAAAAAAAAACAAACTAAAGAAAATAATATGTTTGAGAAAGGATAATACTTTTTTAAGATATTGGAATGAAAGATACATTTAGTGTAGAACTTATTTTAAACAAATAAAAAATAGAAAAAAAAAAAAAAAAAAAAAAAAAAACCTTCTTGCTTAATGAGTAGTCAATATTGAAAGAATAAAATTCTATAAAAAATATATAAAAGAATGACGATATTTTTTGTACTAACACGATCTTTTATGTTATTTTATTTATTTTTTATTTTTGAGCAACCATGATCTTTTATGAAACAATACGTCTTATGACACAAACACTTTAACAACTTTTGCTACAATGGTTAGGAACTTAGGGCAATCTGTTGTGATTTTTATTTTTATTTTTTATAATTTAATAATTTTGGAAGAGGATTTGATTTTGAATCAATAGTTTTCATGTATAGTTTTTCTCATAAGATACTCTTTGGAACATATATTGAATGCTTTGAGAAGATAATCATTTTTTCTTATAAGTCGTCTTCTATAGTTTTTCAAATAGTAAAAGGCACACAGCTTTCATTAACTTTGACTTTTCTTTATCGAATGAAAAAAAGTTGGAGCATATTGTATAATAATTATTTGTAAATTCCCCAAAGTATTTCTTTTAGATCGTAAAATTTTCTTCTTTTGTTAAAAAAAAAAAATTATATCTTTTAAAGTAAAGAATTCTGTGCGATGTATATAGAAGGTTATGGTTTTTGTATTTCCCCATTAAAATCAGGGGAAAAACTACCGTATGAGGTTTTTTTTTTTGGGTGGGGGTCTAAAATAAACGATAACAAACTAACAACAACAAAACAACTAACATTCATATATGATTGAGTTTTTATTAGCTGAAGATGTATTGTTTTTAATTTCTTCTTAGTGAATGTTGCTATCTTCTTTAACAAAAAGAGAAAAAAAAAAAAAAAAGCTTTAGTGACCCAAAACAAAATCCCCTTCTTATCACAATATACTAGTAGTAAGTAATTTTTTTTTTTTTTAATTATTCTTTTAATTGCTTACTTCACTAATTTTATGTAGAATTTAATGGTAGCCTTAAAAAATATGGAAACTAGAAAATTTTTGACAAACTATGGAAACTAGAAATGGGCCCAAACAAAGACAACCTTTAATATAGAGAAAATATTATTACCAATTAGCTTTGAAGTTGCCTGTGCAATCTGGCCATAGTGACTCCTCCAATCATGTATAGCCGATCTCTGATATAGTTCAAGAACTTGAAATAGCATAATCGTCGTGACCTATTTAGTAGTAATGAGCCAAAAACTCCCCAAAAACCGACTACAAATCCAATGACTGCACTAACATAAAACCCTTGGGTTATAAACCCATCTTTCTCGTCATGCATGCTAGCATCTCCACTGCTTCCATTAATGGTTGGGTTTTGAGGTGTTTCTTCACCCAAACAATTCTTTGGAAGTGGGAATCCACAAAGATTTGGGTTCCCCTCATATGCAGAGGCATTAAAGGTACTGAGTTGAGTGCCTGTTGGAATTTCGCCAGACAAATTATTGTTTCTCAAGTTCAAGGAATTTAGACGATCAATAAGAGAAATGGTTGAAGGAATTTCACCGCCCAGCTTGTTATAAGATAAATCCAAGACTTCTAATGAGTGTAATAGCCCAATATCTGAAGTGATTTTTCCTGTCAGCAAGTTTCTTGAGAGATTCAAAGAAATCAATCCATTAAGCATCACAATTTCTTCTGGAATTACCCCAATTAATTTATTGCTTGAGAGATCTATGCTCTTAACTAGTACAAGATTATTTCCATACTCGAACTCTCTTCCTTTCCACATCCAAATTGTAACGTCAACATATCTTGAAGACAGTAATTCATATGAATGGTTATTGATTGCATTGGGACTCTTTGTATTAGTTAAGGAAATAAGGTTGTTGAGGCATTTTGGTATACTTCCTGTGATTCTGTTCAAAGCGAGGTCCAAAAGTTGAAGATGCGTTAGATGGCATAGATGTGGAGGCATTCTTCCGTAGAAGTGATTGGACCTAAGAAAAAGGACAGCTAAATTTGGATGGCTTCTCCCTAACCACATTGGTATCGGTCCTGACAAGCTATTGTTTCGAAGATCAAGAAATATCAACTTTGTGCAATTTTTCAAGGTTGAAGGTAGTTCCCCACTAAAATTATTATTGCCTAAATCCAATGTTTCAATCTCAATTAAAGAGCCCACTGAGCTTGGGATTTTTCCATGAAAATGATTGTTTCCCAACTTAAGAATTTTAAGCCCTTCAAAATGCATCCAGCAGTCAGGAAGCTCTCCTGATAATCGGTTATTGGAGAGATCTAGAAATTCCAAACTATTATTACTGGCTTCACATAAGGACAAGGCTAGCTTTGAAAACGTATTATTGGAAAGATTCAAATGTGACCCTTTAAATACAAATGGTGGTATTTTGCCTTCCAATTTATTTGAATGCAAGTTAATGACGAAGGGAAAGGATGACTCCAATAGCAAATTTGGAATGTGTCCATTGATTTTGTTCCCAGACAGATCTATATAGCGCAAGTGAGTTGGGAAGATCCAATATGAATTGGAAAGAGTATCTGAAATTCCGGATTTAGCTAAATCAAGCCAATAGTAATTTTTTTGAGTTTGAAGCCATTTTGGGAAATGAGGGAGTTGACAAGCATTCATATATAGCTCGTCTAACTGAAAAGGTGGAACCCAATTAGAGCTGAAGTTGAAAACCAAAGAGCTATCATATATGTGAAACACCTTCAATTTTGTGAGTTTTGAGAAGTGGGCTTCAGAAATAACACCTTCAAATGGATTATCACCAATATATAATATCTCTAGATTAAATTGTTTTCCCAAACTTTCAGGTATTGTCCCACTTAATTGATTTTCAGAAAGCCATAATACTCTCAATGATGGAAATGTTGTGAGATCAGGAAATGATCCCATAATGTGATTGTTATGTAAATACAATTCCTCTATTGAGTGGTTTGCACACTCAGTCAAGTTATGAACAATTCCTAGAAGTTGTTCACTAAGATTGTTACTTGATAGAGACAATGTTTTTAAATTACACATTCCACTGAAGCTTTTTGGTATCCCACCTTCAAACTCATTATCATGGAGACTAAGAACCTCAAGAGAGTATATTCTGCTGAAAGCATTGGGAATTAAACCTTGAAATTGGTTATCATAGAGATAGAGTTCGACAACACTGGTATTGGAGTTGAACAACCACTCTATTACTGAAGAAGACAAAGTGAGATTGTTAACAGAGAGATCAAGGATGTCAAGAGAGGTAGAAGAATTAACATGGGGAATTGGAAAAATATTCGGAAGACTACAGGCTCTCAAGTTTAGGACTGTCAAATAAGGTAGTTGATTCACTACGTGGAGCCAATTATTAACTTTGCTCAGGTTAACGGAACTCATGCCAAGGAAACTTAAAGAAGAAAGTGGACGGAGCCACTCTAAGTTTTCGGGTTCATTAAAATTATTCCAGGCAAGATCAAGATATTGCAAGCTAGAAAGGTTCCCAAGCTGAAAAGGAATATTTCTTCCGAAATTAGCATGAGAAAAGTCAAGGTGTCTTAAGTTTGAGAGAGAAGCAATGGATTTTGGGATTTGGGTATGATTAAAATCATTGTAACTCACATTCAAAAAAGTCAAATACTGCAACTCACTCAAGAAAGGACTTAGTTTACCTCTCAAAGGTTCCACATCCGAGATACTGAGATTGAGCTGGGTTACGTGGCCTGTTTGGTTGTTACAGTTGACCCCTCTCCATTTGCAACAATCTTCTCTCCCCACTCTAGTACTCCAGGAAGAAAGATGGCCATAATCATCAATAAGGTCTTCCTTAATCTTGACAAGTGCTTGTCTCTCATGCTCTTTGCAGCCGAGGTTAGCATCTCCCACACCCCAATAATTTCCAAGGGTTGGTTTCGTGCACAACAAAAAGAGAAAAAAAGTGAGGAGAAGTTGGAGGGAACTTCCACCCATGATTAGGATGAACGTAGAAGATCAAGAAAGTGATTAAGATTATAAGAGCATCAACACATAAAAGGTGCAATGTTATGAGTTTCTTACAACCCCCAAGCCACAATTATTTATACAGACATTATGTAGAAATTATTATTATCAAATAATAAATAAATAAATAAAAGGAAAGAAGTCAAAAGTTGTTGGAAAGTGCTTTTGATTTATTAGACAGCATTGTGAATAATAATTTTAGTACCATACACTTTCACACACATTTTACTATGATTATTTTATATAATAAACTATAAATAATGGAGAAAAAAATGGTGGATCCATTTGATATGATAAACAACCAATCACACTCTGTCACATAAAATAATTGTGGCAAAATATATATTATTTGTAATATTATTGTTATATTTAGCAAAAAATTTGGATAGTCTCATGCAATTATAAATGCATTCCACATTGTGACAGCCCGTAAGAAACCACTTTTCCTTGTCAATCACTAAATTAAGGCTTACAATTTTTTTTTTTTCCCTAAATTTGAAAGTAAAATTCGTGGAGAGATTTAAACTCTAGAGTCTAGACATCTCCATTGAAAAATAACAAAGTGTGTGTTGTACAACAAAAGTATTTGTAAATTAAGGCTTACAATATCCTAACCAACACCAGCTGAAAGTAAATAAATTATACCAAAGTGTGTGTTGTACAACAAAACTATTTGTAAATTAAGGCTTACCTAACCAACACCAGCTGAAAGTAAATAAATTACTGTTGAAAGGAACAATAATTATTCGAATAAAAAAGATAAATAATTAAAAAATACCGAAGATAAACCAAATCCCACATCGTTGACATAAGGGGCCATAGGCCACCAATGATCTCAATGCCCTGGTGTTTCATTAATGGCAATTTTCTTTGTTGCAACCAATAAATGAATTATCCCAAGATTCAGTTTCCATAAAAACTTGGGCAAATTACACTTTACTCTATGATTTGCCTGAAAAGCACTTTATCTACTTGTGGTTTAAAAATTGGTACTTTACCCACCTGAGGCAAGTTCTGCTTATCTCTAGTTATCTACATCCGTTAAAAACAAAAGTAAATTTGTATTTTTACTATCCTTTTACGCCATATAAGAAAACTAAAAAATCAAGAAAAAAGAAGATCTAAAAGCTATGTTTTATAAAAATTAAAACCTAACTTTTAAATATTTTTTCTCTAACCTTTGAAGTAATTCACTGTACCACGTTTGAAGTTTAAAAGCTAGGATTGAACTGACCAAGAGGCATGTAGAAGCAAGCAGGGCAAGGAAGTCAGAATAATTAATCTCGTACTCCAAGTTTGCCATGGTTTATAATTCTGAAATGGGTATCAAAAGCTATGCAGATAATGGACAAAAAAAGGCTACAAAGCCACCATGCTCCTAGTAACCAGGGGAACTTGATGTTCTTTTTATTGGGGATTATGTGTACAGTAACAAGTGTGATTGCCCATGATAGCATTTGCATAATTTCTGTGGAAAAAACTCAAGTTTTAGAGTTGCACCGAGATGTTCCACTACCATTTAGCAGCATCATTAGCATTAAGAAGTGAATTCATAGTAGAAAAAGTACAAATTTACCCATATTTTTAATAGATAGAGACAAATATAACTTACCTCAGGTGGATAAAGTATCAATTTTTTTAAATCACAAATAGGCAAAGTATTTTTCAAACAAATCACAGGTAGACAAACTATAATTTCCCCTGAAACTTTCTCATAAGTCAATTTTTTTTTTTGATAACTTTTCCTTAGTCAATTACCACAAGATTCAGAAGGATATGTATATATTTCATCTAAAGTCTTCAAATATTGAGTGGCTATAATGAATGCGAAAATTATCTATCAACTCGTGTCACTGTCAGCGTAAACAAGGGAGGTAGACTTCCTATCGAGAGTTTAACCCATGATCACTATCAATTGTAATGAAGTAAATTAGATATCCATGACAAATCCCTAACTTACGAAACCAGTGAGCATAGATATACGTCTATATTATCAAAAGGATAAACTATATAATTGGTCTTTATTTTTTATATCATATTTCAATTTAGTTCATTACCTTTCAATTATGTTAATTTGGTTTCTAACTCTTTAGTGTAGTGTCAACTTGGTCCATGACATTATCCCTTATGTGTAGAATAGAATAATAAAAAATTGTTTTTCCTGACACATCAATTGCTAACTGTGTAGCCACATTCAACCTTAGATAGTTGCATATCAGTCCACTTGATAAATCAGCTCCATAGTTAAATTTTTAATTGCTTTCATTATTTTTCATTACAACTAAAGTGATATGTTATTCTTAAAAAAAATGGCAATCACCTTCTTTCCTTAAAAAAAAAAATACCCACTCTGAACTCCTTATTTTCGAGATAAATACAAGCCTTCCAAGAATTTGAGGAACGCATCCTCCAATAAGAAATCCTTTTTTTTTTTTTTTTAAATTTTATGTGTGTCACCACTCTTTTCTAAGCTGCTTTTATAAATTTGAATTTGATACCATTCATACCACAATTACAAAGGATTATTATTTTATTTGTGGGGAACATTTTATTGTTTTATCTGGTTTCAACCAGTACTTCGACTGTTGAGAGAAATTATATAGTGCACTCATAACCCACCTGCAAGAATAGAATCAATAGATGTCTAGATTTTTCTGCTCCCCTCTCCAACCATTTATTTCTCTATTTTTTTTCTATGTCGGTAGACAGGTAGGTTTTATATCTGAGAAAGGTCAGGAAATTGCTGATGCAAACTGCTTACACGAAACACTGGTTGAAGTTGGCAAATTTTTATTTTTTTATTTTTTATTTGAGCTCACTACTTATAATATATATATATATATATATATTATTTATTTATTTATCACTAATAATCTATTACATCAGTAAATACCAAATTATTTGTCAGATTTTTTATATCTCTAGATTTTCTCTGTTTCAAATATACAATAATATCCCCACAAGTGGAGACTGGAATCAGGATTTTTTCTTTGGGGGCTTGAAAAAAAAATCAACAATTCAAGAATAAGAAATGTACTAAAATTCATAATTGAATTAATATCAAGAGTTAAATAAGCATCTATTCAATCTTAGCTAAACATAAACAAAAGAATAGGAAAAAATGACACATTTTTACTTTATCATTTATAATCTACAAAAATAGAATTTAATATTTTTAAATCATGAAAATCACTAATAATTAATTATGTACTAAATTATGCAGCAACTTCCTTTTCATTATTTAAAGACAAAGAATTCATTAAAAAATCATCTTTCATTCTGTTAAGAAACTTAGTTTTGTAGCATTCATGATTGAAAATGAATTTTTTTTTTCTTTTTTTTTTGCATTGAAAACTAAAAGGGTAAATATTCTATAAAGAAAATAGCGTGAACAAGAAAATTGGAAGTCACATTTCTTATCATTATATATCAGTTATTCTTTGTTACTAAAAATTTAAAATAATGTTACCCAATAAAATAATTAAGAAAATCAAAACAAAATAGCTCCATCTTTAGGTGTCGGGGATACATGATTTTTTAGGACCTTTTTTTTTTTTTAATTTTTTTAATTTATTTAATCTTTTTAAGAAATAAACACACAAAGACACAAAGAAAAGAGGGAAAGAGATTCTAACATAAAGATACTCTATAAACACCACTCAAAAACAATGATTCCTTATCTTTTTATCTATGTATGTATATAATTGGAATAGGAATATTTGGTGTCCAATTTTTTATAAATTAAAAAATTTGCCATATTAACAAATTGAAAATAATTTAATAAAACGCAAAATAATGAGGATATAATAGTAAATTGAGCAATTAAATCCTTACATTTAGTCTTTAACTAAGGGGATACAATAGTTAAGAATTAAGATTGACAAATAAAACCTCTAAGCATGCATGAAGCTCATGTGGGGAGGCTAGTATAATTTATTAAAGTGATAAGTTAAGGTCAAAATCACATAACATTTTTTTTACAACTTGCTAAGATGGAAAATTACGATTGCATCATCGTGACTTTAACATGATTTCACCATTGAAACTCAAGAATAGTGATAAAAAGTTGTAAAACTTTTTATGTCCCTATGTTTATAATTAAGGTTGCACATCTCCATACAATTTGAAACTTAAGGTAATCATTTTAAATGATATTTTTTTTTGAATATTTAAATATTAATTATAATACATAAATTAAATATATATATATATATATATATATTACATTTTAAATAAAATATTTAATAATAATTTATATATTATAATTTTTTATCATGTCTACTTAATTTTTTATGCAAAACACTAATAAGTTTTGTTGACATCTTCTTTACAATAAGTAAAAAATAAAAAAATCAATTTAGCTTTTTAGTTATATAATTTAGTTCGCTAGCTAAAGTATTTTCCTTTATTTGTAAGTTAGTATTAACCATCAAAAGGCCAACTTTTTTTTTTTTTTTTTTTTTTTTTTAGGGAAAAAACTTTCATTCACAGAAGACAAACATTTACATCAAAGAATAAAGCCTCTAAGGTAGGAGGAGGAGGATCTTCCTTCCAAATTACATCATTAGAGATAGATTTATCTATTGAATTACCAATTTTCTAAAAAATTTAAGCTATTAGAAAATGTGTTAGGTTCTAAGACTTTAGGAACTAATGTATTAGAATTTCAATTTGTATTATGTTGGCAAACCATGATCAAAACATTAAGTCTAGGTTTAGGCTTACTCAAAGTATGTTTATTTGTAAAATTGGAATTGAGTGATTGCAGAATTTATTGGACTAAATATGCAAGACTTGATCGATCGAAAATTAGACTCGATTGATCGATCCACGTGTAGATTTATTTTTCTGCAGAATTCCAGTTTAGCCCAAACTTTACTCAAATGTATTGGGTTTCAAGTAAAACACTCCTATATATAAGGAAAACCCTAAAACGTTTTTAAGTGATTTTAAGAGAGATTATAGTGCCTCTTGTGCCTCTTTTGTATTTAGGGTTTTGTACCCAAAAACTCTTTAAAGGTTGCTCTGCTTGCTGTGTGTGTGAATCTCTTGTGAGATCTGAGAGGTGGTTGCCTTCACACATGCTTAGGATTATCAAGAAGGAGATTTCATTAAGAGCTTAATGATCATTTAGTTGCTGCACTAAAGAGCTTAAAGATATACAAGCGAGTGTGCTTGTACTTGCTGGAGAATCTAAGAAAGAAGGAGTCTGTGGTCTCGAAGCTTGCACGTGGTCATGTCAGTAAGTTTTCTACTAGTTGGTAGCAATAGGATGTTAGTGGTCTAAGTTGCTATTGTAAAACTTCAATTCTTTCATTAGTGGATTCAGGTTTACCTTAAAGATAGCTAGGTTAAAATCTCCCTAGGTTTTTTACCGGTTTGGTTTTCCTGGGTCATCATATCTTTGTATTCTTTATATTCCGCACTTTACATTGATATGACTATATGATTGTGTTAACCTAGATTTGTTTAATTTGGACTAAGTAATAACTTGGTTTGTTAACTAGGCTAATCCAATTGTGTTTTAAGGGGTCTAAAAACAAATAAGTGGTATCAGAGCAGGTTGCTCTTTTGTTTTAGATCTTTTGATCTAAGAGCTGATCCTTGACCCCTGTTGTCATGGATAATTTTGAGTGTCTTACTGTTTTTGATTGTGATGATTTGAATAAAAAGGACACTATTGTTTCTGTTGATCTTATTGATGTTTGTGAAACTCTTTGTAAGGAATTATTGAAATATATGAAAATTTCTAAGAAATCCAAGGAAGAGTTAAAATTGGTTAATCTTGAAAAAGAGGAATTGGTTGTTAGATTAGATGAATCTAATAAAAAGAATGAATTTTTGAGAAATCAAATTTCCTCTCAAGATGAAAAGATGAAAAGCTTGGAACAAGAGTTAATTGAATCTAAAGCTAAAATTGAAAATTTGACTAATACCAAGCCTGCTGTTGATAACAGAAGTGTTTCTGTTTCTCTTAAGCCTAAAATTGAGAAAGTTTATATTTCTCCTTTCAAAAAGAATAATAAAGAAAAAGTTTATTTAGCTAGGTTAGACAAAAGTAAAAGTTCTGATGTAGACACTGAAGTTTCTAAACTTAAGTCTAAACCTATTGTTAGGATGCATATTAAATCTGTTTTTGTGCCTACTTGTCACCTTTGTGGTGTTGTTGGTCATATTAGACCAAATTATTCTTTGTTTAGGCAAAAACCAAAATCTGAGACTAGATTTGCTGTTAGGAATACTGATGTTCCTAAATTTGTTTATGTTTGTCACTTTTGTGGTGTCTCCGGTCACATTCGTCCTTATTGTCATAAATTGAAATTTAAAAATTTTGTATGTCAATCTAGGATATATGATGATATTTCTCCTGCTATAAGTCCATATAAACTATTTCATATTTTTTTGAAAAGTTTAAGTTTGTTGGCTTGTGAAAGGAATTTGCAGGATTTTAGTCTTTCTTAGAAGATTGGTGTAATCCCTCAAATACACTCTGCTTCACATGAATTTTCACCTACAAAGCCGAAGACTTGTGCTATATGGGTGAGAAAAGATTCTTTAAGGTGAGTGTTGCTGACTTGTTCCTGATTTAATTCTTTCAATTATTTGTGGATATGTTTTGTTTTTGTTTTTGGTTGTTTTGTTTTTTTTTTTTTAGGTTGTTTTTTTTTTTTTCAAAAAAAAAAATCCAAAAACATTGAAAATTTTCAAAAGGACAAAAATATTTTATTTTGATGTCTTGTTTTATTTGTTTTTAAGGATTACATGAATTATGATATCTCTTTCTTGATTTAGAACATGCTTGACATTGTGCAGAAACTTGAATAGTATGTGTTATATAAATGCTAAGCTTTTTTTGGTTTTGTGTGAGTATGTACTAGTTTGTACATGTACTCAAGGGTTAATTAAGAAATTGATATTTTTTGTTTATGTACCCTCTATGGCTTAGTTAAGCACTATCATGCATTGCATTTGCATTGTTCATTTATCATAATGTGTGCCTTTTGTTTTTGGTCATAAATTTTTTAAAAACCAAAAAGATTTTTATGTTTTGTATTATTTTTCTTGGATTTGAAATCAAGGTTGGCCATATTATATTTACATAACATGTTTATGTACTTTGTTTAGCTTTGATGAGCTTATTTCTTGCACTTTACTAGTTGAAGCTTTGTAGTGCATGTTGTGTGGGAAAGATGTTTATAGTTTTTGATCACTTTGTCTTGATCTTGAAGTCACTTGTCTTTGACTATCGAACTTGAAACTTTTAAGAAAGGCATAAATAACCATCTCACCACTGTTTACTAGTCAATCATGAACACCTTAGTACATATTGTAAGATTTTGTGCTCGAGAAAGTATAGCACATGCACAAAAAGAACATAAGGTGTAGCCTCAGTTTAAATGTTAAAATTGGTGTGTACATTATTGGGCTATAATGTATATGAATCAAATAAAATTGGTGTGTACATTATCCCGGCTATCTCTAATAAGTTTCTGATATATTAAAATTGGTGTGTACAATATGAGGCAAATCAAGAAACTTACATGATTGCAAGCTTTTATTCTAAGAGATGTGGGAGTTATATGATGTAACTCTTTAGGTGATAATCTCTTTCAAATTCTATGTGATGAATTTTGTAGATTTTGTGCTTGATTTCTATTCACATATCACCTCACATATATCTTAAGTTTTTGCTAGTTGCACACACTACACAAGTTACTCTTTACTAAACTTGGTACATGATATTGTGTGTAAATTTGTTGTGGCCATCTAAGATTAAAAGTTCCTTGGTTTTAATGCAAAATGTGTTTAAAGTTTGAGTTTTATGGACATATTGGTTGAAAAACTTGTTTTTGGAAGATCTGGGTTAAATTCAAGTGTTTTTGAAAATTTTTTCATCTTATACTCATGCATTTTATTCACAAAATATTGTGCTTTGAGGAGTTTTTGCATTCACTTGCTCTGTTTTTCAAAAATTCACTTTTCCATATTTTTGATCGATCAAATCTGTTTCTCGACCGATCGAAATTGCGATAAAAATTTTGGTTTGAATCTGCTTGGCTTGATCGGTGCTCGATTGATGCTCGACTGATCGAAACTAAAAAATTTTCAGTTTTTAAGTTTTTGACCAAATTTTTTTTATGCATCATTTGTGTTTATTCACATGCATTGCATTGTTTTTGTATCCATTTGTAGTTTTGCAGTCATATCTCTCATTGTTTTTACACATAGCATACACTTTGCTAAATTGAGTACTCAACTTGATTTAAAAATTGATTGATTAATTTTTGAGCCCTTTGTACATTTTAGTATATGCTATTTTTTATGTGCGAACTTCAAAAAATATTTTTTTTTAAAAGATATGATGGATAATCAATGTGCAAATATTTTCTCTACTCATGCAACTGTTTATGGGTCACATAGTGTCAAGTTTGCATATATTGAAAGAGATAATATTTTTTTTCATGTGTATCCTCACCATATCAACTTAGTTTTTAAGTTTGGTTTGTGTGTGTGTGTTTTTTTTCCCACCTCCTAAATTTTCCCCAAAACTATTTTTCCCAAAACATATTTTGTTTTTCCTATTTTTATAGGAGGAGAAGTATTTTTTAACATTTATTGTTCATAGGGGGAGTTGTCTCTATTTTCTATAGAGTTGAATTATTTTGTGTTCCCTTCATTCTCTATTTCCTCTTATTCTCTGTTGAGTTGTTACTCTTTGTTTGAGTTATCTTTGTCAATACATGACAAAAAGGGGGAGATTTAGATGAAATCCATATTGGGAATATGTGTGGAAAATACAAACATGTTTTGTTTAGGGGGAGTTAACATTGTTTTTGGATGTATTTAACTTAGAGGGAGAGTTAGTTTGCATTTTTGTTGATTTACTGTTTTTCTGTCACACATGCGTTTATGCGTTTGTTGAGTGTTTTAGGAATATACAAGTTGATTCAGTCGTGCTGCTATCTACACTTATAACTGATAGATAGTAGTTAGGTTGAATTGTATTTGGGCAATTTGTAACTTTGAGCATTTCATGTTTGTGATGTGTTTTGTCACGGATTGCCAAAGGGGGAGATTGTTAAGTTCTAAGACTTTAGGAACTAATGTATTAGAACTTCAATTTGTATTATGTTGGCAAACCATGATCAAAACATTATGTCTAGGTTTAGGCTTGCTTAAAGTATGTTTATTTGTAAAATTGGAATCGAGTGATTGCAGAATTTATTGGACTAAATTTGCAAGGCTCGATCAATCGAAAATTAGACTCGATCGATCGAACCACGTGCAAATTTATTTTTCTGCAGAATTCCAGTTTAGCCCAAACTCTACTTAAACGTATTGGGTTTCAAGTAAAACACTCCTATATATAAGGAAAACCCTAAAACTTTTTTAAGTGATTTTTAGAGAGATTAGAGTGCCTCTTGTGCCTCTTTTGTATTTAGGGTTTTGTGCCCAAAAGCTCTCTAAAGGTTGCTCTACTTGCTGTGTGTGTGAATCTTTTGTGAGATCTGAGAGGTGGTTGCCTTCACACATGCTTAGGATTATCAAGAAGGAGATTTCATTGAGAGCTTGATGATCATTCAGTTGTTGCACTAAAGAGCTTAAAGATACACAAGTAGGTGTGCTTGTACTTGTTGAAGAATCCAAGAAAGAAGGAGTCCGTGGTCTCGGAGCTTGCACGTGGTCGTGTCAGTAAGTTTTCTACTGATGGGTAGCAATAGGATGTTAGTGGTCTAAGTCGCTATTGTAAAATTTTGATTCTTTCATTAGTGGATTCAGGTTTACCTTAAGGATAGCTAGGTTAAAACCTTCCCAGGTTTTTTACCGGTTTGGTTTTCCTGGGTCATCATATCTTTGTGTTCTTTATATTCCGCACTTTACATTGATATGATTATATGATTGTGTTAACCTAGATTTGTTCAATTTAGACTAAGTAATAACTTGGCTTGTTAACTAGGTTAATCCAATTGTGCTTGAAGGGGTCTAAAAACAAACAAAATGGTGTATTAAGTCATTTAACCATAATTCTAACACCCCCTAGTGTATAGGCTCAAACTCTCTTTTAATAGGTGAGGGCCAACATGTGAGATTTTTAACATTTTAAATAGGAGGTAGCTAATATTATTTGGGATCTAACAAAATTTTCATTATTATTCATAACAAATAAATTAGTATGATATGATTAAAATAACATTACTTCTTTGTAATCGCACCAGTGACACAACTTTAGTTAACATCAATTATAACACTTATCTTATAAATATGCAAAAAATATTTGTAGTGATAGTTTAAATATATATATATATATATATATATATATATATATATATATATATATATATTACAGGAGAGAAGGCAATCGCCAATTTTTTTCATAAACACTCAAATATTACTCAGATTCAGCATTCTAGAATAATTTATTACACCACAGATGTCAAGGGCTATAAGACTAATAATTTCTCACCACATGTATTTTACCATTCTTTGTGGGAGGTTTTTAGTTTTGAAAAATGAATCCCTGGACAGGAGCAATGCCTATTTCACTAGAAAATCTTGTATACGCAAGGATATATAATCTATGTGAGACTAATATGTGAGCCGCACAACTGTGAGACCCACATGCCAGTCTCACATAGGTTTATACATCGAGTGAAAATGCATTTGCATCATTCCAAGTGAAAATAGTGACTTCAAGTCACAATTTTAGTTTAAAAAAAATTTAGTATGTTTAAATAAGTTAAAAAAGAGAGTTTGCATTCGCATCAGTCCGAGTGAAAATGCAAACTAAAAGTTCACCAACCCAACTCTTTTCATTTACATATATATCAGTCCACTTGACACATCATTAAGAACGTAAGACCTTAGATAGTGTCATATCAGGGTGAAAATGGCCAAATACCACCATTTTCAGAATTTTGTTGCAATTAAGCACTGTTTCTGAACTAAATGGGAATGTACCACTTTTTATGTACTCAAGCTCACTAAACTTGAGTTCTAAACGGTACTCGAGTTTAGTAAACTTGAGTTCCTAGTTTCATTCCACTGTGGCATTGCTGACCTGGAATTTGTGCAATTAGAAAAAAATAACGTGGTACTCAAGCTTAGTAAACTCGAGTTCCATGCAACACAATACTCGAGCATAACAGGCTCGAGTTCTTTGTAAATAAAATGCTCGTTATTTTTTTTCTACGGTACTCGAGCTCGCCAAGCTCAAGTTCCTTGTAGTATGGAACTTGAGCTTGGTAAACTCGTTTCTTATAACTTTTTTTTTTTTTTTGGATAATCGACAAATAAACATAAACATAGAAATAAGTAGTTTTTTATTTTTATTTATTTTTTATGTTTTTATTTATTTAAATAGAAGCATTGTAAAATATAGAGAATTTAATTTCAAAATATGAATTTTTAGAACACTCATACACCTTGTTCATTCATTTTTAACACACTCATCAATTTCTTACTTCTCAGAAGTGTTATGGTCAAATTGGTTAAAATATTGGGGTTACAATGAGAAATTAGAACAACATGTAAAAGAAAAATCTCACTCCATTTTTAGCCATGGGCAAACTAAAAGAAGTTTAAGCTACATATTGTTACTTCATCAATCCTGTTCGAAATTACCGTATGGTCAAATGATTGATAAGTATTGCAGAAAGAGTGGACCACTCAGATATAAAGAAGAACTTAAGCTTTACCACATCTGGATATGTAAGTTGAATTGTAGTGTTTCTAAGAGGAATGTGAAACATATTTTTATGTATATCTAAGTGTTTGGCTGATGATGTGAAAGTCGCTTTGGCAACTTTTTTTCTTGGCAAGTTGTAGCACCCCATGTTTAGATATTGTTTACTGTTTTCTCATAAAACACCTCCTGAAATTGTGTTCTCTAAATTTAAAAGCCAAATCTGTATGCTTTTTCATGTTTAAATTTCACAATAATCGAAATTGTTTTTCTGCATTGATAAAATCTGTTTCTACATTAATAAAATTTTCTCTCTGCACATCATGTTTACTGTATATTCAAATCTGCTTAATGCATTCATAAAATTTGTTTTCTACATTGATTAAAATTGTTCATTGTTTTCTCATAAAAATTGTTCACTGTTTTTTGCATAAACTATTTCTAGCATTTTGCATAAAATTATTTTCTATTCTGTATTATTTAAAAAATTGTTCACTCTCTTTTCTGTAAAAATCATTTTCTGTTCACTATTTAAAAAATTGTTCACTATTTTCTCATAAAACACCTCCTGAAATTGTGTTCTCTAAATTTAAAAGCCAAATTTGTATACTTTTTCATGTTTGAATTTCACAATAATTGAATCTATTTTTCTGCATTGATAAAATATGTTTCTATATTAATAAAATTTGCATTCTGCATGCCATGTATTGTGTATTCAAATCTGCTTACTGCATTCATAAAATTTGTTTTCTACATTAATTAAAATTTTTCATTGTTTTCTTTTAAAAATTGTTCACTGTTTTCTACATAAACTATTTTTAGCATTTTGCATAAAATTATTTTATCTTCAGCATTATTTAAAAAATTGTTCACTATCTTTTCTGCATAAATTATTCTCTGTTCACTATATAAATTGTTCACTATTTTCTCATAAAACACCTAGTGAAATCGTGTTTTCTAAATTTAAAAGCCAAATCTGAATTCTTTTCATGTTTGAATTTCACAATAATCGAATCTATATTTCTTCATTGATAAAATCTGTTTCTACAATAATAAAATTTGTCATCTGCACATCATGTTTAATGTATATTCGAATTTGCTTACTGCATTCATAAAATCTGTTTTCTGCTTTAATTAAAACTGTTCATTGTTTTCTCATAAAAATTGTTCACTGTTTTCTGCATAAACTATTTCTAGCATTCCGCATAAAATTATTTTCTGTTCAGCATTATTTAAAAAATTATTCACTCACTTTTCTACATAAATTATTCTCTGTTCATTGCATAAATTGTTCATTGTTTTCTCATAAAACACCAAGTGAAATCGTGTTTTCTAAATTTAAAAGCCAAATCTGAATTCTTTTTCATTTTTGAATTTCACAATAATCGAATCTATTTTTCTGCATTGATAAAATCTATTTCTACATTAATAAAATTTGCTCTTTGCACATCATGTTTATTGTATATTCAAATCTGCTTACTGCATTCATAAAATCTATTTTCTGCATTAATTAAAACTATTCATTGTTTTCTCATAAAAATTGTTCACTGTTTTTTGCATAAACTATTTCTAGCATTCTGCATAAAATTATTTTCTGTTCAGCATTATTTAAAAAATTGTTCACTCTCACTTCTGCTTAAATTATTTTATGTTCATTATTTAAAAAATTGTTCACTGTTTTTTCATAAAACACCTCCTGAAATTGTGTTCTCTATGATGTGCAGAGAGCAAATTTTATTAATGTAGAAACAGATTTTATTAATGCAGAAAAATAAATTCGATTATTGTGAAATTCAAACAAGAAAAAGCATTTAGATCTGGCTTTTAAATTTAGAAAGCATGATTTCACTAGGTATTTTATGAGAAAACAGTGAACAATTTTTATGAGAAAACAATAAATAGTTTTAATTAATGCAAAAAAAAGATTTTATGAATGCAGTAAGTATATTGGAATATACAGTAAACATGATGTGCAGAAAGCAAATTTTATTAATGTAGAAACAGATTTTATAAATGTAGAAAAATAGATTCGATTATTGTGAAATTCAAACATGAAAAAACATACAGATTTGGCTTTTAAATTTAGAGAACACAATTTCAAGAGATGTTTTATGAGAAAACAGTAAACAATTTTTTAAATAGTGAACATAAAATAATTTATGCAGAAAAGAGAGTGAATTTTTTTAAAAATAATACTGAATAGAAAATAATTTTATGCAAAATAATAGAAATAGTTTATGCAAAAAACAGTGAACAATTTTTATGAGAAAACAATGAATAGTTTTAATTAATGCAGAAAAAAGTTTTTATGAATGCAGTAAGCAGATTTGAATATACAGTAAACATGATATGCAGAAAGCAAATTTTATTAATGTAGAAACAGATTTTATCAATGCAGAAAAATAGATTCGATTATTGTGAAATTCAAACATGAAAAAGCATACAGATTTGGCTTTTAAATTTAGAGAACACAATTTCAAGAGGTGTTTTATGAGAAAACAGTAAAAAAAATTTTAAATAGTGAATAGAAAATAATTTATGCAGAAAAGAGAGAACAATTTTTGAAATAATGCTGAACAGAAAATAATTTTATGCAGAACAATAGATATAGTTTATGCAAAAAACAGGAACAGTTTTTATGAGAAAACAATAAACAATTTTTTATAAATGCAGTAAGCAAATTTGAATATACAGTAAACATGATGTACAGAGAGCAAATTTTATTAATGTAGAAACAGATTTTATCAATGCAGAAAAATAGATTCGATTATTGTGAAATTCAAACATGAAAAAGCATACAGATTTGGCTTTTAAATTTAGAGAACAGAATTTCAGGAGGTGTTTTATGATAAAACAGTGAACAATATCTAAACATGGGGTGCTACAACTCGCCAAGAAAAAAAGTTGCCAGAGCGACTTTCACATCTTCATCCAAACATTTAGATATACATAAAAAATGTTTCACATTCCTCTTAGAAACATTGCAAGTCAAGAACTTACATATCCAGATGTGGTAAAGCTTAAGTTCTTCTTTATATCCTAGTGATCCACTCTTTCTGCAATACTTATCAATCATTTGACCATACGGTAATTCCGAACAAGATTGATGAAGTAACAATATGTAGCTTAAACTTCTTTCGGTGTGCCCATGGCTAAAAGTGGAGTGAGATTTTCTTTTACCTTTTGTTCTAATTTCTCATTGTAATCCCAATATTTTAACCAATTTGACCATAGCGCTTCCGAGAAGTAAGAAATTGATGAGTGTGTTAAAAATGAATAAACAAGGGGTATGAGTGGCCTAAAAATTCATATTTTGAAATTAAAATCTCTATATTTTACAATGCTTCTATTTAAATAAATAAAAATATAAAAAAACTACTTATTTTTGTGTTTATGTTTATTTGTCGGTTATCCAAAAAAAAAAAAAAAAGTTATAAGGAACTCGAGTTTACCATGCTCAAGTTCCAAATTACAAGAAACTCAAGCTTGGTGAGCTCGAGTACCGTAGAAAAAAAATAACAAGCATGTTATTTACAAAGAACTCGAGCCTGGTATACTCGAGTATTGTGTTGCATGAAACTCGAGTTTACCAAGCTCGAGTACTACGTTATTTTTTTTAATTGCACAAATTCTAGGTCAGCAGCACCACAGTGGAATGAAACTAGGAACTCGAGTTTACTAAACTCGAGTACCGTTTAGAACTCGAGTTTAGTGAGCTTGAATACATAAAAAGTGGTACATTCCCATTTAGTTCCGAAACAGTGCTTAATTGCTACAAATTTCTGAAAATGGTGGTATTTGGCCATTTTCACCGTCATATCAGTCCACTACACAAATTAGCTACTTGATTAATTTTTTTAGAGAGAAGAGCCATATTGTTAAAAATATTTATAGAGAGAAGGGCCTCAAGCATTCCAGTGTCATTGATCACATCACTGACGTACATCAACGGCCCTAAGCCACCTATGATCTCGCCATGTTGAAATTGTTTAGTGCAACAAGGATCCACCAGCATGAGTAGTCCTCTAATCCAAACATGTACAAGTCATATTGGGCGGCTTGAAGGTAGGGGGTCACAGGACCACTCTGACCTAGAAATAAAATAATTATTATATATAAATTTTAAAAAATTTTATGATTTTTTTTTTTCAAAATACTTGTGACAACCCTAAAATTTTTTATGCACAACAAAATTAAACGTAGGACAAACTTTGTCAACAAACTTGTTTATAGATTAAGGCTGCAACTCTACTCGATATTTTTTTATTAGATGTGAATTTTGACAAATCTATCATTGGATTACATTTTTTTCTTATATTCTCTATACTTGCAAAATTATAAGAAAAACAAAGATCAATAATTATGCAATTAATTAAATGTTTAAATTTCGAGCTTTTATAGTCTAAAGTTATGCATAAAAAATACATTTATATATCGAAGAGTAAATAACATCCAATTGACATGAAATTTCACATATGTTTTAAGAACATAAAAAATATTCAATTTACAGTTAACATGCAATTTAACTAAACAAATTAACATGGCAACAAATTTTGAAAATCTAACGTAGCCATGTTAATTTGTTTAGTGAGAGTTATAGTCTTAGACTATAATTATGTTTGTAGCTAAACTTTGATACCCTTAACAATATATTATGCCCTTAAAAACAAAAAAATAAAAAGTCAAATTGTTTTTGAACTAAAATTTTGGAAAAAACTGTAGCTTGCATCATTGATAATGAGACGATCATGCAATAATTTCAAAATAAGAAAACTCTTTAAAGGAAATTGTAAGATTTTATATATTTGCATTTTTTTTATGAATATATATATGAAATTCTTCTTTTTATTAGATTTTGTATAATTTAAATTTTTTAATGACCACCCTAAAAAACATTGTAGAGCCACCATTGAATTCATAGGTTTTAATCAATTGACTACATCCTATTTCCTATTTTTTCTCCACTCTCTAACCATCTATTTCTCTATATTGTTTTTCTTAGTCGGTAGACAATTAGGTTTAATAAGGTAGATGACAGTATATTGTTAGGTTGGAAGGTCACGAAATTGCTGATATGATATTTCGAATGTATATTAATTTCTCAACAAGTGGTGTTTAAGATCTTTTCCTTGGGGGCCTGAAAAAAAAAAATTCAGCAATTCAAAAATAAGAAATGTACTAAAATTCAGAACTAAATTAATATAAAGAATTAAATTAGCACCAATTCAATCTTAACAAATTATAAACAATAGGAAAGGTATACAATGATTACATTTTTGCTTAATCATTTATAATCTATAAAAAAAATTGATATATATATATATATATATATATATATTTTTTTTTTTAAATTATGAAAATCACTTATAATTGATTATGTACTAAATTTTGCAACAACTTCCATTTCAATATCTAAAAACAAGGAATCCATTTGAAAATCATCTCTCATTTTGTTACAAAACCTAGTTTATAGCATTCGTGATTGAAAATTCTTGATTTTGTCATCGTAGTGAAATCTGAAAGAGTAAATATCAGTACAACTATTCAATAAAGAAAATAGCATGAACCAAAAAAATTGAAAGTCGCTTTTCTTATCATTACATATCGGTTATTCTTTTTACTTGAAATTTAAATAATGTTAACCAATAAAAAATTTAAAAAATCAAAACATACAGAAAAAATAAATAAAAAAGCACTCAAAATATCCTTCAAGTGGAGCTAAGTATCAAAATATCACTCAAAACCTGAAGTTTAAAACTTTTAACTTTGGATTTCAAATATCAAATAAGCAAAATATCCCACCAAACACATGTAGGTCAAGTGATCATTATTTTTTTAAAAGATTATTTGTGCCAAATTTAAATTTGGGAGAGTTAATTTTAAATTTAATTTGGAGGGTCATATATATACTATATTTTTTAAATTCTAGGGGGGTATGACCTTAGGCACATGATCTAAGAATAGCTAGGTTTTTTAGTGTTAAGGTCATGTAGACTCCTTATTTTGTTCCTCAATTATGATGCATACTGATGTAGGACACAATTTACTATTTAATTATTGTAATTTATTATTTTTGGTGTTTTTATGTAAAAAACGTTATTTTAGGTTTATGTGATTTATTTCCTTGTTTTTAAGTGCATTTAATGCTTTTTAGGTCAAATTTGGGTCCTGTTATGGTTAGGTATCAATTAGGAGTTATTTTATATTATGTTTTCTTGTCTGTCAAGTTTTAAGGAGCTCTAAATAGGCCCTTAAGTCTGTAAACGTTTTTCATAGTTTATTATCAATAAAAATTCAGACTCGTGTCTATTGTGTTCTCTGGTGGATTCCAGACCTATCACCTTGTGGATTCAAGGAACCCCTCGTGGATTCGAGGTTTACTACCCAAGAACTAATAGTTTAGTTTCTGTCCATCAAAGAGAGCATCGTGTGTGCTTCTCTTCAGGCTTCCGCGACATCAGTTGGTATCAGAGCCTTGACTTACCCTGGTCTGATGGCTAATTGGCGAGACGGTAACCACCACCACAACAACGACGAATAACTTAGCGAGTATTACGTGACGTACGACAAGCACTCACAAATATCTATGCTAGGATGGCGCCGTTGAAGAATGGAAACAATAGGGATAACTGCAGCAGAGACAACTCACAGGCAACCTATTGGTAAGCAAATTTCATATAGACCTTATAGGAGAATTGCAAGTTTTAATGGATATTTTTTAAAAGAAGATTTTCTTGATTGGTTACTTGATCTAGAGGATTTATTTGACTATGAGAGTATTTGTTATGAGAGAAGAGTTGGACTTGCTTTGTATAAACTTAGTAAGTATGCCTTATGTTGGTGGGAACGAGTACAATCTGATAGAATCCGACAGGGTAAAGACAAAATTCAATCATGGCCAAGGATGAAAAAGATGCTTGCTATCAAATTTTATCCTTTGGATTGTGAAGAAATCTTGTCGTATACAATACAAGATTATTATTGGCCAAGAAGTTCATACTTGAATTATTTTGAAGAGCCAAATATTCCACCGTTAAAGGAAAAATTACATGTTAAAGAAAATATAGAGATTTCTGAGGAAATTAATGAAGGCCTTGTTATAGAAGAAGAACCTGAAATCAAGATTGTAGAAGAGATTAATGAAGACCCCATTATAGAGAAAGATCTTGAGGTTGAGATAGTAGAAACCATTAAAGAAGAAATTATAGAAGAAGTTGTCAACGATCTCGATGAAATCAAGTTAGATGATTGCAACATTCAAACTCCTATTATTTTATTGGGAGACACCGAAACAAAGTTTGTTGATTTTATTGGGGTGGAAAGATATGATTTGATCATTGACTCTTATTTGGTGAATATTGTGAATTACATGAAGATCAATCGAGAAGAAGTTCAAGTTGCCCAATTAATGACTTTCAAGTTTGGTAAGAAGACAAAGAAGATGAAGTATTCAAAGTATTTGTTCTCTTGGCATGGAAGATTCCAGATTTCAAAGATGAACTCGAGGACGAGTTTGTTTCAAGTGCAGGGGTCTGATGTAGGACACAATTTACTATTTAATTATTGTAATTTATTATTTTTGGTGTTTTTATGTAAAAACGTTATTTTATGTTTATGTGATTTATTTCCTTGTTTTTAGGTGCATTTAATGCTTTTTAGGTCAAATTTGGGTCCTGTTATGGTAAGGTATCAATTAGGAGTTATTTTAGATTATGTTTTCTTGTCTATCAAGTTTTAAGGAGCTCTTAAATAGGCCCTTAAGTCTGTAAACGTTTTTCATAGTTTATTATCAATAAAAATTCAGACTTGTGTCTATTGTGTTCTCTGGTGGATTCCAGACCTATCACCTTGTGGATTCAAGAAACCCCTCGTGGATTCGAGGTTTACTACCCAGGAACTAACAGTTTAGTTTTTGTCCATCAAAGAGAGCATCGTGTGTGCTTCTCTTCAGGCTTCCGCGACATCACATACCTTTTTGCGTATGTGTTCCTCTAATAATGAACTAATTAAACAACACATATAACTCTCTTTTCTCTCTTATTTGTGGCATGTTAATTTTATTTTTGACTTTGTCTGTACTATTATTTAAGGGGCTTCCCTTGTTTGAATTCCTCATTTCTTATCTCTCATTCTTCTTCAAATTGAGGATATTTAGTTTAGCTCTACATCCTCATTTCTTTTTCTTCGGATTAAAGACATATACTGTCAGATGCTCCGTCAACTTTTTAGGTTCTATCTTTTGCAAGTTCCACTTTGTTTTCTTCTTCTTCTTCTTCTTCTTCTTTTTTTTTTTTTTTCTTTTCTTTATCATTGACTTTGTTTGAGTTCTTACCTGCCACAGCTGTCAAGTATTCAGAGTTTGAGGAGTACTTACCCGTGGGTGAATGTAATTTTTATAGGAATTTGAGGTTGTTTTGAAGCTTGCTTATTATCCGTGGCTGACTTAAAAATTTCTATCAGTAGAGTTTGTGCTTGAATTGACTGCTTGAGAAAGGATATTGGTAAGGACTATTTTTATTTGTAGTTTGCACCAACGTGTTTCCAAACATTTGCTTTTTATTTTTATTTTTATTTTTATAATGAATTCATTCTTTATTTTTTAAATGATTAACATTGGATTTTCTTTTTAAGTACAAACTTTTCGCTCAAACACAAACTCCCTTTCAGTTTTTATTTTTATTTTTTATTTTATAGGAATTTACGCTACCTTGGTTTTCCAATTTAATTATGTTTTGTTTTGTTTTTTTTTTTTTTTTTTTTAATATTTTGATAATAATAACCTAAAAAAAAAAAAAAAAAAAAAAAAAAAACTTCAACGTGTTTCTAAAATTGCATTCAAGATGCATTGAAATGGAATATTAGATAAGTTCGGGTGAGAGATTTTACAAGAGTTATTGTATGATTCAAATTAACCTCACATGAAGTGGTAGTTATCTAAGAAATTGTTGTAAAAAAAAATTTATGTAAAAGAAATTATATTTATCATTTGTATAATTCTATGTGGGATTCAATTTATAGTTTTTTGATAAGGTTTTTTTTCTTTTTTTTTTAATGGAAATAAGTTTTTATTTATTTATTTTAGTTTCAACATTAATCTAAAGTTAACGTGGTTTTTTTATTTTTGGCTAGAATCATTGAAATCAAAGGTATTTTTCTAAGAAGTTGAGGAAAAAAGAAAGAGAAGAATTGAGAGAGAGAGAGAGAGAGAGAGAGAGAGAGATTTTATAACCTAAAATTTAGGATTTTAAAATTAATAATTTTACTTAGATAAGTGAAAAAGAGTGGTGGATAACTGGAAGTTCTTTTAACTACATGGGAAAATCTAATTAAAAATTAAAAATACATGGATGATGGGATAAGGATAAAGGATTTAAAAAAAAAAAAAAAATGGAAGTAAGGGTTTTTTTTTTTTTTTTTTCGTTTCAACTCTAATTCAACGTTAATCTAGGTTGACATGGTTTTTTTTGGATAGAATCATTGAAATCAAAGGTATTTTTCTTTTGTTTTTCTAAGAAGGTGGGGAATAAAGAAAGAGATTTTAGAAGAGTTTTCTATCTAGCAAAAGAGATTTAAAGAAGGAAAAAAAGGGGTAGGTTTGATAGCTGTTTAGTGGATAGAATTTTTTTTTTTTTTTAATAAATAGGGTTGTTTTGAAGACATGGGTTAGTTGGAGAGTGGTTCTATTTTGTAGGAAATTTAGTGGTTTAGCCGTTTAGTGTAATGAGTGGCGACATTTTAGGACTATCATAAACAAATAACAGACCACCATTTTTATTTCCATCAAAAATATTATTCCATAAAAAATGTTATGTACACTTTCTTGATTTTAAAGGTAGTTGCAAATTTTGAATTTAAGCTCTTTTTGACTTTTTTTTATGGATGTGTAGTAAGTGGCTAAATTTTAGGATTAAACAAAAAATGATAACGGTCACAAATAAAATTTAAAAAAACTAGCCTTTGAGCGCATGCTCAAAGACTCTTCTATTTTTTGGGTAAGGATTAATTTAAAGTATTTATTATAATTTGAGATTACTATATTTTCCAATTACCAAAAAAAATCTAGGGGTGTGATGAGTATTATTTCACCACATATAATACTCATCACACCCCTAGGCTGCATTTTCTACAAAATCCTCAATTTAAAAAGTTATAACCAAAAACATCCATCTTGCAAACTCCTTTTGTTAATTAAACTTAAGGGGTAAATTTCACTAACTACCCCTGAGGTTTGGAATAATACCAACAAGGTCCAAAACAATTCAAAATTGACAATTTCAGTCCTTAAGTTCAAACAGACTATAACGTTGTTAACTCTCTCTCTCTCTCTCTCTCTTCTGTTTCTCTGACTTGGATAAAAAAAATGTATATATGAAGAAGAAGAACTTTCACATTGAACCCAAAAAAAAAAAAAAAATGCTTGAATGAAACCAACAATCAAAACTCATTTTCATTGAATGAGGAGGAAAACACAACAAATCAAGTTCATTTGAAGATTTAAACCAAAACCACAGAACAAGCAATCAAGAACCGTGACAAAAAAAAATCAGCCTCTCAACTCAAAATCCTAATCCAAAACCAAAACTCAATCAATCGAAACATCCTCTTAACCGAACCCCCAAATTCACCGACAACAACAAGAAAAAATAGTTACTCCTCTTTGTGGCTTTGTGACCGTCCACCACTAACCACTTCCACAGCAAACCCAACACTGCCGATCGAAACCTAAGAAAAATTTATTTGGGTATTTAAATAATATAGAAGGTAAAATAGATAATTTAATGTAAGTGTTTTTTAAAAGTAGTCTTATAAAATATAAAAAGTAAATAGCTAATGTAAAATAGACCCCCCCCCCCCCCCCCAAAAAAGAAAAAAGAAAAAAAAAAAAAAAAGAAGATAAATTGATGTGATAAGTAGACGCAAAACAACAGTTGATTAGTCGCATAGAGCGAAAAAAAAAAAGGCCACACAGTCAGTGTTTTACTTCTTCATTTATTATTATTATTATTTGGGTGGAAAGAGAAAAGGGGACAGACAGACATACATATAAACAAACACGTGTTTGTTTATCTTCACTTTTTTCATTTCGCTTTTTGCTTTAGATGAAAAAGTCATCAACTCATCATACCGATTGAGAAATCGACTTTGGCAAAGTTTTTCATTCTAGGCCAATGCCTTTATCGAGTTATAAATAAATTTTTCATCATACGACAGCCAGATTATAGCTAATTACTTTTGTCAACAAAAAGATATTTTGTAGAATAAAAACATCTTATATAGAAGATAAGAGATTGTACACGGCATCAAATTGCCACATCCTATGCACACTTATTTGAATGAAAATCACGAAATAATACTTTCATAGGCTAATATATCAAGCAAACTCTAGCGCCAATACCTTTACACTAGTATTTGCTGAGTAAATCATCTGCATGCTTCTGTATAACCTTCCAAGCCCTAATCACATGTCTTTCCTCTGTCAGAGTTGCACCTATAGCACACCGTATTATGTATGCTTCATCAACCACAGTGGAAGACATGTACACATTTCCTGACACATTGATCGACTCTAGCAGCTTCTTGTTTAGCTCATTCACAGGTTCCACATGATTAGCCACACTGATATTATTTGCCCATGGCAAAACCCTAAAGTCAAGGACGGAACCAGGATTCAAACTTAGGGGGTCGAAATTCTTTGTTCAAAAATTTTAAAAAATTGAAATATCAATAATAGAGGTTGACAACAATACATTATTAGCATTAATTTTTTAATTATTTGTATTTTTTATTTCAAAAAAAAATCACAAATGACAATTTATAATCAAGAGTTTTGTAAATTGTAATTTACAACTATGTTTTTTGTTGGCTTTAATTCCGCGTCAAATTTGATTGTAATTATGTTCAATCATTTTCTTGTATTTTTGTAGGATTTAATGTAAGGGTTGTGTGTGAGAGTTTGATGAAAATGAGGATTTCACGACTAGCTCGCAAGTGCCAACTCGCGAAACAGGCCACGCGAGAAGCACATGCTAGATTTTGAAAAGTTTTTGACAGGCTGGATTTCACGAGTCATTCGCGACCCAAGCAAAGTCGCGAGTGAAATATTCAAATATTGTAGCATTCCATTTATGAAAATCAAAATCACGTAGTTCGATATCAAAATCACATAGTTCAATATTCAAATATTGTAATTTCATTTCTTTATTAATGAAAATGATGGGGATGTTACTTTGATCAACAAAGAAGAAAATAGCAATTAGAGGAAAGCTGATCAAAAAGTAAATAGCGAGCATAGAAATGCAAGTCAATGGAATTGTACCATACCATGAGCAATAAGGCTTATAAGTCTTAACCCAACGTAGCAGTAAGTCAATAACAAAGAAAAAGTCTTTTGCTAGGAAACTTGGGAGGCTAGCTAGCCACAAAATATTTGGTCGCAATTTGCTATTCACAATCAAATGGCACGGAGTTATGACTGAGCGGGAGGCTCATGTGTGATAAAGGAACCATTTTTCTACAAAATATTAAAAGCAGTTTATCAGGGACAGAACTGGGATTCAAACTTAGGGGGGTCGAAGTTCTTTGTTCAAAGATTTTTAAAAATTGAAATATCAATACTAGAAGTTGACAACAAAGCATTATTAGCATTAATTTTTTAATTATTTTTATTTTTTATTTTGAAAAAAAAAGTCACAAATGACAATTTATAATCCAGAGTTTTGTAAATTGTGATTTACAACTATGTTTTTTGTTGTCTTTAATTCCATGTCAAATTTGATTGTAATTATGTTCAATCATTTCCCTGTATTTTTATGGGATTTAATGTAAGGGTTTTGTGTAAGAGTTTGGTGAAGATTTGACAGGCTGGATTTCACGAGTCATTCGCGACTCAAGCCAAGTCACGAGTGAAATATTCAAACATTGTAGCATGCCATTCATGAAAATCAAAATCACGTAATTCAATATCAAAATCACATAGTTCAATATTCAAATATTGTAATTTCATTTCTTTATTAATGAGAATTGATGGAAATTTAGACCCCTTTAAACCACAATAGGATTAACCTAGTTAATTAGCGAAGTGATTAACTTAGTCAAATTATGCAATTCTAGGTTATCACAATCATATAATCATATCAAGAATATATAAAACAGCGGAAAACAAATAACACAAGATATTATGACCTAGGAAACCACACGGTAAAAACCTGGGAAGGATTTGACCTAGCTATCCTCAAGGTAAATCTGAATCCACTATGAAAGAATCGAAGTTCATACAAAAGGACTTACAAGCTCCCCACTTGACTTCCTAATGCTACCCACCAGTAGAACTTACTGACACGATCACGTGCAAGCTCCGAATCCACGGACTCCTTCTTTCTTGGATTCTTCAATCAGCTACAAGCTCCCTGCTTGTTTATCTTTAAGCTCCAATGGTAGCAACCGAGTTGATCATCAAGATGTTGAAGTAATCTCTACCTTGAAAACCCTAAGTTTTGTGTAAAGGAAAGCTCCTCTAAGATCTCACAAGAGATTCACACAAAACAGAAAAGTATGAGCAACAATACAATGGAAACAACCTCCAAAAACGTAGCTAGAGTTTTGTTTAAATACCTAGGGTAAAAACATAAAACCCTAAACGTTTAATGAAGTAGGGCTGAGTTGGAAATTCTGCAGAAAAAACAATCTGGCCGACTTTCGATCGATCGAGTCTATTCTTTGATCAATCGAGCCAGGCCGAAAGTAATAAATACTTCTACAGCCACTCGATTCCAACTTTACAATAATTAATCAACTTTGAGCAAGCCTAAACAAGACTAAACAACCTGTTTTGATCATGGTTTGCCAACAATACAAATTAGAGTTCTAAATACATAAAATTCTAAGGCTTTAGAGCCTAACAAGAATGATGGGGATGTTACTTTGATCAAGAAAGAAGAAAATAGCAATTAGAGGAAAGTTGATGAAGAAGTAAATAGCAAGCATAGAAAAGCAAGTCAACAGAATTGTACCGTACCATAAGCAATAAGGCTTATTAGTCTTAACCCAACGTACAACGTAGCAGTAAGTCAATAACAAAGAAAAAGTCTTTTGCTAGGAAACTTGGGAGGCTAGCTAGCCATAAAATATTTGGTTGCAATTTTCTATTCACAATCAAATGACATGGAGTTAAGACTGAGCATGAGGCTCATGTGTGATAAAAGAACCATTTTTCTACCAAATATTAAAAGCAATTTATCAGGGACGGAACCGGGATTCAAACTTAGGGGGGTCAAAGTTCTTTGTTCAAAGATTTTTAAAAATTGAAATATCAATACCAGAAGTTGACAACAAAGTATTATTAGCATTAATTTTTTAATTATTTGTATTTTTTATTTTGAAAAAAAAAATCACAAATAATAATTTATAATTAAGATTTTTGTAAATTGTGATTTACAACTATGTTTTTTGTTGTCTTTAATTCCATGTCAAATTTGATTGTAATTATGTTCAATCATTTCCCTGTATTTTTGTGGGATTTAATGTAAGGGTTTTGTGTAAGAGTTTGGTGAAGATTTGACAGGCTAGATTTCACGAGTCATTTGCGACTCAGGCCAAGTCACGGGTGAAATATTCAAACATTGTAGCATGCCATTCATGAAAATCAAAATCACGTAGTTCAATATCAAAATCACATAATTCAATATTCAAATATTGTAATTTCATTTCTTTATTAATGAAAATGATGGGGATGTTACTTTGATCAAGGAAGAAGAAAATAGCAATTAGAGGAAAGCTGATGAAGAAGTAAATAGCGAGCATAGAAAAGCAAGTCAACGGAATTGTACCGTACCATGAGCAATAAGGCTTATAAGTCTTAACCCAACGTAGCAGTAAGTCAATAACAAAGAAAAAGTCTTTTGCGAGGAAACTTGGGAGGCTAGCTAGCCACAAAATATTTGGTTGCAATTTGCTATTCACAATCAAATGACATGGAGTTATGACTGAGCAAGAGGCTCATGTGTGATAAAAGAACCATTTTTATATCAAATATTAAAAGCAATTTATCAGGGACGGAACCGGGATTCAAACTTAGGGGGGTTGAAGTTCTTTGTTCAAAGATTTTTAAAAATTGAAATATCAATTCCAGAAGTTGACAACAAAGTATTATTAGCATTAATTTTTTAATTATTTGTATTTTTTATTTTGAAAAAAAAAATCACAAATGACAATTTATAATTAAGATTTTTGTAAATTGTGATTTACAACTATGTTTTTTATTGTCTTTAATTCCATGTCAAATTTGATTGTAATTATGTTTAATCATTTCCCTGTATTTTTGTGGGATTTAATGTAAGGGTTTTGTATAAAAGTTTGGTGAAGATTTGACAGGCTGGATTTCATGAGTCATTCGCGACTTAGGCCAAGTCACGGGTGAAATATTCAAACATTGTAGCATGCCATTCATGAAAATCAAAATCACGTAGTTCAATATCAAAATCACATAGTTCAATATTCAAATATTGTAATTTCATTTCTTTATTAATGAAAATGATGGGGATGTTACTTTGATCAAGAAAGAAGAAAATAACAATTAGAGGTGAAAGCTCGGATTTGTGTGAAAACACAAGAGCTTGTTTAAACCTCCAATTAAAAATTACGGCTAGATTGATTTTATTCTAACTTATCTAAGTGCGGAAACAAGAGTAAATGAAGCGCAATCAACCGACATTACTCTAGTGCATAAACGTGAAAAACAAACAATAAAAGTAAAGCACAAGAGTAAAGGGAGAGAGATGCAAACACAAGATAACACGACGATGTGTTTCGAAGAGGAAACCGAAGAACTGGGCGAAAAACCTCTCCGCCGCCCTCCAAGCGGTAAATCGATCCACTAGACAATAAGTTGGGATACACGAATAGCAAGAGATCCACCAAGCCTAATCTACCCAATGTACCTAAGCCTTCCAAGCTCCTACTCCAACAAGGCTTCTTAGAACCTTGTCTTGTCTAGCTTTCCGGATCCCGCAATACGCCCGATTGTAACTGTTAAGCTTTATCGGCTTCTTTTGGCAAATCCCCAAAGCTTCCCAAGGTCCAAAACACTCTCTACACTATGAAATAGTGTGGGTTGTGTTTGGGTACAAATCTCCTCTCAAGGTATGACAATGGGAGAGGGAAGGAGAAGAGGCTAAAATGATTTCTCACTAAGGATGAGTAGCTCTCTCTCTAAAAGATGGGTGTGTGTGTTGTAGAAAATCTATCTAGGGTTTTTCTCTCTGAATGACCTCCTTACAATTTGTGGGTAATGAGGGTATATATATAGTAAGGGTGAAGGGTAAGAAAGTCACACTTAAAAACCTCCAGGCAGAATGTTTCCTGACTACCTTGTGAGAAGACCTTACCCGCGAGACACTCGCGAAACTAACAGCTTGACACGACTCTTCAGCTTCCAGTCATGTGCTTCTCACATGCCTTTTCGCAGGAACCCTTCTTGTGAACTTCTCGCGAGCTAGTCGTGAAATGCACTGATCTTCATTTAAGCTTGAGTCTTCACCAACTTAATACTAAACCAAATACAATAAAATCCCACAAAATACAAGGAACAAAATTAAAGCAATTACTACACTTTTTGTCATGGAATAAAGTCAATATAAAACATAGTTGTAAATCACAACTTTACAAGAGGAAAGTTGATCAAGAAGTAAATAGCGAGCATAGAAAAGCAAGTCAACAGAATTGTACCGTACCATGAGCAATAAGGCTTATAAATCTTAATCCAATGTAGCAGTAAGTCAATAACAAAGAAAAAGTCTTTTGCTAGGAAACTTGGGAGGCTAGCTAGCCACAAAATATTTGGTCGCAATTTGCTATTCACAATCAAATGACAAAGAGTTATGACTAAGCGGGAGGCTCATGTGTGATAAAAGAACCATTTTTCTACCAAATATTAAAAGCAGTTTATCAGGGACGGAACCAGGATTCAAACTTAGGGGGGGTCAAGGTTCTTTGTTCAAAGATTTTTAAAAATTGAAATATCAATTCTAGAAGTTGACAACAAAGCATTATTAGCATTAATTTTTTAATTATTTTTATTTTTATTTTGAAAAAAAAAATCACAAATGACAATTTATAATCAAGAGTTTTGTAAATTGTGATTTACAACTATGTTTTTTGTTGGCTTTAATTCTGTGTCATATTTTATTGTAATTATATTCAATTATTTCCCTATATTTTTGTGGGATTTAATGTAAGGGTTGTGTGTAAGAGTTTGGTGAAGATCTGACAGGTTGGATTTCACGAGTCATTTGCGACTCAGGCCAAGTCACGGGTGAAATATTCAAACATTGTAGCATACCATTCATGAAAATCAAAATCACGTAGTTCAATATCAAAATCACATAGTTCAATGTTCAAATATTGTAATTTCATTTCTTTATTAATGAAAATGATGGGGATGTTACTTTGATCAAGAAAGAAGAAAATAGCAATTCGAGGAAAGCTAATGAAGAAGTAAATAGCAAGCATAGAAAAGCAAGTCAACGGAGTTGTACCGTACCATAAGCAATAAGGCTTATAAGTCTTAACCCAACATAGCAATAAGTCAATAACAAAGATAAAGTCATTTGCGAGGAAACTTGGGAGGCTAGCTAGCCACAAAATATTTGGTCATAATTTGCTATTCACAATCAAATGACACAGAGTTATGATTGAGCAGGAGGCTCATGTGTGATAAAGGAACCATTTTTCTACCAAATATTAAAAGCAGTTTATCAAGGACAAAACCAGGATTCAAACTTAAGGGGGTCGAAGTTCTTTGTTCAAAGATTTTTAAAAATTGAAATATCAATACTAGAAGTTGACAACAAAGTGTTATTTGCATTAATTTTTTAATTATTTCTATTTTTTATTTTTTTTTTAAAATCACAAATGACAATTTGTAATCAAGAGTTTTTTAAATTATGATTTACAACTACATTTTTTATTGGCTTTAATTCCGCGTCAAAATTGATTGTAATTATGTTCAATCATTTCTCTTATTTTTGTGGGATTTAATATAAGAGTTGTGTGTAAGAGTTTGGTGAAGATTCTGCATGTTAGGTGTTGGAGTGGTACAAGTGATGCAAACTTACATAAAAAAAAAGTGATGTAAACTAAACATTTCCATCGTTAAAAACATTACTGGAGAACATCCAAATACTCAGATTCAGAATTCCAGCATCATTGATTACACCACATGACATCAAGGGCCGTAATACCACCAAATATCTCATCATAAGTGTTTATATGTCACCCTTTTGTGGGTGGTTTTTAGTTTTGAATAAAAGTGATTATGCCGTCTATTAATGGTGTATATATGTGTATACAATTGATTGTAATTATGTTCAATCATTTCTCTTATTTTTGTGGGATTTAATGTAAGGGTTGTGTGTAAGAGTTTGGTGAAGATTCTGCATGTTAGGTGTTGGAGTGGTACAAGTGATGCAAACTTACCTAAAAAAAAGTTATGTAAACTGTTAGGTTCTAAAGACTTAGGAACTAATGTATTTAGAACTCTAATGTGTAATGTTGACAAACCATGATCAAAACAGTTGTTAGTCTTGTTTAGACTTGCTCAAAGTGTGTGCATTGTATGTAAAGTTGGAATCGAGTGGCTGCAGAAGTATTAGTGACTTTCGACCTGGCACGACTGATCGAAGCTTAGACTTGATTGATCGAATATCGGGCATAATGTTTTTTTCTGCAGAATTCCAACTCAGCCCTATCTCATTAAAACGTTTCGGGTTTTATGTTTTTGCTTTAGGTATATAAAGCAAACCCTAGCCACATTTTAGTGGTTGCTCATATTGTTGTTTGTGTGAATCTCTTGTGAGATCTGAGAGGTGCTTGCCTTCACACAAGCTTAGGATTATCAAGAAGGAGATTTCTTCAAGAGCTTGATGATCATTCAGTTGCTGCCATAAGAGCTTAAAGATACACAAGCGGGCGTCCTTGTACTTGTTGGAGAATCCAAGAAAGAAGGAGTCCGTGGTCTTGGAGCTTGCACGTGGTCGTGTCAGTAAATTTTACTAGTGGGTAGCAATAGAATGTTCGTGGTCTAAGTTCTATTGTACAAACTTCGATTCTTTCAGATAGTGGATTCAAGTTTACCTTGAGGATAGCTAGGTTAAATCCTCCCCAGGTTTTTTCCCAGTTTGATTTTCCTAGGTCATCATATCATTGTGTTATTTATTTTTTTGTTGCTATGCATGATATGATTGTTTGATTGTGATAGCCTAGATTTGGAATTTGGACTAAGTAATAACTTGGCTTGTTAACTAGGTTAATCTAATTGTGTTTTAAGGGGTCTAAAAACTCAGAAGTGGTATCAGAGCAGGTTGCTCTTTTGTTGTAGATCTTTTGATCTCTGAGCTGATCCTTGACCCCTGTTGTCATGGAACATAGACACTCTCTAGTTATTTCTCCTCACTTTGATAGGAATAATTATGCTTATTGGGAAGTAAGGATGAAAGCATTCTTAAAATCTATTGATGAGAGAGTCTGGAACTCCATTGAGTACGAATGGGAAAAGCCCACTACTCTTGTAAGTGAGTGGCAAACTTCTCAAAAAGAAGTAGCAGCTTTCAATAGCAAAGTTATGAATGCTATTTTCAATGCTGTTTCTATGGAGGAATTTAAGAGAATCTCTAATGTCGAGGTTGCTCACACTGCTTGGAATATCCTCCAAATTGTGCATGAAGGTACAAAGGCAGTTAAAATTAATAAGTTGCAGCAATTAACTTCTAGATTTGAAAGCATTAGGACTTCTGATGATGAATCTTTTGATGAATTCTATGCTAAGCTTAATGACATTGTTAATTCTGCATATAATCTGGGTGAAATCTATGATCTGTTGGAAATATGCAAATACGCAGCGAAAAATTAACGGATCTACTTTATTCAGAATTGATAACATGCATTATGTAAGTTTCAGAATATAGAACAAGAGAGTGTACCTTGGTGCAGTAAATTTCAAAACCAAAGATGAGAAGTTCTCAAGAACACTTTCAATCTTCACTCCAATTCCACTAACGCCCAAGATCTGTGGTCTCTCAATCTGTTATTTCTTAAAGAGAATGAGAAAGTGTCCAACACTCACTTACATGTATTTCATAAACTTGTTGTGTATATCAAATTCTGTATGTTTTTCTTCTAATAACTGATTATCTAATTGGGCTAGCCTTTTGGGCCTTTCCAATTGAGCTCTAATATATGGGTTGGAGTGGGACCAAAATGGAACAAATAAGACACTAGCTCCAATGGGCCTTGGGCTTTTTAGTCAACTCTTGACAAGTCCAAAGTTACCATTAATTATATTTAATATCATTATATAAATATAATTGCACTCTAGGCCTCATTAATAAATTATATCCCAAGACTTTATTATACATGCAACCCCTTCATAAAATATTCGTAGTAATACAAAGTTGTGAAAGTAGACTGTCACTTTGTAAATTACTACATCTTAATCCTTGAGTATCCGGTTTAATCCTTTAAGTTATTCATCATATATTTATGAAATCTAATTTCATAAATATATACTTTAGTAACCATTTACTAAAGTAGTTAGGCCTAACATTCTGAACAACAAACCCATTAAACTTATCTTAAGGGAATATTTTGTATCTCGGTTAAGAGACTATGAATTCTATCTTGAGAATATATGTTCCATCAACACTAAATGTGGTTGCCCAACATACTGAGGTTTTGACCATTACTTTAGATCACACTCTTGATATATCAAAGCAACCTACACTTCATGATCAGGTCCATTATTCTTTCAGGATTAAAAGTTCGTGTAAATATAAGTCGTGAGATTTATTATTCAATTGACAGTCTTTAGGAGAATAATAAATCTCACAGCGGTCTAGTTCAATATGTCTTAACTCTTAAAACATATCAACATATCAACTAGAAGTCTCCACTTCCATGATCAAGACAAATCATCTTAGTTGATATGTTATAGTCTTTGCAGATGAAACGCCTAATTTTATCACTGACTACAAACTAAATTCTGAGTTTACAAAGAACTTGTGACTTATATTTTCTGTGACTAAATCACATACTATGCATCTCATGGACTATATGATAATGTCCGAATATTCATGTTACCATTATTTTAGATAATAATAAAACAATTTTATTAATTACAATATTAAGTCATACATCATGTCATACATAATGTTATACATAATATAAAACATAGCATCATACTATAGGATTCTAGGGTACAATCCCAACATGATCAACCTAAACTTGTTAGGAAGATTCTTAGATCTTTAACTGAAGATTTTAGACCCAAAGTGACTGTCATCACTGAAAGCAAGGATGTGGACTTTATCCCTATTGATGAACTTGTAGGATCTCTTCAGTCCTATGAGTTAGACCTATCCAAATCTAGTAAATCCAAATTAATGGCTTTTAAGTCAGTTGATGATGTTGATGTTGACGGATTTGATGATGAGCTCTTTGCTACAGAGATTGCTTACCTTGCCAAGAACTTTAGAAACTTTCTTAGGAATAGTAACAAAAGGGCAAAAGGTAAGAACACTGCTGAACCTAGAAATTTTAGGAAGAATGATCCTACGAAGGTTAACAACATTGAAAAACCTAGAGAAAAAATAGCTCAATCTTCTAATAATTCTATGGGTCCTCAATGTTTTGGATGTCAAGGATATGGTCATGTGAAATCTGAATGTCCTACATACTTGAGGTCTAAGGGTAAGGCTATGGCTGTAACCTTTAGTGATAATGAAGTTTCTAATGATGAGTCTGGGTGTGACGAGGATGGAAACTTTATTGCTTTCACTGCTATTGCTGTAGTCAATGAAAGTGTCTCTATTGAAGAGAACCCTTTTGATGGGAAATTCTTTGAGGATGCAGATCTTCAAGAAGCCTACAATAAACTTTGCAAAGTTGCTGCATAGGATGCCATGAATGTTAAATTAGGCTTAAAGAAAATTGCATCTCTTGAGCTTGATAAGAAAAATTTGCTTGTGAAATTGTTTGATGCTAATAAACTTTTGAACAATGTGAAAACTGAGAATATGCTTTTGCTTGATAAAGTTAAGAATTTGGAACTTGATTTATCTGTTGCTAGATCTGCTAGTTCTAAATTTTATCATATGCTGAGTGTTCAAAAGTCTCATTCTGACAAATCTGGATTAGGTTTTGTAGAAAGCATCTCTATGTCTGCATCAAATTCCACAAACTTTGTTCCTTCTTCTTCCTCTGAACCCCCTATGAGTGAGGTTGTGAGTGAGACTGTTAAACCTGTAGAGGTCACACCTTCTAGGAAGATTAGGGTTGATCTGAAAGAGTCTAAACCTAAAGAGTCTACCCTTTCTAAGGACAAGTTGTATGGTAAGCCTACTTGGGTTTGTCATTTTTGTGAAAAGTTTGGACATAGTTGTCCAAACTGTTTCAAGCTGCAAGCTACTAGGATTGGATTTGTTATAATGGGCATTTTTTGTAAAGGGCTTTTCTTTGTAAACTTTGAGCATTTAGTTGTGTTTTGTCACGGATTGCCAAAGGGGGAGTTTGTTAGGTTCTAAAGACTTAAGAATTAATATATTTAGAACTCTAATGTGTAATATTGGCAAACCATGATCAAAACAGTTGTTAGTCTTATTTAGACTTGCTCAAAGTGTGTGCGTTGTATGTAAAGTTGGAATCGAGTGGCTGCAGAAGTATTAGTGACTTTCGGCTTGGCTCGATCGATCGAAGCTTAGACTTGATCAATCGAATATTAGGTAGAATGTTTTTTTCTGCAGAATTCCAACTTAGCCCTAGCTCATTAAAACATTAGGGTTTTATGTTTTTACCCTAGGTAAATAAAGCAAACCCTAGCCACGTTTTAGTGGTTGCTCATATTGCTGTTTACGTGAATCTCTTATGAGATCTGAGTGGTGCTTGCCTTCACACAAGCTTAGGATTATCAAGAAGAAGATTTCTTCAAGAGCTTGATGATTATTCAGTTGCTTCCATAAGAGCTTAAAGATACATAAGCGGGTGTGCTTGTACTTGCTGAAGAATCCAAGAAAGAAGGAGTCTGTGATCTCGGAGCTTGCACGTGGTCGTGTCAGTAAGTTTTACTAGTGGGTAGCAATAGAATGTTAGTGGTCTAAGTTCTATTGTACAAACTTCGATTCTTTTAGATAGTGGATTTAAGTTTACCTTGAGGATAGCTAGGTTAAATCCTCCTCAGGTTTTTTACCGGTTTGGTTTTCCTAGGTCATCATATCATTGTGTTATTTATTGTTCCATTGTTATGCATGATATGATTGTTTGATTGTGATAACCTAGATCTTGAATATGGACTAAGTAATAACTTGGCTTGTTAACTAGGTTAATCTAATTGTGTTTTAAGGGGTCTAAAAACTCACATAAACCAAACATTTCCGTCGTTAAAAACATTATTGGAGAACATCCAAATACTCAGATTCAGAATTTCAGCATCATTGATTACACCACATGACATCAAGGGCCATAATACTACCAAATATCTCACCATAAGTATTTATATGTCACCCTTTTGTGGGTGGTTTTTAGTTTTGAATAAAAGTGATTATGCCGTCTATTAATGGTGTATATATGTGTATACAAACGATGTGTGTGGATTCACGCATCCTTTCTTGTAAACTAAATTTGCATTGACATAATTAACATAGTTTGCAACCACATATCCAGGGAAATCTTGAAAACTAAGTTCAACGATGTGGTGAACTTAGTTTGCATCCACACATATCCAGGGATATCCCCCCTTGAACTCCTAATTTTTGAGATATTTATAAGCCTTCGAATAATTTGAGGATCACAACCTCCAATAGGAAATCTTAGTTTTTATTACTACTTTTTTTTTTTTTTTTTTTTTTTTTTTTTATGTGTCTCCACTCTTTTATAAGCTGCTTTTATAAATTTGAATTTGAACTGATGTCTACTCATACCATAATTGTAAAGGGCTATTATTTTATTTGTGGGGAACATTTAATTAATTTGTTTGGGCTCCATCTAACTGTCCGGTATTTCGACTGTTGTGAGATATTATTTAATGAACCCATGACCCACCTGCATGACTCTTGAGTAAGATAGAAGTCTACATTTCTCTGCTCCACTTGAGTAAGATAGAATTCAGGGCAGGGAACCCAAAATAATAATCATCTATTTCTCTATTTATTTTCTTTGTCGGTAGACAATTAGGTTTTATATTTGTAACAATTGATACACCAGATGACAGTATATTATTAGGTTGGATGGTCACAAAATTGTTGATGTGATATTTTGAAGGGTAATATTGTGTATACGTGCAACAAATTTGAAAAAATTTTCATACTAGTTGAATTTACAAATATTCACTGATTGATAAAATAGAAATCCACATTTTTCTGCTCTACTCTCTAATCATCTATTTCTCTATTTATTTTCTTTGTCAGTGGACATTAGGTTTTATATGTGTAACAATTAATATGGCAGATGACAGTATATTGTTAGGTTGGATGGTCACAAAATTTTTTATGTGATATTTGGAAGAATAATATTGCATATACATACTATTAGAGATATATTAGCCCATTAGAATAGGTCCAAGACTAATTCTACTTTGTGTGTAAGCCAAGTCTCCTACTTGTACTAGAAGTCTATTAGTCTAGGGTTTAGTCTACTATATATACATATGTTATGATTCATTGTAACACAAGATTTGTACTACACTATAATATATTATTGATGTAGCCCTTTAGGGTTTTTTCCATGGATGTAGGCCGTTAGGCTGAACCATGTAACCCTTGTGTGTTGTTGTGTTCTATACTTTATGTTTTCGCTTCTGCATCCATACTAGCATATTCAATATGGTGTATCAATGCTAATATTTAACACATACAACAAATTTGACAAAATTTTCGTACTAGTTGAATTGGCAAATATTCACTGATTGATAAGATAGAAATCTACATTTTTCTGCTCCACTCTCCAATCATCTATTTCTCTATTTATTTTCTTTATTGGTGGACATTAGGTTTTATATTTGTAACAATTAATACGGCGGATGACAATATATTGTTAAGTTGGATGGTCACGAAATTGTTGATGTGATATTTCGAAGAGTAATATTGCACATACATACAACAAATTTGACAAAACTTTCATACCAATTGAATTGGCAAATATTCACAACAAAACTTTCATACCACGCAACATTTTTTTTTTACAACTTGCTAAGATGGGAAATTATGGTTGAATTATCATGACTTTAACATGATTTCACCACTGGAACTCAAGAGTAGTGAAAAAAAAGTTGTAATTTTTTTTTTTTTGTCCCTATATATGCTTATAATTATATGGTCACACGTCTCAATACAATTTGAAACTTAAAGGCAATAATTTTAAATGAGAATATTTTTGAATATTTTAATATTAATTTAAATACGTAAATTAAATTTATATATTACAATTTAAAAAAATATATATTTAGTTTATATATTATAATTTTTTTTTTCATTTCTACTTCCATTTTTACGCAAAACACTAATAAGCTTTGTTGACATCTTCTTTACAATAACTAGAAAATAAGAAAACTACCATAGTCTTCCTAGCTAGATAATTTAGTTTGCTAGCTGAAGTATTTTCCTCTATTTATAAAACATCTTAAAATTTCTAGTTTTGAAAATTAATATTAGCCATCAGAAGGCCTAAATTTTTTTTGTTATATTCGTTATTAATGTTGAGCTTCAAATAATTCATTATGCTTCTTCCTTTTTAAAAAGAAAAAAGAAAGTTTTTCAATTAAGGTAACTTGGCACTAGTAAATCACTTATAAGTGATTTACTAGTGCAAAGTTATTGTTAGAGATATATATTAGTCATATTAGCCCAATGTAATAGGCCCAAGCCCCTTCCTGCTTATATTAGTAATCTAGGGTTTAGTCGCCTATATATACTCATATTAGGGTTCATTGTAACACAAGTTATTGTACTACGCTCTTATACATAACAAAGATGTACCCTTAAGGGATTCCTCCGTGGATATTAGCTGACAAGGTTGAACCACGTAATCCTCGTGTTCTTAGTGTCCTATTCTATGCTTCATCTTCTGCATCCACTCTAGCATATACAATATGGTATAACACATCACGTTGCTAATAATCTATTTAACATGGTATCAAAGCCAAACTTCGTTCTTGGCATCAAACAAACATTTCTACACAATAAAGAAGATGAATACATGCGTAGCACAGATCCACAATGGTGCCCATGCTTGCTTTCAAAACAGGAACCACTGTATCACACAGCTCCCACAAAATCATCGTTGTTGTGTCATTGTTGTGTCCAAGATCCACAAACTCAAGCAAACTCGTGGCTTCAATCTCAGATTTTTGCAAAACAAGCCTTAGCCTGTTGAAACCGACCCGACAGACGTGCTCCTCGGCCTCCCTTGAGGAAAACCCAGAAATGTGGTCAACCGAAACCTAGCTACGCGCCTCCACACACCACATTTAGCTCCAGAATAACTCCCACGTGCCACATCGGACTCCTCACTCGCAGATCTTCTTTAGTGACACGCGCCGCCTTGTCGGCCTCCTCGTCCACCAATCTACAGAACCCGAGATTCTGGCCTCTATCAGACCTCACAGCGCTACCACGCGCCACCCTAGTTTCAGGCTTCTCCTCCAAGCGTTGGTGAACATCGCACGCTTCTGCCATCTGTAGAAAAACTACTGCTGATGTCATCTGACGTCACCAGATTACGTCATATCTCCACGTCAGCAGCCACGCAGCACGTCCACATCAGCCCTAGTCCACGTCATAGGATGACGTCAGCGACACTGTTGCCCGATCCGTGACCGACCCGAAAACCCGAAACCGACCCGGACCAGTATCTGTTGACTTTTACACAGGACTAGTTGACTTTGACTTTTGTTGATTTTGACTTTTTGTGTTGACCTTTGACCAAAAGTCAAAATTTTTTGAAAGGGCTTATCTTGCTTAGTTTTTTGCGTATATTCCGATTTTGGACTCCATTTCTTCATTTGATCTCTAAAATTGGTCAATTGGCATATTCTTCATTGTGGTTTCTTCAAAGGCATTCTTCAAGGCATCTCCAAGTGATATTCTCATGCTTATTCAACCTCAAGCCTTCATCAAGCTTCCACCTTGAGTTTGAGGGAGGGTGTTAGAGACATATATTAGTCATATTAGACCAATGTAATAGGCCCAAGCCCATTCCTACTTGTACTAGTAATCTAGGGTTTAGTCGCCTATATATACTCATGTTAGGGTTCATTGTAACACAGTTTATTGTATTACACTCTTATACATAATAAAGATGTAGCCCTTAAGGGATTCCTCCATGGATGTAGGCCGACAAGGCTGAACCACTTAATCCTTGTGTTCTTAGTGTCCTATTCTATGCTTCCTTTTCCTCATCCACTCTAGCATATACAATATGGTATAACACATCACGTTGCTAATAATCTATTTAACAGTTATTACAATGACATATGTCATTGTAATAATCATTACAATGACATATGTCTATTTTATCTGAATTCTTCAAATATTGAGTGCTTACAATTAATGAATTCCCAAATCTTCATCTCACTATAACTATTTGATTGCATCTGGGAAAATAATGGAGGTAGACTTTCAAGTCATCCGAGATGTACACTCGTGCCACTATTAACTGTTATGAAGCAAATCAAAAAAATTTCTAGCTTAAGAAATTAGTGAGCATGGATTCAACATTATCAAAACAGTTGATCCGTTGTGCCTTGTTTTAGAAACAAAATGGAAGAAGTGAAAAATACGATATATGCCATAGGTTCAACTTTCAAGTACTCAAAAGTATTGAGTCATTTCTGCAAATTTGATTTGCAAAATTACTCAAGTAGCTTCAAAACTTTAAATCCTTTTTATCATCACACCAACAGACTCCCGGTTTAACTCCAAAGTCCAAACCAATTTTACACAGCCTACAATTAAACTAGTAAATGGGCCGTAATCCATGGAAATCAAACCTAAAAACCCCAAAACCGATTAAAAGCCCTAGTAAGCTCCCAAAAGCTTAATATAAAAATCCAAAACTCAAACCCACTTTTTTTTTTATTTATTTTATTTATTTTTTATATAAGATAGAATTCTTCTCTAGCCTAATCTAAGTGTATATGTGTGTAAAACTCTCTCCTGGAGACTTAAACCCTGGCCCTTGTCCGCTACACTCCACAAGCACTTATGCTTATGGAGTGATCATTGCATCAAGGGTGTGCAGTGGTAACTCAAACCCACTTAAAATTACAAATCCTAGACTAAAGTCCAAAGGAACAAATACACCCATTGTCAATTAGATTACAAGTGCAATTCGATGGTTTTTTTTTTTTTTTTTTTTTTTTTTTTTAACTTTTTTTAATTGATATTAAAAGTAAAATATTTGTTGCACTATGTATAAAACAATTTGTGTGTAACACAGTCTTAACATCTTGAAGAGAATATGAACTCTCTCAACCCAGCCAAAAATATTTAGTTGAGGGTTTGAATGTTATATAATTTGACAGGACAATCTTCTCTTGTCTTTAAATTATTTCTCAAAACTATCAACGGGCATAAATATAGATTAAAAATGAAATTGCCAATCATTTAAATATGCCATTTGTTAGCACTTTATAAGAGCATTCCCATCAAAGAATGCAAATATTTTAGCTTTCAACATCTCAAAACCCTACTTTATATATTTTAACATACCACTTTACAATACACCCAACATCAAAGTTTCTATTTTTTAGCACCTCATTTAAATATTCTTTATTTAATATTTATTTATCTCTTCCCACTTGTATCTCTCTCTCTTCTTTAAAGTAGGAGTCGAGAAGCCATCAAACACCAAACGGTCCAAACCCAGCTACCTCTTCCCAGCCCAACAAACCCACACAGCCACCACCACCATGGCACCACCACCAGAATATTAAAAAAAAAAAAAAAAAAAAAAAATCAGCCACCCTACCCAAAAACCCAAACTACCATTAGCCGCCACACCCAAAACACCAAATCCACCTATCTAACCCAACAAACCCACATAGCCACCATCAGAATATTAAAAAACAAATCAGCCACCCCATCCAAAAACCCAAACTACCATTAGCCACCACACCTGTTGGGTTCTAAGACTTTGGGTTCTAAGACTTTAGGTTTAAATGTATTAGAACTTCATTTTGTAATGTTGGCAAACCATGATCAAAACATTTAGTCTTGTTTTAGACTTGCTCAAAGCATAGTTGTCAGTATCGTACGATACGCGATACGTATCGTATGGTACGTATCGTATCGTTTGAAAAAAGTGCTGTATCGTTGATACGTATCGTCGGTGCAATGAATCGGACGATACAGTTATATGTATCGTATGTATCGTATGTATCGTACGTATCGTGCGTATCGGTTGTATCGGACGATACATCAACAATTGGCTTAAATAGGCTTTTTTAACCAAATTTTCAGCCCAAATTTAGCCCAAAACGTTTTTTTTCATTTTTTTTAAAAGCAATTTGGACTATTTTGGTGGTTTGGCCCAATACAAAAGCCTTCTTAATTATTATTATTATTATTATTATTATTATTATTATTATTATTATTATTTTAGTCCTAAAAAATTTGAACCACAATTAAATTGAGTTATTGTAATTATATTGTAGCCCTTTACAATTTCTTTTGTTGGGAATATTGTTAGGATTAGTGCCCTTAAATCCTATTGAATGATGCTATGTATAATATTAAGTGTGACATTGTGTTTGACATTATGTATGACTTAATATTGTGTTTAATAAATTTGTTTTATTATTATCTGAAATAATGGTAACATGAATATTCGGACATTATCATATAGTCCATGAGATGCATAGTATGTGATTTATGTGAAGAGTCACAGAAGATATAAATCACAAGTTCTTTGTAAACTCAGAATTATAGTTCGTAGTCGGTGATGAAATTGGGCATTTCATCTGCGAAGACTATAACATATCAACTACGATGATTTGTCTTGATCATGGAAGTGGTGACTTCTAGTTGATGTGTTAATATGTTTTAAGAGTTAAGACATATTGAACTGGACCGCCATGAGATTTATTATTTGCCTAAGGATTGTCAAATGAATAATAAATCTCATGACTTGTATTTGCATGAACTCTTAATCCTGAGAGAATAATGAACCTGATCATGAGGTGTAGGTTGCTTTGATATATCAGGAGTGAGATCTATATTAATGGTCAAAACCTCAGTATGTTGGGCAGCCACATTAAGTGTTGATGGAACATGTATTCTCAAGATGGAATTCATAGTCTCTTAACAGAGATATAAAATATTCCCTTGAGATAAGTTTAATGGGTTTGTTATTCAGAGAGTTAGGCCTAACCATTTTAGTAAGTAGTTACTAAAGTATATATTTATGGAATAGGATTTCATAAATATATAATGAATAACATTAAAGGATTAAACCGGGTACTCAAAGATAAAGATGTAGTAAATTACAAAGTGGCAGTCTATTTTAATGACTTTGTATTACTACGAATATTTTATGAAGGGGTTGCATGTATAATAAAGTCTTGGGATATAATATATAGATAAGACCTAGAGTGCAACTATATTTATATAGTGGTATTAAATATAGTTAATGGTAACTTTGGACTTGTCAAGAGTTGACAGAAAAGCCCAAGGCCCATTGGAGCTAGTGTCTTATTGGTCCCTTTTGGTCCCACTCCAAGCCACACACTTAAGCCCAATTGGTAAGGCCCAAAAGGCCAGCCCAATTAGATATATTGGTTAGACACAAAGGGAAAAACGTACAGAAAATTATTGGTAAGAAAATCACCATTGTAGTGGTGTGGAAGTGAGTTTTTGGTACTCACTAGTTATCCCTTTGTTACCAATTTGAGAGACCACACATCTTGGGCGATTAGTGGAATTGGAGTGAAGATTAAAAGTATTCCCGAGTGCTTCAATCTTTGTTTTGAAATTCACCGCTTCAAGGTACGATCTCTTGTTCTCAAAATTCTGAAATTTACTTAGTACGTGTTATCAATATCGAATGAAGTAGATCCGTTCAAAACTTACTTTTCCGCTGCGCATATTTTTAATTCCATCAAATGGTATCAGTGCGGTCTTCAATTTCGTATTGTTTAACATGTTTGTGAGTTTTAGAATTGGAGAAGATAGTTTCATATTGTTAGAAGATTAAGTTTTTAATTTTCTGCATGTTGTTGAAACTATGATTTGATGAAAGCTGAAATTGGTGTTATGATGTTGTTTAATTTTAAATTTGAGTATGTTAATTTCAATCTTAAGGCTATAACATCAATAGAATTCAGTTTTGACATTGATCTCTATCTATCATGTTCGTTTTCAAGATGTTTGTTCATGAAAATCCGTAGAAAACTGCCTTAGAAAATTTCTGGGAATTTGAGTTTCGCGATTTTCGATTGATCGAAAATCACTTTCGATCGATCGAAAGAGACAGTGATCAGACGCTTTAGAACGATAGTTTTTCGATTGCTAGTCGATCGATCGAATCTGTTTTTCGATCGATCGAAAGGCAATCGAGTATCAATCGAAAGTGTCAGATGATCAAGTTCGAATTTCTTAAATTTTTCGATCGATCGAGGGGCACTTTCGATCGATCGAAAGAAAGAAAATTAGAAATTTTTCTAAGTGTTTTCACATGTTGAAAAAGTAAGACAATGTGTAATTAAATTATGCATGTTTTTAAAACAAAAAACCTTTCTTTTAAAACATCTAGTGGGAGAGAGATACAAGGGTTGGATCTCACGGCCTCCATTGTCGATTCATAGTAGTATGGAATAAATACTTTGTCTTTGCCTTGAGCTTAGCATTCCATGCGGAGAGTATTTATTTCATGGTCCTACAAGATTGAATTTCTTGGTTTATAGTGGTTTGATCAAACACCTTGTCTTAGCCTCGAGCTTTGCATTCCATGCGGAGGGTGTTTTGTATCATGGTACTACAAAATAAGCTTGTTAAGGGGATGAAATGTGGCTACACATGATTCTAGACAGTGGTATACACTAGACTAAATATTATAGTATCCTCTATGCTGAGTTCTTACTATCATTATTTAAAGGCCAAATATATATAACGGCATATTATTAGTGTTTGATAAGAGTTATCATGATAGCACTAATGATGAGAATAGTTCTCAATCAATCATAGTATTTTATATTCACTCTATGCTGAGGGATATTGAATATGGGATTGGGTTGTCGTTGCATATATTATATTATGGTTTTATTAAGGTTCCATACTATATGTTTGTATGCTAAATTGATAATGTCCAGTTTATTCATTATATTCATGTTTAATTGTTTTCAGATTTGAACATGGCATCTTTTAGCCCACTTGTAGCTATTCTTAATCAAAACAAACTGACTGGATCCAACTATGTTGACTGGAAAAGAAACTTGGATATAGTTCTTACTGCTGAAGAGCATAAGTATGTTCTTACTAAACCATGTCCTAGCTTTCCTTCATTAGATGCTCCTCTTGAGGAAAAACAACGATATGATCGTTGGCAGAAATCTAATGAGATGGCCAAGTGCTACATCCTAGCATCTATCTCAAATGTTCTATAGCATCAAATGCAGGATGTAGAACTAACTTCAGACATCATGCAAAGTCTGAAGGAGATGTTTGGTGAGCAAGGCCGTTCTGCAAGGCAAGAGACCATGAGGCAAATTTATAACACCAGAATGGCTGAAGGAAGTTCAGTTAGAGAGCATTGTCTTACAATGATCTCTAATCTGAACAAATTGGAAGTTTTAGGTGCCGATATAGATGGAGAATCCCAAGTGGATATGATACTCCAGTCGCTACCAGAATCATTCAAGGAATTCAAACTGAATTATAATATGAACAAAAAGATTTATACCTTGTCTGAATTAATGAATGAATTGGTAGCGGCAGAAGGCATTCTTGGTACTTCCAATGTTGAAGCCAATGTTGGTGAAGCTTCTACTTCTCAACCTAAGTCGAAAGGCAAGGGTAAGAAGAAGAAGAAGAAGGACTTCACCAAACAAGAGGGTAAACAAATTGCCTTAGGGGTTGCTGATAAAGGAAAGAAGATCAAAGGAAAGTGTTTCCATTGTGGTGAGAAAGGACATTGGAAGAGGAATTGTCCAGTATTCAAGGCTGCCAAGAATAAAGGTATGAATGATACATTCCTTCTTGAAATATATTTGGTACAGAATCCCACGGATTCCTGGTGTGTGGATTCAGGTTGTACTAATCATATCTGCAATTCTTTGCAGGGGTTTCAGGAGACCAGAAAGCTTAAAGAAGGGGAGTTGTTTCTTACTTTGGTTGATGGGAGCAGGATTCCAGTTGTAGCTGTTGGTGTTTATAATTTATGTTTTCAATCTAGAGTTCTAATATTAGAAGACTGTTTGTATGTACCTAATGTACGTAGGAATTTAATTTCTGCTACTTACTTAGGTAAACAAGGATATTGTGTTATCCTGAAAGACAATGTTGTAATAAAGAAGGATAAAGTGTTTATCTGTTATGGCAATATTGTGGATGGTCTTTATATTTTAACTCCTGATAAGCATGAATTATATAATTCTGAATTAGATGCTAACTCTCATGTAAAATCATTAAAGAGAAAGTTTCCTTCTACTAATGATGCATATCTTTGGCACTTGCGTTTAAGTCATATTAATTCAAACAGAATTCAAAGACTGATCAAAGATGGACTCTTAGGGCCCATGGACTTTGATGAATTTCCAGTTTGTGAATCTTGTTTGGAAGGTAAAATGACCAAACGACCTTTTACTGCAAAAGGTAGAAGAGCCCAAGATTTGCTAGAGCTAGTGCATTCTGATGTTTGTGGTCCTATGTCAATCCAGGCAAGAGGTGGTCATGAGTATTTCATTACTTTCACTGATGATTACTCAAGATATGGTTATGTGTACCTAATGAAACGGAAGTCCGAAGCCTTTGAAAAGTTCAAAGAGTTTAGGGCTGAAGTTGAGAATCAATTAGGTAAACACATAAAAGCCATTCGATCTGATCGAGGTTGTGAATACCTTTTTGGAGATTTCAAGGATTACTTAACTAAGAATGGGATTGTATCCCAATTGACTGCACCTGGAACTCCACAACAAAATGGTGTAGCAGAAAGAAGGAATAGGACTCTTTTAGATATGGTTAGGTCTATGATGAGTTATTCAACTCTACCTATTTCTTTTTGGGGGTATGCCTTAAACACAGCAATGTATCTTCTGAATTTAGTACCTTCGAAGTCTGTTCCTATAACACCTGTGGAATTGTGGAATGGGCGTAAGCCTAGTATGAGACATCTCCATATTTGGGGTTGTCTAGCACATGTGTTAAAAGGAAAGTCTGACAAGTTACAGTCTAAAACAGAAGTGGTTTTCTTTGTTGGGTATCCAAAAGGAACTGTTGGAGGTTTGTTCTATAGTCATAAAGATAATAAAGTGTTTGTTAGCACAAATGCCAAATTCTTGGAAAATGACTATATGAATTATTACACTCCTACAAGTAGAGTTGTTTTGGCTGAAATGAATGAATCTGTAAATAAACAACCAATAGATGAAACTAGGGATGATGTGGCTGTATTAGATACACCACAAGATACTACTAATGAGATGTCTAGTACACAAATGCCTCGTCGTAGTGGGAGAATTGTTCGTCCTCCTATAAGATTCATAGGTTTGGGAGAAACTTTTGAAGCTATCTCAGAAGAGGTTGAATCGGATCCCTACACATATGATGAAGCAATGAATGATATAGATGCACATCATTGGGTCCAAGCTATGAAATCTGAATTAGATTCCATGTATTCCAATCAAGTTTGGAATCTTGTAGAGGCGCCTAAAAGCATTAAACCTGTTGGTTGCAAATGGGTTTACAAGAGAAAGAGAGGGATAGATGGAAAGGTTGAAACCTTTAAAGCAAGGCTAGTGGCGAAAGGGTATACTAAAAAAGAAGGTATTGATTATGATGAAACCTTTTCTCCAGTAGCAATGCTTAAATCTATCAGAATTCTCTTATCCATTGCTGCTCATTTTGATGATGAGATTTGGCAAATGGATGTCAAGACTGCATTTCTTAATGGCAATCTTGAAGAGGAAATCTATATGATGCAACCGGAAGGTTTCATAGCAAAGAATCAAGAACATTTGGTATGCAAGTTGCAAAGGTCCATTTATGGACTTAAGCAAGCATCTAGGTCATGGAACATCAGATTTGATCAAGCAATCAAGACATTTGGTTTTGAACAAAATCTTGATGAACCATGTGTGTACAAAAGACATCAAGATAAAGTAGTAATGTTCCTAGTGCTTTATGTTGATGATATTCTACTCATTGGAAATGATGTAGGGGTAATGTCATCTGTAAAGGTTTGGTTGTCAAGTCAATTTGATATGAAGGATTTGGGTGAGGCTAACTTTATTCTAGGGATTAAGCTTTGGCGAGATCGCAATAATAAGATGTTAGGCTTATCACAAGCTGGATACATAGATAAGGTTCTAGAACGGTTTAGCATGCAAAACTCCAAGAAAGGATTGCTTCCTTTCAGACATGGAGTTCCTCTGTCTGATGACCAAAGGCCTAAGACTCAAGAGGAAGTAGATATGATGAGACAAGTTCCTTATGCTTCTGCAGTAGGAAGTCTCATGTATGTCATGCTTTGTACTAGACCAGATATCTGCTATTCAGTTAGCATGGTCAGCCGATATCAATCAAATCCAGGACCAAAACATTGGCAAGCTGTAAAGCATATTCTCAAGTATCTACGGAGAACGAGAGATTATATGCTTGTTTACCGTTGTGAGGATTTGATTCCCATTGGCTATACAGATTCAGATTTTCAATCGGATCTAGATTCCAGAAAATCCACTTCAGGATGTGTTTTCACCTTGGGAGGTGGAGCCATTAGTTGGCGGAGTATTAAGCAATCATGTATTGCAGACTCCACCATGGAAGCAGAATATGTTGCTGCTTGTGAAGCAGCAAAGGAAGCTGTATGGCTCAAGAAATTCCTCTCTGACCTTGGTGTAATAAGAATGGAGCAAGTTCCAATCACATTATTTTGTGATAACAATGGAGCAGTTGCACAATCTAAAGATCTAAGGAATCACAAGAAAGGAAAGCACATTGAGAGGAAGTACCATATCATTCGAGATATTGTTGCTCGTGGAGATGTGGTGGTAGCAAAGATTGAAAATGCAAACAATCTAGCAGATCCATTTACCAAAGCCTTGCCTCAAAGGACTTTCGAGTCACATTTGGAGGGAATGGGAGTTAGATTAGTGCACAATAGTCTTTAGGGCAAGTGGGAGATTGTTAGGATTAGTGCCCTTAAATCCTATTGAATGATGCTATGTATAATATTAAGTGTGACATTGTGTTTGACATTATGTATGACTTAATATTGTGTTTAATAAATTTGTTTTATTATTATCTGAAATAATGGTAACATGAATATTCGGACATTATCATATAGTCCATGAGATGCATAGTATGTGATTTATGTGAAGAGTCACAGAAGATATAAATCACAAGTTCTTTGTAAACTCAGAATTATAGTTCGTAGTCGGTGATGAAATTGGGCATTTCATCTGCGAAGACTATAACATATCAACTACGATGATTTGTCTTGATCATGGAAGTGGTGACTTCTAGTTGATGTGTTAATATGTTTTAAGAGTTAAGACATATTGAACTGGACCGCCATGAGATTTATTATTTGCCTAAGGACTGTCAAATGAATAATAAATCTCATGACTTGTATTTGCATGAACTCTTAATCCTGAGAGAATAATGAACCTGATCATGAGGTGTAGGTTGCTTTGATATATCAGGAGTGAGATCTATATTAATGGTCAAAACCTCAGTATGTTGGGCAGCCACATTAAGTGTTGATGGAACATGTATTCTCAAGATGGAATTCATAGTCTCTTAACAGAGATATAAAATATTCCCTTGAGATAAGTTTAATGGGTTTGTTATTCAGAGAGTTAGGCCTAACCATTTTAGTAAGTAGTTACTAAAGTATATATTTATGGAATAGGATTTCATAAATATATAATGAATAACATTAAAGGATTAAACCGGGTACTCAAGGATAAAGATGTAGTAAATTACAAAGTGGCAGTCTATTTTAATGACTTTGTATTACTACGAATATTTTATGAAGGGGTTGCATGTATAATAAAGTCTTGGGATATAATATATAGATAAGACCTAGAGTGCAACTATATTTATATAGTGGTATTAAATATAGTTAATGGTAACTTTGGACTTGTCAAGAGTTGACAGAAAAGCCCAAGGCCCATTGGAGCTAGTGTCTTATTGGTCCCTTTTGGTCCCACTCCAAGCCACACACTTAAGCCCAATTGGTAAGGCCCAAAAGGCCAGCCCAATTAGATATATTGGTTAGACACAAAGGGAAAAACGTACAGAAAATTATTGGTAAGAAAATCACCATTGTAGTGGTGTGGAAGTGAGTTTTTGGTACTCACTAGTTATCCCTTTGTTACCAATTTGAGAGACCACACATCTTGGACGATTAGTGGAATTGGAGTGAAGATTAAAAGTATTCCCGAGTGCTTCAATCTTTGTTTTGAAATTCACCGCTTCAAGGTACGATCTCTTGTTCTCAAAATTCTGAAATTTACTTAGTACGTGTTATCAATATCGAATGAAGTAGATCCGTTCAAAACTTACTTTTCCGCTGCGCACATTTTTAATTCCATCAAATATAGCATTGTGGTGGGAAAGTTATGGAGTACATTGCAAAGAGTTTCAAAACTTAGCTATACGTGTCTTAAGCCTAACTTGTAGTGCAACGGGATGTGAAAGAAATTGGAGTACTTTTGATCATGTACACACTAAAAAAAGAAACTGTCTTAAGCAACAAAGAGTGAATGCTTTGGTGTTTGTAAACTATAATATTAATTTGGAGTTGAGACAAATAAAGAGAGAAGAGAATGGTGACTCATATGATCCAATTTGTCTATCGGATATGGAATCTGATGATGAATGGATTACCGAAAAGGAAGAACCTTGCTTGCCAGAAGATACTTCATGGATGGACATTCATGAATGCTTTGAAGTTAATGAGGAAGGATGTAGTAGAAAAAGAAAGAGAGGTATAGATTTATATTAAATTGAAATTTTCTTTTCTATATTATGAATAAAATGATAATTTTGACAATATATATTTTTTGTTATTATTTTTATAGGTCCAAGAAATTTGAATGCCAAAAAGAAAAGTAAAGAAAAAGTTATTGAAGTTGAAGAACCAGAAGAAATAGTGGATGTTGGAGATGATGAAGAAGATGTACAAGAAGATGCCAATGATGAAATGATTTTGCAAGATGATGAAGATGATAACTTCACTGACTTGGACTATGGAGATGATTTTGATGATTTTGATTAGGCAGTGATGAATATGATTAGGAAAAAAAGTATTTTGACTAATATAATATGTAGTGACTTTGAACTCTAATGAATTTGGATATGGATATTTTTATCTTTTGGATATAGATGATAAAAATATATTTCTATTTGGTTTATTTGGATAGCTTAGTCAAATACTATAACATAAGTGATAATTAAAGTAGTTATTATTTGCATATGTTTCAATTTTATAATAAATATATGTATATGTATAATGTTTTATAAATTTTATATAGTGTTTGTGTATCTTACGATACACGATACGATACGATTCACGATTTGACAACTATGGCTCAAAGTATGTTTATGTGTAAAGTTGGAATCGAGTGTACTGTAGGATTTACTGTGTAAATCTGCCTAGCTTGATTGATCGAAAATTAGACTCAATCGATCGAAGCTTGTGCAGATTGTTTTTTCTACAGAATTTCCAACTCAGCCCATGCCTGTTTAACATGTAGGGTTTTATGTTTTGCCCTAGGTATAAATGGGAAAACCCTAGCCACGTATGTTCTTGCAGTTGCAGTTGTTGTTTATGCTGTGTATGTGAATCTCTTATGAGATCTAGAGGTGTTTACCTTCACATATACTTAGGGTTATCAAGAATCAAGATTTATGTCAAGAGCTTGATGATCATTCAGTTGCTACATTAATAGCTTAAAGATACACAAGCGGGAGTGCTTGTACTTGCTGTGAATCCAAGAAAGAAGTAGTCCATGGACTCGGAGCTGTCACGTGGCCATGGTAGTAAGTTTCCTACTCGAGGTAGCAATAGGATGTTAGTGGTTTAAGGATGTTAGTGGTTTAAGTCGCTATTGTGTAAACTTCAATTCTTTCATAGTAGATCTGTTTTACCTTGAGGATAGCTAGGTTAAATCCTCCTCAGGTTTTTTACCGGTTTGGTTTTCCTAGGTTATTATATCGTTGTGTTATTTATTTTCCACACTTTACAATAATATGATATATTTGTGTTAACCTAGATCTGATAATTTGACTAAGTAATCACTTGGCTAATTAACTAGGTTAATTTGGTTGTGTTTTAAGGGGTCTAAAATGTACAAGTGGTATCAGAGTGGGTTAACTCTAGTGTTTAGATCCTTTTGATCTTAGAGTTGATCCTTGACCCCCGTTGTCAGGGAAGACGATCACTCTCTTGTTATCCCACCTCACTTTGATGGGAATAATTATGCTTATTGGAAAGTAAGGATGAAAGCATTCTTGAAATCTATTGATAAGAGAGTTTGGAACTCCGTTGAATACGGATGGGAGAAGCCCACTACTCTTGTTAGTGAGTACCAGACTTCTCAGAAAGAAGCAGCCGCTTTTAATAGCAAAGCTATGAATGCTATTTTTAATGCTGATTCTATAGAGAAATTCAAGAGAATCTCAAATGTTAAGGTTGCTCATACTGCTTGGAATATTCTCCAACCTGTGTATAAAGGCACAAAGGCAGTTAAAATCAATAAATTGCAGTTAACAACTAGATTTGAAAGCATTAGGATGTCCGATAATGAAAGTTTTGATGAATTCTATGCTAAGTTTAATGATATTGTTAATTCTACTTATAATTTAGGTGAAATATATTATCAACCTAAAATTGTTAGGAAGATTCTTAGATCTTTGACTGAAGATTTTAGACCCAAAGTAATTGCCATCACTGAAAGCAAGGATGTGGACTCCATCCTTGTTGATGAACTTGTAAGATCCCTCCCGTCCTATGAGTTGGACCTACCTAAGACAAGCAAATCCAAATCAATGGCTCTTAAATTTGTTGATGATGTTGATGTGAATGGATTTGATGATGAACTCTATACTACAGAAATTGCCTATCTTGCCAAGAACTTTAGAAACTTTCTTAGGAACAATAACAGAAAGGCAAGAGGTAAAAACAATGCTGAACCTAGAAATTTTAGGAGGAATGATCCCACTAAAGTGAATAACACTAAAAAAACCTAAAGAGAAAATAGGTCAACCTTCAAATAATTCTATGGGTCAATAATGTTTTGGTTGTCAAGGGTATGGTCATGTGAAATTAGAATGTCCTACATTCTTGAGGTCTAAGGGTAAGGCTATGGCTGTAACCCTTAGTGATGATGAAGTTTCTAACAATGAGTCTGGTAGTGATGAGGATGGAAACTTCATTGCTTTCATAGCTACTGCTGTAGTTGATGAAAGTGTTGCTATTGAAGAGAATCCTTCTGATGGGGAACTCTCTGAGGATGCAGATTTGCAAGAAGCCTACAATAAACTTTGCAAAGTTGTTGCAAAGTATGCTATGAGTGTTGATTTAGGCTTAAAGAAAATTGCATCTTTTGAGCTTGATAAGAAAAATTTGCTTGTGAAACTGTTTGATGTTAATGAATTCTTGAATAATGTGAAGATTGAGAACATGCTTTTTCTTGATAAAATTAAGAATTTGGAACTTGAATTATCTGTGGCTAGAGAACAAACTAATAGGTCTGCAAGCTCCAAACTTGATCACATGCTGAGTGTTCAAAAGTCTCCCTTAGACAAAACTAGTTTAGGTTTTGCAGAAAGCATTTCTGTGCCTAAAACTCATTCCACAAATTTTGTTTCTTTTTCTGAGCCTCCCATGAGTGAGATTGTCAAACCTGTTGAAGTTACACCTCCTAGGAAAATTAGGGTTGATCTTCAAGAATCTAAACCTAAGACTCCTAACCCTCCTAAGGGCAAGTTGCATGATAGACCTGCATGGGTTTGTCATTTTTGTAGAAAGTCTGGGCACATTCGTCAAAACTGTTTTTAAGTTGCAAATTGTAAGCTGCTAAGCGAGCAAACAAGCCAAAAGTATCCGTGCCTCAAGCACAAGATCTTATGGTGCTTATTGGTGAGTTGATAAAGGCTTTAAACCTTTATTCCAATCCTGGAGTTGCTCAAAATTCTAATGTGAATAACAACTCCAATGTTAAAGTTGCATTTAAAAAGTTTTGGATGCAAAAGACTCGATCTAATTGAGTCTTTTTGACATGGTCCTTGTGCTTCATCGCTCTACTCTTTGTGACCATTGTTTTTGTTGTTTTTGTTTTCTTTGCTTTTCTAGGATTTGCATTGCATAACATTCATGCATTTCATTCAAGGTTGTTTTTGTTATTTCTTTTCCAAAAAAAAAAAAAAAAAAAGGAAAAGGGAAGCAAAATGTGTTTTGCATTGTTTTCTTGGATTTGAAATCAAGGTTGGCCATATTATCTTTACATAACATGTTTATGTATCTTGTTTAGCTTTGATAGGCTTATCTATTGCACTTTACTAGTTTGAGCTTTGTAGTGCATGTTGTGTGGGAAGATGTTTATAGTTTTTGATCACATGATTTTGATCTTGAAATCACATGCCTTTGATTGTTGGACTTGAACTTATTGAGAAATGCATAAATAACCATCTCACCACTGTTTACTAGCCGATCAGGAACACCTTAGTGAATATCGTAAGATTTTGTGCTCGAGAAAGTGTAGTACATGCATAAAAATAACATAAGGTGTAGCCTCGATTTAAATGCTAAAATTGGTGTGTACATTATTGGACTATAATTAACTCAATCAAATAAAATTGGTGTGTACATTATGAGACAAATCAAGAAACTTACATGATTGCAAGCTTGTTTTCTAGGAGATGTGGGAGTTATATGATGTAACTTTTTAGGTGATAGTATCTTTCAAATTTATGTGATGAATTTTGTAGAAATTGTGCTTGATTACTATTCACATATCACCTTACATGTATCTTAATCTTTTACTAGTTGCACACACTACACAAGTTACTCTTTGCTAAACTTTGTACATGTTATTGTGTGTGATTTTGTTTTGGCCATTCAGGATTGAAACTTCCTTGAGTTTAATGCAAAATGTGTTTGAAGTTTGAGAATTTAAGGAAAATTTATTGAAAATCTTATATTTGGGAGATCTGGGTTCAATACAAATGTTTTTGAAAAGCATTTCATCTTATACTCATGCATTCTATTCATAAAATACTATGCTTTGAGGTGTTTCTGCATAACACTGTTCTGTTTTTCAAAATTGATTTTTCTAGATTATTGATCGATCGAATCTGTTTCTCGACCGATCGAAATTGCGATTAAAATTTTGGTTTGAATTTGTCTAGTTCGATCACTGCTGGATCGATTGAATGTAATTTTCGATTGATCGAATCTAATTTTCAATCAATCAAAAATTGCATAAAGAGTTTTTTAAAACCTTGAGTTTTCACGTGTTCTATCATTATTCAAACTTTTCAAAAACTCTTTCTCTCTCTCTCTTCAATCGGTCAAGGGATTCAAAGCAATTTTTTGTCGTTTTCCCTTAAACTTTTTGCAAGGTTTTTGTCTTCTAAGGCCGGTAAGACTCTTTTGCCCCTCCTTTTTTTATTTATTTTCATGTTTCATGCATATTTTTCATGAATTTTGGGGAAAATTTTGAACCTATGAAAATTGGGGTTTTTTATTATTTCTTTCAAAATTAATCATTGGGTTTTTGTTGTGGGATGATATAAAACTAATCTTTGTGGTTTAATTTGATGAATTTGTTGAATTGGGAAAATTTTAATTTTCTAGGGCTTGAAACTACCCGAATTGGGGTTTTTTGTTCAATTGAGCATTAATTGATGAAATTGGCTTGTTTGATTGATTGATTTAGTCATTATAATCTATTATCTAACTTATGTAATGATCAATTGATCAATTTGTTGAGATTTGTGAAAGTGGATTTTAAAAATTTGGGATTTTTTATATAAACTCTATGCTCAAGCCAATTTTGTGATTTTAAAGTGCAATTGAACTTATTCTCACTGCATTAAAGCATGCATCATTTGTTGATTTGTTCATGCATCATATAGATTGTGATTTTCTATATTATTTCTGTTCTAACTTGCAATCTGCCCTTGGGTTTTTCTTGTTTTTGTCTGTTATCTCTTTTTTGTCTTTCCTTTACGCTCTTTAGCATCATAGTTAGGAAGACTAGAGCTCATAGGTCCTCCACCTCTACTTCTTCTCCTTCCTTTGATAGTGAAAGGTTCCTTAGTGAGAAAAACCAGGAAACTTATGAGAAGTTGAACATTCATAGGAATGTATGGGCTGAGAGGAAGGTCATTTTAGATGAGTTAGATGGTGAGATTCGGAGAAACTTTGAGCGTAGGGGTTGGCTTCCTTTGTTGGACATTTCACATCCCCCTATGGTTGCCTTGATCAGAGAGTTCTACTCGAACCTGTCGATTGACTCCTTTGACTCCAACACTCAGGTGAAGAGTTGGATACGGGGTGAAGAGTACACCATTACTCCTTCGGTAGTGGCTGATGCTCTTGGGGTGCCACTGGTCCAGCATCCTATTTATCCTTACGATGAGTCTCCTCCCCTAGATGACATTATGTCATTTATTACTGGTACTTTTATCCAGTGGGGTTCTGATCCTCGGATCACCTCTCACGAGTTGACCGAGATTCATTATCTCTTTTTTCAGATTTCTTGCCATTCCATTTGGCCTATCTCTCACCTGCACACTATTCCTTTGGAAAGATGTGCATTTTTGTATGCCCTTGTCACAGATGCTCCTATGAGCTTTCCTCATCTTTTCATTCGTTCTTTGATTGAGGTTCATAGGAGTAGTTCTACTGCTCATGCTCTTTTCTTTCCTGTTTTCATTCATAGGATTTTGTTACATTTAGGATTAGAGCAGTTTCCAGCGTCTGAGCCCGTTCATATCGTAGCTCCTAGAGGTGCCAGCTTTCTTATGTAGAGGGTTGCTCAGATGTGAGCTAGCTCTAAACACCCTAGAGTTGATTCTTCCTCTTCTGGTGCACCTCCTCCTCTTCCTCTTCCTTCTACTTCAAGTGATCCGACTACAGATGCTTATGTTCATTCGACTGCTACTGCTGCTCCTCCACCTTCTACTTCAGATGTTTCTAACATTCGTTGTGATTTGGACACTGTCATGACTGTTCAGGCAGCTTATGGTCAGCTGTTGGTGGACGTGCTTACCGAGCTTCAGGCTTTGAGAGCAGATTTGGTGAGTTTTAGATGGTCACCTCCGCCACCTCCTTTTGATGATGAGTGATTGCCCTTTGGCAATTCGTCACAAAAAGGGGAGTACATATGGATAGGAGATTTTGTTGATAGGGGGAGATTTTTGTTGTTTTGAAGTTGTAGAGCTTTAGATTGTATCTAGGTGCTTCATCATGTATTTATATTTTTTGGCTCATGATGTATTTTGTTTTATTTGAGTTGCCTATGATAGGGGGAGATACTATGATGTGTTTATTTCTGTTTCTTGTTTCACATTGTGTTACATTGATTATTGATTTATATTTATGAGGTTATTCATGATATATGTCTTGTAGTTTATGTTATGTGAAATCAAATTTTTTTTTTTTTACTTGTATTTTTCACACGTGCATTTATGTGTTTGTTAAGTGTTACAGGAATATACATGTTGATTAAGTCGTGCTGCTATCTACACTTGCAACTGATAGATAGTAGTTAGGTTGAATTTGTTTTTTATGGGCAATGCTTTTGTAATGGGCTATTTTTGTAACTTTGAGCATTTTATCCAGTTTGTGTTTTGTCACGGATTGCCAAAAAGGGAGTTTGTTGGGTTCTAAGACTTTAGGTTTAAATGTATTAGAACTTCATTTTGTAATGTTGGCAAACCATGATTAAAAGATTTAGTCTTATTTTAGACTTACTCAAAGTATGTTTATGTATAACGTTGGAATCGAGTGTACTGCAGGATTTACTGTGTAAATCTGCCTAGTTCGATCAATCGAAAATTAGACTTGATTGATCGAAACTCGTGCAGATTGTTTTTTCTGCAGAATTTCCAACTTAGCCTAAGCCCGTTTGACGTGTAGGGTTTTATGTTTTCCCCTAGGTATAAAAGGGGAAACCCTAGCCACGTTTTTATGTTGTTGCAATTGTTGCTTATGCTGTGTATGTGAATCTTTTGTAAGATCTAGAGGTGTTTGCCTTCACATATACTTAGGGTTATCAAGAATCAAGATTTATGTCAAGAGCTTGATGATCATTCAGTTGCTACATTAAGAGCTTAAAGATACAGAAGCGAGAGTGCTTGTACTTGCTGTGAATCCAAGAAAGAAGTAGTCCATGGACTCAGAGCTGTCACGTGGTCGTTGTAGTAAGTTTCCTACTTGAGGTAGCAATAGGATGTTAGTGGTCTAAGTCACTATTGTGTAAACTTCAATTCTTTCATAGTATATCTGTTTTACCTTGAGGATAGCTAGGTTAAATCCTCCCCATGTTTTTTACCGATTTGGTTTTCTTGTGTTATTTATTTTCCGCACTCTATAATGATATGATATATTTGTGTTAACCTAGATCTGATAATTTAACTAAGTAATTACTTGGCTAATTAATTAGTTTAATCTGGTTGTGTTTTAAGGGGGTCTAAAAACGTATAACCAAAAACACCAAACCCACATAGCCACCACTAGAAAAAAAAAAAAAAAAAATATTAGCCACTCCACCCAAAACCCAAACCCATAACCCAAAATCAACATCCACCATCACCACAACTACCAAACCAACCATCCAATGCCATCACTGATATATATATATATATATATATATATATATATATATATATATTGAGAGAATTTGAGCTAGAGGAGAAGAAGAGAGAGCAAATAAAGAAAGAAGTAAGAAAGAAAGTGATAGATACGGAAATGAGTGGAGGAGAACAAGAGAGCATTGAGAAAAAAGAGAAAGAAAGAGAAATAAATATTTTTTTAAGAAAAGAAGAGAGAGAATGGAATGAAAAATTAATATTTTTTATAAGATTGCAGCTACAGTAAGTTGTTATCTTTGATAGCTTATTGTAGCTTAGATGCTAAATTTTTTAAGTTTAGCATATTTGATGTATCATGCTTTTGTTGCTTGTGTTGCTAAAATATAACTTTTTATCATTTAACAGCTTTGTTGGATATGCTCTAAAGCAAATAATCTTACAAATTATAATAACACGTGCAACAATAAAAATTTTAGGGTAAACATGTCTAAAGTCACTATGTTGAGACTGAAATTAAGGTACATATAAAATTATTATCAATCTTCAACAAGTTTGTTAGGACATATGTGGTTCACTTGTTAAGAACATATGTCATTCTTTAATGTAATTGGCTAATCCTTTAACAAAACGCACTTTACTTGTAATTGGGTAGTTCTAGGTGTTTTTAATACTTCAAGAAACAAAGTTTCAAAATCAAGTGTTGAAGTCATCAAGTCTATCCAAGAAACAAGCTGAAGAAGTGCAAGTTCATTAAAGCTCGACAGCTAGCATGTGTTGAGGTTTAAGAAGCTGCTTAAGCTCGTGTGCTCGACAGCTGCTCGACAGCTGCTCGACACCTCCTATCTGTCGAGGTTTAAGAATTTCAGAATTTTGGTCTGATTTTCTTGGGATCCGTGTTTATGTGTTTGAGCTTTCTTTTCTCCTAACCCTAGACATATAAGAGGATTGTTTTAAGGGCCTCAAAGAGTTCACAAGTTGCACAAGTAATGAGCAAACTCTGTTCAAGCAAATTGTGACCGGAGACAAAGTTTCGCCCTAGTTCATCTCTTCTGAAGAAGTTGCTGTGTATGTGCACCTTTGGGTTTTGTTACCAAGCATCTTCTTGATCTTCATTGTGTGGATGAATTGAAGAATTTTGCAGCCAACCATCTTCTCTAGTTGGTGATTGAAGTCGCGTACTGGGATCCGCGCAATTGGTTAGTCACGTACATGGGAGCCGTGCATCAAAAAGGGGAAACTGTCACTACAGAACAAGTCCAATTAGGTATTGGGGTAAGGGTTCAACTGTAGGTTGGTATAAGGTACTGTGATTCCTTTACTTGTAACCGCTTGTTGTGATAATAGTGGAGTTTCAGGAGTGGTGACCTGAAAATCATCCGGTGTGGTTTTTGCCATTAGGTTTTCCCCATTCGTAAACAAATCACCGTGTTATTTATTTTCCACTGCATAATTAGTTTATTGGTGATTTGTTTGTGCTGCCACGTGTTTGCATGATTAATTTGATTAATTAATAACTTGGCTAATAAATCAATCGTGTTAATCACAAGGGGTTAATACGTTTTTGGCCTATCAAAGTTTTTTTTTTTTTGAAGCACACACCTGCTTTAACACATACACCAAACACAAAGTTCACAAAAAGCACAACGTTCACAAAGTTTACATATCTCCCAAAGAAAAGTATTCTAAAGTCGGATAGCAACACCTGTTAAAACACAAAGGTTAACAACAGATATTACTTATTAGTACCCAAGATGGCGATATAAAAATGGACAGAAATTAAACAAAACAAAAAGGATATGAAGAAAATAATTCGTTTGTTTGTTGAAGGATAATACTTTTGTGCGATATATATTGGAAAGAAAGAAAATTATAGTTTACTTATTTTGAACTAATAAAACGGAGAACATGATAAATCTAGTACTCGTTCATGAATTATTGTGTGCTTGGTAATTGCCTAATTGCTGGCTCACTAATCGGTACAGAGAAGGTTACTATTGTACTCTCAACAATATTCATGGCTTTAAAATAAAATCATCAGCTAAATGGAAAAGAATGACAATATTTGTTCACCAGCATGATCTTTTATGAAAAGTAAAATCAAATTACTATCCTGTGTTCAAAATATAATAATTAAGGTCTAGATTCTAGAACAGTGGAGATAAAAGAGCTAGACAGTTGTTGAAAGCCTGAAACACAAGTTTATAGATGTATTCAATGATTTTTGTTTTTGTTTTAATTAATTAATTAATTAATTAATAATAATAGTAGTAATAGTAATAATAAATTAATAATTAGAAAATTTGATTGTACTTTCCAAACAACGAAAGGCTTTTGCATAGACAAACAAATAACGTAGAAATGATAGATTTATTTTCATAATTGCATAGAAGAGAAAATTTTGGGGAATAGAGAATTATTACCGATTAGATTTTGAAGCTGCCTTTGCAATCTGGTCATATTCACTGATATCGCCACATATAACCAGTCTTTAAAATCGTTCAAACACTTGAAAATGGCTAATTGCAATGACCTGTTCAGTACTAATGTGCCAAACACTCCCCAGAAACCAGTAAAGAAGCCAAGAGCCACACTAACATAAAACCCTAGGGTTATAAACCCATCTTCATTATCTTGCTTGCCATCATGCTCATTCCTTTGGTTTGAGTTTTGAGTAGTTTCTTCTCCTGAATAGTTCTTTGGACGTGGAGCTCCACAGAGACCTGGGTTTCCCTCATATGCAGTGGCAGTAAAGGTATTGAGTTTAGGGCCTGTTGGAATTTGGCCTGACAAGTTATTGTTTGACAAATCCAATAAACTTAGACCAAGAATTTGAGAAAGGCTCGAAGGAATTCCACCGAAAAGCTGGTTTTTAGATAGATCCATGACCTCTAACGAAAGTAAAGCACCAATATTTGAACTGATTTGTCCAGACAAAAGGTTCTTAGGAAGATTCAAAGAGATCAATCCAGCAAGTTCCATAATTTCTCCAGGAATTGTCCCACTTAATTTGTTGCTCGAGAGATCATGCTTTTTACTAGTCCAAGAATACCTTTGTACTCATACTCTCTTCCTTTCCACATCCAAAACACATGATCATCATATGCACGGTCCTTGGAAGTCCTACTAAAGTCTTCTTCATACAAATGGGTGATGGTGGCATTTGAACTCAATTTTTGAGTCAAAAGGGTAAGATTATTGAGGCATTTTGGTATACTCCCTGAGATTTGGTTTAAAGCGAGGTCTAAAAGTTGAAGATGAGCTAGATGGCATAGATGTGAAGGCATGCTTCCATATAAGTGATTGGATCGAAGGATGAGCACAACTAAATTTGGATTGCTAGCCCCTAACCACATTGGTAATTGTCCTGACAGGTTATTGTGTCCAAGATTAATAAATGTCAACTCCGTGCAATTTTTCAAGGACGAAGGAAGTTCCCCACTGAAACTATTGTTGCTTAAATCCAATGTTTCATTCCCAAGAAGGGAGCCCATCGTACTTGGGATTTTCCCATGAAAATGATTGTTTTCCAAATTAAGAATTTTCAGTTCTTCAAGATGCATCCAACAATTAGGAAGTTCTCCTGATAATTGGTTATTGGAGAGATCTAGACAACTTAAATTTCTAATACTAACTGCACATAGGGATTGGATTGGCCCAGAAAACATATTATTGGAAAGATCCAAATGTATTGCTTTAAACATAAATCTTGGTATTTTGCCTTCCAATTTATTTGAACCCAAGCCTATCGCGGGGGGAAAGTAGAACTCCAATGACAAATTTGCTATTTGGCCAGTGATTTGATTGTAAGACAAATCCATATATTCTAGTTCAGGACTAAAGACCCAATAGAAATTGGGAATTGCATCAAAAATTCCAGAATTAGAAATATCAAGCCAATATAAACTTTTTTGAGTTTGAAGCCATTTTGGGAATCGAGAGCCTAGATGACAAGACGTTAAATATATCTTATCTAATTGGAAAGGGGGAACCCAATCAGAGCTGAGGTTGAAAACCAATGAGATATTAGATAAGTACAACTTCTTCAATTTTGTGAGTTTTGAAAAGTGGTGTTCATAAATAACACCTCTTAGTGAATTATCACCAAGATACAGACTTAGGTTGGATAGTTTTCCAAAACTTTCAGGTATTGTCCCATTTAAACGATTGTTAGAAAGGCGTAATTCTCTTAGCAATGGAAATATTGTGAGATTAGGTAATGATCCCATGATATGATTCCAATCTAAATACAAAGCCTCTATTGAATGGTTTGCACACTCAGTCATGTTTTGAATGAATTCCAGAAGTTGACCACTAAGATTGTTCCTAGATAAAGACAAGGTTTTTAAATTACACACACCACCAAAGGTTTTTGGTATCCCACCTTCAAACTCATTATCTCCAAGATAGATATGTGCAAGAGAGTTCATTTTGCTAAAAGCATCCGGAATTAAGCCATGAAATTGGTTTTCATTGAGATAAAGTTTAAAAACACTGGTGTTGGACTTGAACAACCACTCTAGTACTGAAGAAGAAGAAGTGAGATGATTATGAGATAGATCGAGGACATCAAGAGAAGTAGAAGAATTAACAAGCGGAATAGAGAAAATATTTGGAAGATCACAAGAGTGTAAGTATAAGGATGTCAAGTGAGGTAATTTATTCACAAGTTGGAGCCAATTATTAACTTTACTCAAATTAACAAAACTCATGGCAAGGTATCTTAAAGAAGAAAGTTGAGGGAGCCGCTCTAAGTTTTTGGGATTATTAAAATGATTCTCACCAAGATCAAGATACTGCAAGCTCGAAAGATTCCCAAGCTGAAAAGGAATGTTTCTACCGAAAGTAGCAGAGCTAAGGTTAAGATATCTTAAGTTGGAGAGAGAACCAATGAATTCTGGGATTTGAGTGTGATTGAAATCATTGAAACTCACATCTAAATAAGTCAAGTATTGCAACTCAATCAAAAAAGGATTAAGTTTACCTCTCAAAGGCTTTGGAGGAAAGGTCAAGGCATTGAGCTTAAGCATGATTACATTGCCCGTTTGTGATGGAAATAAAGATAAATGCAGCGGAAAAAATAAGTTTTAAACGGATCTACTTCATTCGATATTGATAACATACACTAAGTAAATTTCAGAATTTAAGAATAAGAGATCGAACCTTGAAGCGGTGAATTTCAAAACAAAGATCGAAGCACTTGGGAATACTTTTAATCTTCACTCCAATTCCACTAATGCCCAAGATGTGTGGTCACTCAATCAGTAACAAAGGGATGATTTGAGAGTGACAAACACTCACATACACACTATTTCACAATGATGTTTCTTACATATAGAATTCTGAACGTTTTTCCCTTTGTATCTAACTAATTATCTAATTGGACTGGCCTTTTGGGCCTTTCCAATTGGGCTTAAGTGTGTGGCTTGGAGTGGGACCAAAAGGGACCAATAAGACACTAGCTCTAATGGGCCTTGGGCTTTTCTGTCAACTCTTGACAAGTCCAAAGTTACCATTAACTATATTTAATACTACTATATAAATATAGTTGCACTCTAAGCCTTATCAATAAATTATATCCCAAGACTTTATTATACACGTAACCCCTTCATAAAATATTCGTAGTAATACAAAGTCATTAATGTAGACTGCCACTTTGTAAATTATTACATCTTGATCCTTGAATACCCGGTTTAATCCTTTAAGTTATTCATCATATATTTATGAAATTTAATTTCATAAATATATACTTTAGTAACTACTTACTAAAGTGGTTAGGCCTAACTCTCTAAATAACAAACCCATTAAACTTATCTCAAGGGAATATTTTATATCTCTGTTAAGAGACTATGAATTCCATCTTGAGAATATATGTTCCATCAACACTAAATGTGGCTGCCCAACATACTGAAATTTTGACCGTTACTTTAGATCTCACTCCCGATATATCAAAGCAACCTACACCTTATGATCAGGTCCATTATTCTCTCAGGATTAAGAGTTCATGCAAATGTAAGTTGTGAGATTTATTATTCATTTGACAGTCTTTAGGAGAATAATAAATCTCACAGCGGTCCAGTTCAATATATCTTAACTCTTAAAATATATTAACACATCAACTAGAAGTCTCCACTTCCATGATCAAGACAAATCATCATAGTTGATATGTTATAGTTTTTGCAAATGAAATGCCCAATTTCATCACCGACTACGAACTATAATTCTGAGTTTACAAAGAACTTGTGATTTATATCTTCTGTGACTTTTCACATAAATCACGTACTATGTATCTCATGGACTATATGATAATATCCGAATATTCATGTTACCATTATTTCAGATAATAATAAAACAAATTTATTAAACATAATATTAAGTCATACATAATGTCAAACACAATGTTATACTTAATATCATACATAGCATCATACAATAGGATTTAAGGTCACTAATCCTAACAATCTCCCACTTGCCCTAAAGACTATTGTGCACTAATCTAACTCCCATTCTTTCCAAATGCGACTCAAAAATCCTTTGAGGCAAGGCTTTAGTAAATGGATCTGCTAGATTGTTTGCACTTTCAATCTTTGCTACCACCACATCTCCACGAGCAACAATATCTCGAATGATATGGTACTTCCTCTCAATGTGCTTTCCTTTCTTGTAATTCCTTGGATCTTTAGATTGTGCAACTGCTCCACTATTGTCACAAAACAATGTGATTGGAACTTGCTCCATTCTTATTACACCAAGGTTAGAAAGGAATTTCTTGAGCCATACAGCTTCCTTTGCTGCTTCACAAGCAGCAACATATTCTGCTTCCATGGTGGAGTCTGTAATACAAGATTGCTTAATACTCCGCCAACTAATGGCTCCACCTCCCAAGGTGAAAACACATCCTGAAGTGGATTTTCTGAAATCTAGATCCGATTGAATGTCTGAATCTGTATAGCCAATGGGAATCAAATCCTCACAACGGTAAACAAGCATATAATCTCTTATTCTCCGTAGATACTTGAGAATATGCTTTACAGCTTGCCAATGTTTTGGTCCTAGATTTGATTGATATCGGCTGACCATGCCAACTGAATAGCAGATATCTAGTCTAGTACAAAGCATGGCATACATGAGACTTCCTACTGCAGAAGCATAAGGAACTTGTCTCATCATATCTTCTTCCTCTTGAGTCTTAGGCCTTTGGTCATCAGACAAAGGAACTCCATGTCTGAAAGGAAGCAATCCTTTCTTGGAGTTTTGCATGCTAAACCGTTCTAGAACCTTATCTATATATCCAGCTTGTAATAAGCCTAACATCTTATTCTTGCGATCTCGCCAAAGCTTGATCCCTAAAATAAAGTTAGCCTCACCCAAGTCCTTCATATCAAATTGGCTTGACAACCAAATCTTTACAGATGACATTACCCCTACATCATTTCCAATGAGTAGAATATCATCAACATAAAGCACTAGGAATATTACTACTTTATCTTGATGTCTTTTGTACACACATGGTTCATCAAGATTTTGTTTAAAACCAAATGTCTTGATTGCTTGATCAAATCTGATGTTCCATGACCTAGATGCTTGCTTAAGTCCATAAATGGACCTTTTCAACTTACATACCAAATGCTCTTGGTTCTTTGCTATGAAACCTTCCAGTTGCATCATATTGATTTCCTCTTCAAGATTGCCATTAAGAAATGCAGTCTTGACATCCATTTGCCAAATCTCATAATCAAAATAAACAGTAATGGATAAGAGAATTCTAATAGATTTAAGCATTGCTACTGGAGAAAAAGTTTCATCATAATCAATACCTTCTTTTTGTGTATACCCTTTTGCCACTAGCCTTGCTTTAAAGGTTTCAACCTTTCCATCTATCCCTCTCTTCCTCTTGTAAACCCATTTGCAACCAACAGGTTTAATGCCGTTAGGCGCCTTTACAAGATCCCAAACTTGATTGGAATACATGGAATCTAATTCAGATTTCATAGCTTTGACCTAATGATGTGCATCTATATCATTCATTGCTTCATTATATGTGTAGGGATCCGATTCAACCTCTTCTGAGATAGCTTCATAAGTTTCTCCCAAACCTATGAATCTTATAGGAGGCTGAACAATTCTCCCACTACGACGAGGCACCTGAGTATTAGACATGTCATGAGTAGTATCTTGTGGTGTATCTAATACAGCCACATCATCCCTAGTTTCATCTATTGGTTGTTCATTTACAGGTTCATTCATTTCAGCCAGCACAACTCTACTTCTAGGAGTAAAATTATTCATATAGTCATTTTCCAAGAATTTAGCATTTGTACTAACAAAAACTTTGTTATCTTTACGACTATAGAATAAATAACCCTTAGTTTCTTTTGGATAACCTACAAGCAAACACACTTCTGATTTTGGTTCCAATTTATCAGGCTTCCCTTTTAAAACATGTGCTGGACAACCCCAAATATGGAGATATTTCATACTAGGCTTACGCCCACACCACAATTCCATGGGTGTTTTGGGAATAGATTTTGATGGAACTAAATTCAAAAGATGTATTGCTGTGTTTAAGGCATAACCCCAAAAAGAAATCGGTAAAGTTGAGTAACTCATCATAGACCTAACCATTTCTAAAAGAGTCCTATTCCTTCTTTCTGCTACACCATTTTGTTGTGGAGTTCCAGGTACAGTCAATTGGGATACAATCCCATTCTTAGTTAAGTAATCCTTGAAATCCCCAAGAAGGTATTCACCACCTCGATCAGATCGAATGGCTTTTATGTGTTTACCTAATTGATTCTCAACTTCAGCCCTAAACTCTTTGAACTTTTCAAATGCTTCGGACTTCCGTTTCATTAGGTACACATAACCATATCTTGAGTAATCATCAGTGAAAGTAATGAAATACTCATAGCCACCTCTTGCCTGGATTGACATAGGACCACAAACATCAGAATACACTAGCTCTAGCAAATCTTGGGCTCTTCTACCTTTTGCATTAAAAGGTCGTTTGGTCATTTTACCTTCCAAACAAGATTCACAAACTAAAAATTCATCAAAGTCCATGGGCTCTAAGAGTCCATCTTTGATCAGTCTTTGAATCCTATTTGAATTAATATGACCTAAACACAAGTGCCAAAGATATGCATCACTAGTAGAAGGAAATTTTCTCTTTAATGATTTTACATGAGAGTCATTATCTAATTCAGAATTATATAATTCATGCTTATCAGGAGTTAAAATATAAAGACCATCCACAATATTGCCAGAACAAACAAACACTTTATCCTTCTTTATTACAACATTGTCTTTTAGGATAACACAATATCCATATTTACCTAAGTAAGTAGCAGAAATTAAATTCCTACGAACATTAGGTACATACAAACAGTCTTCTAATATTAGAACTCTAGATACAAAACATAAATTATAAACACCAACAGCTACAACTGGAATCTTGCTCCCATCAGCCAATGTAAGAAACAACTCCCCTTCTTTAAGCTTTCTGGTCTCCTGGAACCCCTACAAAGAATTGCAGATATGATTAGTACAACCTGAATCCACACACCAGGAATCCGTGGGATTCTGTACCAAACATATTTCAAGAAGGAATGTATTATTCATACCTTTATTCTTCGCAACCTTGAATATTGGACAATTTCTCTTCCAATGTCCTTTCTCACCACAATGGAAACACTTTCCTTTGATCTTCTTTTCTTTATCAGCAACCCCTAAGGCAACTTGTTTACCCTCTTGCTTGGTGAAGTCCTTCTTCTTCTTCTTTTTACCCTTGCCTTTCGACTTAGGTTGAGAAGTAGAAGCTTCACCAACATTGGCTTCAACATTGGAAGTACCAAGAATGCATTCTGCCGCTACCAATTCATTCATTAATTCAGACAAGGTATAAATCTTTTTGTTCATATTATAGTTAAGTTTGAATTCCTTGAATGATTCTGGTAGCGACTGGAGTATCATATCCACTTGGGATTCTCCATCAATATCGGCACCTAAAACTTCCAATGTATTCAGATTAGAGATCATTGTAAGACAATGTTCTCTCACTGAACTTCCTTCAGCCATTCTGGTATTATAAATTTGCCTCATGGTCTCTTGCCTTGCAGATCAGCCTTGCTCACCAAACATCTCCTTCAGACTTAGCATGATGTCTGAAGCTAGTTCTACATCCTGCATTTGATGCTGTAGAACATTTGAAATAGATGCTAGGATGTAGCACTTGGCCGTTTCATTAGATTTCTACCAACGATCATATCATTGTTTTTCCTCAAGAGGAGCATCTAATGAAGGAAAGCTACGACATGGTTTAGTAAGCACATATTTGTGCTCTTCAGCAGTGAGAACTATGTCCAAATTTCTTTTCCAATCAACATAGTTGGATCCAGTCAGTTTGTTTTGATTAAGAATAGTTACAAGTGGGCTAAAAGATGCCATGTTCAAATCTGAAAACAATAATAATAAGTAAACTGGACATTATCTTTTTAGCATATGAACATATGGTATGGAACCTTAATAAAACCATAATATAATGTATGCAACGACAACCCAATCCCGCAATTAATATTCCTCAGAAGCGAGGTCATACCAATCACTATGATCAGGCGAGAATTATTCTCATTATTAATGCTATCATGGTAACTCTTACCAAACAAAAATAATTTGCTGCTATTCCTTTAGCCTTTAAGTAATAATGACATAGCTCCGAAGGGAGGTTAACATCACACTTAGTCTAGTGTACACCATTGCCTAGAATCAATGTGAATCACCAAGTAACTCCATGGAAGCGTGGTCGTTCTCAGTGTAAAAACACACTTCATCTATCATTAAGAAGTTTAACCTGTAGTACCATGAATTAAACACACTCCGAAAGGAGCAAGGCATATACGCCAAGGCAAGGTGCTTAATCACACTACTATAAACCAACAATGGAGGCCGTGAGATGCAACCCTTATATCTCTCTCCCACTAGATGTTTTAGAGAAAATGTTTTTAATTATAAAACATGCATAATCTAATTACACATTGTCTTGCCCCTTTTACATGTGAAAACACTTAGAAAAAATTATGATTTTCTTTCTTTCGATTGATCGAAAGTGCCCCTCGATCGATCGAAAAAATTAAGAAATTCGAACTTGATCATCTGACTCCTTCGATTGATACTCGATTGCCCCTCGATTGATCGATTGCCTCAGTCATCATCAAATCATAGTTTCAATAATATGCAGAAAATTAAAAAACATAATCTTCTAACAATATGAAACTAACATCTCTAATTCTAAAACTCACAAAACATGTTATACAATAAGAAATTGAAGACCGCTCTGATACCATTTGATGGAAATAAAGATAAATGCAGCGGAAAAAATAAGTTTTAAACGGATCTACTTCATTCAATATTGATAACATACACAAAGTAAATTTCAGAATTTGAGAACAAGAGATCTACCCTTGAAGCGGTGAATTTTAAAACAAAGATCGAAGCACTTGGGAATACTTTTAATCTTCACTCCAATTCCACTAACGCCCAAGATGTGTGGTCACTCAATTAGTAACAAAGGGATGATTTGAGAGTAACAAACACTCACATACACACCATTTCACAATGATGTTTCTTACATATAAAATTCTGAACGTTTTTCCCTTTGTATCTAACCAATTATCTAATTGGACTGGCCTTTTGGGCCTTTCCAATTGGGCTTAAGTGTGTGGCTTGGAGTGGGACCAAAAGGGACCAATAAGACACTAGCTCCAATAGGCCTTGGGCTTTTCTGTCAACTCTTGACAAGTCCACAGTTACCATTAACTATATTTAATACTACTATATAAATATAGTTGCACTCTAGGCCTTATCAATAAATTATATCCCAAGACTTTATTATACACGTAACCCCTTCATAAAATATTTGTAGTAATACAAAGTCATTAATGTAGACTGCCACTTTGTAAATTACTACATCTTGATCCTTGAGTACCCGGTTTAATCCTTTAAGTTATTCCTCATATATTTATGAAATCTAATTTCATAAATATATACTTTAGTAACTACTTACTAAAGTGATTAGGCCTAACTCTCTGAATAACAAATCCATTAAACTTATCTCAAGGGAATATTTTATATCTCCGTTAAGAGACTATGAATTCCATCTTGAGAATATATGTTCCATCAACACTAAATGTGGCTGCCCAACATACTAAGGTTTTGACCGTTACTTTAGATCTCACTCCTGATATATCAAAGCAACTAACACCTTATGATTAGGTCCATTATTCTCTCAGGATTAAGAGTTCATGCAAATGTAAGTCGTGAGATTTATTATTCATTTGATAGTCTTTAGGAGAATAATAAATCTCACAGTGGTCCAGTTCAATATGTCTTAACTCTTAAAACATATTAACACATCAACTAGAAGTCTCCACTTCCATGATCATGACAAATCATCATAGTTGATATGTTATAGTTTTCGCAAATGAAATGCCCAATTTCATCACCGACTACGAACTATAATTCTGAGTTTACAAAGAACTTGTGATTTATATCTTCTGTGACTTTTCACATAAATCACATACTATGCATCTTATGGACTATATGATAATGTCCGAATATTCATGTTACCATTATTTTAGATAATAATAAAACAAATTTATTAAACATAATATTAAGCCATACATAATGTCAAACACAATGTCATACTTAATATCATACATAGCATCATACAATAGGATTTAAGGGCACTAATCCCAACAGTTTGGTTGCTACAATAGACTTCTCTCCATTTACAACAATCTTTTTTCTTCTCCTCAGTACTCCAAGAAGAAAGATGGCCATAGTCATCAATAAGGTCTTCCTTAATCTTGAGAAGTGCTTGTCTCTCCTGCTCTATGCAACCTTGGATAGCATTTCGCACTCCCCAATGGTTTTCAATGGTTGGTTTCAAGCACAACAAAAGGAGAACAAAAATGAGGAGAAGTTGGAGGGAACTTCCTCTCATGATAAAGGTGAGTAGATCAAGGTGAAGAAAGTTATTTAAAGTATGATTATCATGAACCTCGGCTTTAAATATTAATAATTGCATCAACTAGAAGATATTAGAAGTAAATAATGTTGTTTTTTCTTTTTTCTTATTTTTTCTTATTTTTTTATTTTTTTAATTATGGGGCTAATTAGAAATAACAGATTATAGGTCTCAATTCCGTGGGCAAATCTAAACCCATAGTCAAACACAAGGAACAATAAAAGTAAAATTATTGAGAAAAAAAAAAGTACATTGTTAAAATTTCTATTTGGAAAAGAGATCTTAACACCATATGATGATGACAAAAAATCGTCAGTAAGCCACACGGTACTCACGTGCTCCTGACAAGAACCTGCACAACACAAAAACTGAAGACCTTAAGAGGAGTACCGGTGTGGTACCGGACAAACACCCTCCGAATGTCAAGTTAGATTTCTTTTCACAACTCTAGAGTACCAGAGTTGGGGTGAATTATGCGTACCTTGGTTTGTGAGGGTATTGGAGCTTTTATAGTAGTAGGGGGTTGACATCTCTTCCTTGGACTAGAAGTCTTTTCCTTATAGGAATCCTTATGAGCATATATTACGAAATCCTTTCCTTGTAGGAGACTAACACTAAACGTGGAATACAAGAAATTTCCTTATATACACATGCGTGGTACCCAAGACATTTCCTTATGTTGGAACCGTCAGCTTTTGTACTGTCAGCTTTCATCCCCGTATATTGACCTCATCAGCTTAAAGCCGTAGGGTACTAATCGTCTGGTTGATGGCAAAAAACAAAGCCGACAGATTGGTTTGGAGTGTCGTTTTATACCTTTCCTATGGTGAACGTATATTTACAATTTTACCCTTATCAACTGCCCCCTACTTCATATCCTCGTTAGCTTAAACTGACGGGTTATGGAGTTAGATTTTCATTTGCTACATCTTCAGCTGGCTAGGAGAGAGGGAAAATATTTCCTCGAGCAGCCATTATTAAATGCTCTGACACGTAGCGCATCCCGGTTGGCTCCGCTTCTGGACGAAGGCATCGCTTCGTCTTCGGTGCATTTTCCCCTCATATATAACTCGCTTCTCCCCCTCATTTCTCCTATTTCCTCCTTGCTGATTTCTTGAGAGAAAGCTCGTTGCCTTTATTCCGTCATTTGGCTACTCCGTCTCTTAAACTTCTATCATCACATCTAGAACCGTTACTTATTCAACAGACATACTTGTAAGTTCTCTCTCCATTTATACGTATGTATTTTATCTTAATTTTAATTAACTTTATAGCGAGGCCGCATCTTAGGTTCTTAGAATGAATCCGTCACTTGTAGGTAGTCAGATGTCAAGTGACGCGTCGAGTGATCAGTCGTCAGTCCATGATGAAGCGAGGTACAACGAGGTATTCGGTTCAGGTCATAAGTCCGAGGGCTTTTCCTGGTCGTCAGAGAGGGAAATGTTAGCCCAATCTCTTGATAAGGAAGTCAAAAGTCATGGAGAGGAAGGTGAGGAAGAAATAGTAAGTGAGGGTGAAGTTGAGGAGGGAGAAGAGGAGAGAGATAGTGACGGAGTAGGAGATGAAGGTGACGAGGAGTCCTGTGAGGGAACTTCAAGAAGTCTTGGAGGCAACCATCCCTTCATCCTTCTTGAGGATTGGTCTGTGAATAAATTTCTACCAAAGATGAGTGACAGAGTTTTTAAGGATTTGTGCACCCGTTACCAAATCCCAAACCATATCCCAATCCATCTCCCTAGGAAAAAGGAAAAGTGTTATACGGGAAGGATCGCGGATGTTGGTATGTACGACACCAAGTTTGTTGTGGGGCTTAGATTACCACTAATGGCTTTGCATCGTCAGCTAGCTGAATTCATGGGATTATTCGTCAGCCAGGTCACTCCGAATGCCTGGAGGATCTTTATAGGTGCTGAGATCTTATGGGGTCGTCTGAGCGGAGGGAACCGTTAGCTTACGTTGGACGAGTTCTTCTATTGCTATAGACCCAAGCACATCGTTTCTTCTAAGGGGACATATCATTTTGCAGCCCGAGAGACAGACTTGAAGCTAGTGTTTGACATGCCAGATTCTAATAGAAACTGGAAAAGCATATTCTTTTTTGTTGAACGAACGAATTGGGTATACCTTCCAGAGGAATGGGAAACAATACCTTGTGGTTATTTTGACAACACTTGGGTTTTTATCAGGGATTCAGGTTCATCCTGTCTACTTTTTCTCTTTGTTTGTTCTTTCCAAGCTTCTAACCCAGTCCGCATCCTTTTGTTTTCAGCTAGTATTTGCCCTCATATATCAGAGGAGCGGGAAGAATTTATTCGCCGAGTAACAGAAATAATGTTGGGCGAACAGAAGTGTCGAGATCTCATCACACTCGATACTTTGCAAGCTTATTGTGGGGGCCCTAAACCAACAGAAGAAGCTCGTAGACTAGACGAATACTCTCGTCGTCGTGAGTAGACTTCCTATCATTCCTATCATTTTTATTTCTACCACCGTCTTTTCTAATTCATGTCCGTTGTCTTTTCAGAAATGGAGGCAGCTAAGCAAAGGGTAAGGGCGGCAGTTGCCCGTAAGAAATAGGAAGAGAAGAAAACCAAGGCAGAAGAGTCCTTGTCAGCCCCCAAACCGTTGGTAAGGGGGTAGCTAAGAGGAAAAAAGACGGGAAGGATGACCGTCCTTCAAAAAAGCCATCCGTCACTCTTAGAAGGAAGTCTCCTAAGAAGCCGTCACCTCCAAAGCACGGGGCTGGTAAGGGTTTGATGACGACACCATGCCCTATTACTCAAGATTCTGAGTGCTGTCTCCTTACCTATAAGGATTATGCGATCGAGATGCTTGAGTCCATCATTAAAGACAAAGACGTAGATCCTTGTGTTGGCCAAGCGACGGGGGAGCTAGGGGACTCAGGCCTTTATAACCTTGCTCGGGTAAGCATTATTCACTTTTTCCTTTTGAACGGTTTTAGACCCCTTACAAACAACCAGATTGCGTAGCCTAGTTAATTAGCCAAGTTGTTACTTAGTCAAATTAAACAATTCTAGGTTAAAGCAATCAAATAATCATATCAAAAATATAATGCAGCGGAATAATAAATAACACAGTGATATGATCACCCAGGAAAACCAAACCGGTAAAAAACCTGAGGAGGATTTTACCCACCAATCCTCAAGGCAAAACAGAATCCACTAAGAAAGAATTGAAGTTCTTACAAAAGGATTTACAAGCTCCCCGCTTGACTTCCTAATACTACCCACTAGTAAAACTTCCTGACACGACCACGCGCAGGCTCCGAGTCCACGGATTACTTCTTTCTTTGAATTCCTCAATCAGCTACAAGCTCCCCGCTTGTTTATCTTTAAGCTCCAATGGCAGCAACCTTGTTGATCATCAAGATGTTGAAATAATCTCTACCTTGAAAACCCTAAGTTTATGTGAAGGAAAGCTCCTCAAAGATCTCACAAGAGATTCACATAAACAGCAAATATGGGCAACAAAGACTTAGAGAGGTTTGGGTACAAAACCCTAATAAAAGGAGGCACAAGAGGCACTCTAATCTCTCTCTCTAAAGTCTCAAAAACGTTCTAGGGTTTTCCTTATATATAGGAGTGTTTTACTTGAACCCCAAGACGTTTAAATAGAGTTTGGGCTGAGCTGGAACTCTGCAGAAAATGCATCTGACCCGAGATTCGATCGATCAAGTCTATCCTTCGATCGATCGAGCCAGGCGACTCGATCGAGCCAGGCAGAAATGCTCCAATACATCTACAGCCACTCGATTCCAACTTTACAATATTTAATCAACTTTGAGCAAGCCTAAACAAGACTAAACAACCTGTTTTGATCATGGTTTGCCAACAATACACATTAGAGTTTTAAATACATAAAATCCTAAGTCTTTAGAACCTAACACCTTTACCTATCCACTTTCGTATTAGCTAGTGACAGTGACTGTGTCTTCGCAGGCACTGGTTCGCATGAAAGCCTTACAGGTTAAGGGTGTTACCAATGAGGGAGTGATTGCCCGTCAGGAGAAACGCATCAAGAACCTGACAAACGAGCAAACTCAGTACAAGGATGCCCTCTACACTCTTAATGTGGAGGTGAAGGAGCTGAAAGAAAAACTGGAGGAGGAGGGTCGTTAGAGGAAGAAAGACCTTGAAGCCAAGGAGACGGCGGAGAAGGAGTTGACGGCCATTCAGGGTAAGGTGGAGATAGCCAAAGCTGAAGCTGTAAAGGATTTTAAGGAGTCTCAAGCTTTCATCAATTCCTGCGCCGAATTCTACGGTACTAGGTTCGAAGACTGCCTCAAGCAAGTCGCGTCAGCTTTCCCATATTTGGACCTATCTAGGATTAACATGGATGACCCTATTCTGGTGACACTTGCTGGTGACGTTGTTGTGGGTGAGAGTGATGACCCTCCTGAATCGGATCTTCCTCCCAAGGATGATAGCGTCGTCCTTGCTCAACCTGTCGCGAATCCTCCCATCACAACTCCTAATCCATCCGTTGAGTTCTTAAATGTGGAGAACCCTCCTGCTCTGGATAAAGCTAAAGGGAACAAGAGTGACGCTCCTGCTGCTTAGCGTTAATTTTTTGTTTGTTTTGCTATTTAATTTGCCAACAATGTTTTTAAGTGCCCCTTTGTTTTTGGGCTTTTATTTGTAAGTGAATTACTTTCATTGGTACTTTGTATCCGTCACTTTTATCGCTTTAGTTTCTTTACAATTTAATGCAAAGTCATGTTGGTAGTAAGATGATCGTCCAACGTGGACTCCTTTAGTTTTGCAAACTCGTCTATTTTGTGATGTTATCTATCTTAGAGACTAGATTTAACTCGTCACCTTTATAATCTCATCTATTTTATGAAGTTGTTAGCTTTATAACGTCGTCCACTCTATGGATTCGTCTACTTCATGAACTTGTCCACTATATTTGCTTTTCTAGTGACGAGGTCGTTAGCCCTTATGGTCATCGGGCTTGTGGACTTGGAAATTTATCCACTATTAAATAATGGTACTTTCATGAGGCTGTCAGCTTTAATGACTACTTAAGTAGATGGTAATTTAGTGAGACTGTCAGCTCCAATGGCTACTTAAGTAAATGGTAATTTTTATGAAGCTGTCGTCTTTAATGACCTCGTCTACTTTATTAAATAATGGGTTCATTCATTTTATGGTCCTTTAGTTTGTCCCTTTGAGGGATTTTAACAACGTTTTATCCTCTTGGGACAGAGTTGTCCACTTTATGGACTTATCAATGTCGTCCACTTTATGTACATTAATAAGTTTGTCCAATCTATGGACTTGATAATTTTTCATCTTTTTGAGATGAAGTCGTCCATTGTATGTTGGGGCCATCTGCTTTGTCGACCCGTCTACTTTGTGGATTTGCTTATGGATTTGACATTGTTTCACCTTTTTGGGGTGAAGTTTTCCATTTTATGGACATAATGGAGTTGTCTACTTTGTAGATGATAATATGAGTAGACGATAATATTTCATGAAGTCATCTTTTTTATGGACACTGATAATAAGCTTGTCCATTTTGTAGACATGATGAATTTTCAACCTTGTGAAGTCATCCACTTTTATGGACTTCTATGGACTTAAAACATCTTAGCCATATCTGAATAAATTCCTCTTATTATGATAAACCATGCATTCGTAGAAAAAGTAGTTCTTAAAAAGTAGAAGACCTGCCCTTTGGGCTTTAAAAGAGTTATTGTAAAAACTAAAGTAAATAGAAAAACTGAGGAATATAGCTAAAATTAACTAAGGTAAGCTAGAAATAAGGGGGTGCCATTTTTCACGCCATCCTCTCTACTGGTAGTACTTTCGTAGGTGTTCGGTGTTCCATAGATGGTGTAGCTTTTGTCCGTCTAGTGTCTCTAGGTGGTAGGTGCCTTTTCTCTGCCATGATGTGATTCAGTAAGGTCCTTCCCAATTAGGGCCGAGCTTCCCTTGGGTAGGATCTCTAGCAGTGCCCATGACCTTCCTTAAAACGAGATCTCCAACCTAAAAGTTTCTGAATCGAACTCGAGAGTTGTAGTGTTTAGCCATGCTGTCCTGGTATCATGCGAGCCTCTGTTCTACTGTCGCCCTAACTTTGTCAATTAGATCAAGCTGTAAATGCCTATCCTCGTCATTTTTGCTTTCATCATGATTGTTCACCCTATAGCTTGTGAGTCCAACCTCAGCTGGAATGACTGCTTCACTCCCGTATGTTAGCCAAAATGGTGTCTCCCCTGTAGGAGTCTGTGCTGTTGTCCTATACGCCCATAGTATGCTTGGCAGCTCTTCTGGCCATATGCCCTTTACTCCTTCGAGCCGAGTCTTGATAATTTTGAGCAAGGATAGGTTCGTGACTTCAACTTGTTCATTAGCTTGAGGGTGGGTGGGGGAGGAGTAGTGATTTCTGATTCCTAGTTGTGAGCAAAAGTCTTGAAAGGAGTCGTTGTCGAATTGTTTCCTATTGTTTGAGATTAAGACTCTAAGGATCCCAAACCTGCATATGATGAACCTCCAAACGAAGCTTTGCACGTTCCTCTCTGTGATAATGGCCAAGGCTTCAGCTTCCACCCATTTTGTGAAGTAGTCTATGCCCACTATTAGGAACTTTAGTTGTCACACCGCTATTAGGAATGGTCCCATGATGTTTAGTCCCCACTGGGCGAAAGGCCATGGGGCTGTCATAGGGGTCAACTCTTTGGACGGCTGTCTGATGATGTTGCTAAATATTTGGCATTTGTCATAGGCTTTTGACATAAGTCTGGGCATCTTTTTGCATGGTGGGCCAGTAGTACCTTACTTGAATCAGTTTGTGTACCAACGATCGTGACCCTGAGTGATTTCAGCAGATCCCTTCATGAACTTCTCTCATGACGTAGTCCGCTTTTTCGGGGCCCAAACATCTTAGGTATGGGCAAGAGAACCCTCTCTTATACAAGACGTCCTTTATCAATGATAGGCCACAAACGAATTGACCAATTGTGATTAATTAACAAATTAATTAGCCAAGTGAATTAATTAGGTTCAATTAACATGCAATTGCATGGCAGCACAAACAAATCACCAATAAACTAAATATGTAGTGGAAAATAAATAACACGGTGATTTGTTCACGAATGGGGAAAACCCTAACAGCAAAAACCCCATCGGGTGATTTTCAAGTCACCACTCCCGAAACTCCACTATTATCAAAAATCCCAAGTACCTTACCAACCTACAGTTGAACCCTTACCCCAATACCCAATTAGGCTTGTTCTGTAGTGACAATTCTCCCTTTTGATGCACGGCTCCCAAGTACGTGACTAACCAGATGCACGGATCCCAGTATGCGACTTCAATCACCAACTAGTAATAAGGGTTGGCTGTAAAGTTCTTCAGTTCATACACATGATGAAGATCAAGAAGATGCTTGGTCACAAAACCCAAAGGTGCACATACACAGCAACTTCTTCAGAAGAGATGAACTAGGTTAAGAACTTTGTCTTCGGTCACAATTTGCTTGAACAGAGTTTGCTCAATGCTTGTGCAACTCGTGTACTCTTTTACGGCTCTTAAAACAATCCTTTTATATGTCTAGGGTTAGGAGAAAAGAAGGCCCAAAGACACATTCATGGATCCCAAGAAATCAGATCAGAATTCTGATTTTTATAAACCTCGACAGATAGAAGCTGTCGAGTAGCTGTCGAGCAAGTGTCGAGACACGAGGCTGAAACAGCTTACTGAAGCTCGATAGATGCAGCTGTCGAGCTTTAATAAAATTACACTTTCAACTTGATTTCTTGAACAGGCTTGAAGGCTTCAATACTTGATCTTGAAACATGGTTTCTTGAAGTATTTCAACACATCCTAAATCTACCCAAATACAAGTAAAGTTCGTTTTCTCAAAGGATTAGCCAATTACATAAAGTATGACATATGTTCGTAACATGTGAACCACATATGTCCTAACAATCAAGACGAATCGCGTTGCTCAGACCTTCAGCTTTCTTACGGCCTCCCTTCCGTCTGGTAAGACGCCGTTTTTCAAGTAAGAGATTAACGGCGTGGTCCAATTGTTCTTGGAACCTATCTCCTGCATGTTGATGGAATCTATTAGTGGAGAAAGCTGAACGAAAGAGAGTATGTTATCAAAAATAGTCATATGTTCGACAGAAGTGGCTTTGGCAAGGCGATCGGCTTGCTTGTTTTTTCCTCTTAGGATTTGGATAATTTTGGCCTTCAGCTCGTCGACCCTTCTCCTTACTTCGTCCAGATATCTCTTCATTCTTTCTCTGCTGCACTCATAATCCCCTTTTACTTGGTTAGTGATGACTTGAGAGTCACAGTAAAGAACCACGTTTACCGCTCCCACTACTTTGGCGAGATCAAGCCCGATGACTAAAGCTTCGTACTCCGCTTCATTATTGGTGGTAGGGAAGTCGAGGCAGACCATACATTTAATCTGGTCTCCTTCAGGAGAATGAAGCACAACACCTACACCCTTAGTCTGCCTATTGGACAACCCGTCTGTATGTATACTCCACTGTGGACATTTATCTGCCCTCTTGTCTTCCCCGTCAGTGAATTCTGCTATGAAGTCAGTGACGACCTGTCCTTTGATGGTGGTGCGCAGGCGGTACTGGATGTCAAACTCGCTTAACTCTATCGCCCATAATGCCAACTAACCAGCGGCTTCGGGGTTCTTCATCGCCTTTCGTAAAGGCTTGTCGGTCAAGACGATTACCGTGTGGGCTTGGAAGTATAGCTTGAGTTTGCAGGCTGCCATAACTAAAGTGAAGGCGAGCTTTTCCATGGGTGGATACCTTTCCTCTGCACCACGAAATGCTCGGCTGGCGTAGTATACGGGTTTCTGAACCTTGTCTTCTTCTCTGATCAAGGCTACGCTGATGGCTATCGAGGAGACAGCCAGATAGAGAAAAAGCTCTTCCCCTAGTTGTGAAGGGCTTAGCAGCGAAGGGGAAAAGAGGTAAGCCTTCAGCTCTTCGAACGCTTGCTGACACTCTATAGTCCACTCAAAAGATCTCTTCAGCGTACGAAAGAAGGGTAGGCATTTGTCCGTCGCCCTTGATACGAACCTGTTTAGGGCGGCTACCTTTTCGTTTAAACTCTGCACTTCTTTTACATTCTTCGGGGGGACCATCTCTATTATGGACCTGATCTTGTCTAGGTTGGCCTCGATACCTCTTTGAGACACCATAAAGTCTAGGAATTTTCCGCTGTCACTCCGAATGCACACTTACTCGGATTGAGCTTCATGTTGTAGGAGCAAAGGGTGCCGAATGTTTCCTGAAGATCCTTTAGATGGTCCTCTTCTCTTCGGCTTTTTACCAACATGTCGTTAATGTAAACCTGAACATTCCTTCTGATTTGGTTTGCAAACATCTTGTTCATGAGTTTTTGATACGCCGCGCCCGCGTTCTTGAGGCCGAATGGCATTACCTTGTAACAGAATGACCTTGGCTGGTAACAAATGAAGTCTTCTCCTGATCTGCTTCATCTATCCGAATCTGATTATACCTTGAGAAGGCATCCATAAAGCTCAATAGTTGATGCTCAGCTGTAAAGTCTATTAGTACGTCGACTTGAGGGAGAGGGTAGCTATCTTTGGGGCATGCTTTGTTCAAATCTGTAAAGTCCACGCACATCCTTCATTTCCCGTTGGCTTTCTTCACCATCACCACATTTGCTAGCCAATCAGGATAGTATACTTCCTTGGTGAAGCCTGCCTCTTGTAGCTTGCCGACTTCTTTGGCTATTGCTCGGTCTCGCTCTTGGGTGAATATTCACTTTTTCTGTTGGATGGGTGGGAAAGAAGGTGACATATTCAGCCTGTGTACCATGACTAACGGGTCGATTCCTGGCATGTCTTCATGGCTCCAGACAAACACTTCCTAATTCTCCTTGAGAAAGCCCACAAGCGCTTGGCGAACTATTGGGCTAGCAAGAGTACCGATCTTGGTGAATCTGTCTAATCTGGAGCTATCGAGGGGTATCTCTTTGAGTCTCTCTACGGGTTTCGCCCCTATCCGTTGCTTTTCTATGCTCATGGTCTACAGATGGTCGTCCATCTCCAGCATTGCAACATAGCATTCGCGCGCAGCTACTTGGTCCTCTCGCAATTCCCCTACTCCGTACTTGGTGGGGAACTTGATCATTAGATGGTAGGTCGAAGTTACGGCCTTCCATGAGTTAAGGGTAGGTCATCCTATGATGGCGTTATAGGCGAGGAGTAATCAATAACAAGGAATGTAACATCCCTAGTGATTTGCTGAGGATAATCTCCAATCGTGACAAGCAATGTGACCACGCCTAGGGGGTATACTTTTGTTCCTCCAAACCTAACGAGTGGAGCGTTGGTTGGGACTAGTCATTTTCTGCTGATTCGCATCTGTTGGAACGCCGGGTAGTAGAGAATGTATGCGGAGCTTTCATTGTTAACCAAGACTCGGTATGTATTATAGTCTCCTACCTGGATGCTAACGACGAGCGCATCGTCATGCAGATGGTGAAGACGTCGGGCATCTTCTTCTGAGAAACCAATGATGGGGTTATCTACTCGCGGCATCTTTGGGACAGCGCCCGCTAGCTGAACATTCTGAACCATTCTGGGGTATGTCTTCCAAGCCTTTTTGGACGAGCCAGTGCTCGCCGTGCCCCCCACAATCATCCTTATGTCTCTTAGGGGTTGTCTGGGGCACTCGTTGTCCTGCTGGGGTGCCTGCTCTTGAGGAGGTGGATCTGCTCTCTCCCTGCTGACGAACTTCTGTAATTTTCCTTGCTTGATGAGGGCTTCGATCTGCTGTTTTAAGTCATAGCAATCGGCCGTGTCATGACCATGATCCCAGTGAAAACGGCAGTATTTATCTCTAGACCGTTTGTTGGGATTTCCCTTCCGCTTTCTAGAGAAGGTCAAGGCTCCTTCGTCTTTGATTTGCATTAAGACTTGGTCGATTGGGGCGATTAGCAGAGTGAAGCTCGTGAACCTTCTCGTAGGGGGCTTAGAGCGCCTGTCATCCCTCCGTTCTCTAGTTCTCGCCATCTTCCGCCCTCTATCCTGTTACGTATCTTCCTGTCTTTCCCTCTTCTTAGGCTTATCCTTACGAGCCAGCAGCGCATCTTCAACATTCATGTACTTGGTGGCCCTGTAAAGTACATCCGACATGGTTTTCTGGTCGTTCTTATATAAAGAAAATAGAAACTTACCCTTCCGCAACCTGTTTGTGAAGGCTGCTACAAGTATCTTGTCGTCAGTTTCATTGATGGAAAGCGCTTCCTTGTTAAAGCGGGCTATGTAAGATCTCAACGTCTCGTCCTCTCGTTGCTTGATACTCATCAAGCATACAGTAGACTTTTTATACCTATGCCCTCCAATAAAGTGCGAAGTGAACTGGACGCTTAACTCCTTGAAAGTACTAATGGAGTTAGGCGTTAGTCGGTTAAACCAAATCCTTGCTGGACCTTTCAGCATTGTAGGGAAGGCCCTACACATGATCTCGTCAACTACTCTTTGAAGGTGCATCAAGGTCTTGAAAATCTCTAGATGATCAAGGGGGTCCTTACTTCCGTTGTAGCTTTCTATCTGCGACATACGAAACTTCTGCGGCAAGGGGAAGGAGTTGACGGATGTGGTGAAAAGCGAGTCCGTTCGGTGGACCCGATCATCGAGGTCACTGGACACTCGTCCTTTGAGGGCATTCATCGTAAGGTCCATCTGTTCCCTCATCATCTGCATCTCTGCGACGATGTGAGGGGGAGCCATATCTAAGTCGAAGGGTCGGCTGGTATCCTGCTGCTCTTGTCTACTTGGGGCGTAGCTTCCTTCCGGCCCATCTTGGTTCCTTTTTTAGCATTGGTTCCTTCTTGATCTCCTTTCTAAGTGTTTAGTGCCGCATTCTTCTGGCGCAATTGTTCTTTCAGGTCGTGGTTTTGTTTGGTGAGACACTCTGCAGTAGCAGCGAGAGTTTGAACCTATCTCTCGAGGGCAATCATGGGTGGCTCATTCTCTTGAACGTCATTGGTAGTCGTCATTGAGCGAGTAAGCACCATGCAACTTTTTGTTCAGGTGGCGATGTTATGGCTTGCAAATTGCTGTCCCCACAGACGGCGCCAACTGATGATGCCAAAAAATCGTCAGTAAGCCACACGGTCCTCACGAGCTCCTAACAAGAACTTACACAACACAAAAGCTGAAGACCTTAAGAGGAGTACCGGTGTGGTACTGGCCAAATACCCTCCGAAGGTCAAGTTAGATTTCTTTTCACAACTCTAGAGTGCCAGAGCTGGGGTGAATTATGCGTACTTTGGTTTGTGAGGGTATTGGGGTTTTTATAGTAGTAGAGGGTTGACATCTCTTCCTTGGACTAGAAGTCTTTTCCTTATAGGAATCCTTATGAGCGTATATTACGAAATCCTTTTCCTGTAGGAGACTAACACTAAATGTGGAATACAAGACATTTCCTTATATACCCATGCGTGGTACCCAAGACATTTCCTTATGTTGGAACCGTTAGCTTTTGTACTATCAGCTTTCATCCCCATATACTGACCTCATCAGCTTAAAGCCGTAAGGTACTAATCGTTTGGTTGATGGCAAAAAACAAAGCCGACGGATTGGTTTGGAGTGCCATTTTATACCTTTCCTATGGTGAACGTATATTTACAATTTTACCCTTATCACCATATATAAAGCCAGACTATACCCTTCAACCTAGATTAGGGTGTCAGACAATTTAGCAAATCTTTTTGTTTGAAATTTAACTTCAGATTTTTTATTCAAGTATTAGAGGAGGAAAATCATGTTTTTCATACAAATGCAACATAAAAAAGGGGACACGGAAAATTTAACTTCAGAAATTGTCTTCAATTTAAGTTGACTATACAAATGCAACGTATAAAAGGGGACACGGAAAATTTTAACAAATCCAGCTAGCCATATATACATGGCTAAACTGAAAGTCCATTTCTCCATCTGACAATTTATAATGTCTTCAATTAAAGTCATTATATGCAAACGTATATTGGAGTCCATCTGACGCTATGATGTGTACTCTAGTACTTTTCTTCTTGCCAAAGGCCTTGTAGCTGAATTGACACTTCTCCATGCACAAAGTGCTTTGGAGTCTAGGGGGGAAAAGGGTTCGAACTGCGGGGTTAGTAGTATGTTGTAATTATCTCTAAAAAAAAAAAATAGTACTCTTCTTCTTCTTCTTCTTCTTCTCTTCAATTATTATTTTATAATTATTTATATATTTATTTATAAAATGATGCGTTCACTATTTAGTATGAGCAGAAGGTACTTGAAATAAGAGAAGCAAATGTGATAAAAATTTCTTTCTGTGTATTCATGTCACAGTACTATCTTAATAAAATTTCTTTATTCAAAAAAGAGAAGAAAATTTGATAAATGCATGAAGTATATATTCTTACATATACAAGTACAGTAAAGGAAAGTCTTGTGCATGGCATCTCAATAAATATCTATATCTCTACTCTATTAAAAAAGGACAGTTAAGCAGCTTGTGTTTGACAAATTGACATTGTAAAGATTAAAACGCAGAATCGAAGATTTCCTTTTACGTTTGTTTGTTGTGTACAAGAATATTTACGTTTCTATCCTTAAAAGCTTTAAATCAGAAGAGTGAAAAAGCGTGGGTAGTGTCATCATTTTGACTCTATCTTTCTTGTCTTATCTCTTTGTTTGAAGTGTTTGACAACCAACTACTTTACTAATAGACACAAAGTGAAGCAACACGGTAAGGGAGAGAAATAGTGAGAGATAAGAACAAAGAAAAAAAAGGGAGTTAGCCATGACCCATGAGTCAACTGCTTCTGCACATGGGTTCATCTTGCATGTGGATTGTTACTTGGACAAAGTTTAATTACAAAATTAGTTGTAATTTAAGACTACAAACTTACTTAATAAAATAAATATTACAACATATTTTGAAAATTTAACCGTTAAGTTGCCTATTCTTTACACTCTTAATACACATGTTAAATTTTGTGTCAATTAGATATTATTTACTATACGATCTATAAACTTATATTTTGTGCATAATTTTAAAATACAAAAACTTTCAATTTGAAAAATTTAGTGATGACATAACTATTGATTTTTAATTTTCTTGAAAATTTGCAAGCATGAAGGATATAAGAAGAAAATGTAATCCAATGGTGAATTTGTCAAAATTCACCTCCAATAAAAAAATATTGAGTAAAGTTGTAGCCTATGTCTACAACTAATTTTGTAGATAAACTTTGTCCTTATTACTTTCTTTCTTGCTGGTTATTATTTTTCTTTTTTAGAAAGTCTTACTGGTTTGTTTTAACAAAGATGGAGATTTTGTTTTGGTTTAGCTCATTCATTTTTATCTCTTTTTATTTATTTATTTGATGAAAGTATATTTATTTCATTTAGATGTAGCTTCTCTAGATATATGGGTTCATCTTGCATGTGGATTATTATTTTCTTTCTTGCTGTTTTTTTTTTTTTTTTTAGAAATTCTTGCTGGTTTGTTTTAATTTGTTATATGTAGTCATGTTTCTTTTTTTGGGTAAAGTCATATTTAGTCATGTTGAAATTACTATGTTGTTGCTAAAAAGAAATGGACACCTTTTTGGTATTTTCGTCATCAGTTCTAGACGTTTCTCGTCACCTACTTTTTTTTTTTTTTTTTTTGGAGAAAGTCCCATTTCCTACTTTATAATCTACTGCTAAATCATAGATTTGATAATAGATATGAATATTTTGAAACATTTAATGGTATAATTTCTAAGCAATTTAATAATTTAATAATTATAAATAAAATTTATTTCTAACCTTAATTGTAATCTTTCTACTGGCTAGCACGTGTCTTACACGTGCTGCAAAACTAGTTATATACAAATTATGACAAGTTTACTTGCTTTGTCACCAATAAAATTAGCACACTCCACTGTAAGATTGTTTGTACATTTCTTACTTTCACGCTTTAGGAAAGCTATGTACATCACATCATACAAAAGATTTTTTTTTTTTTTTTTTTTTTACTTCATATAAAAGAACACTAACAAAGAAAATTGTAACACTCTAATATGATTTCTAGACACTGAAAAATCAACACCCTCACTACAAAAGCATCTTAACGTGGATTAGCACATTTAAATAGGGATATGCACATTTATACTCATAGAAGATTGCAATATAACGCTAGTGTGCATATCCCTATTTTTTTTTTGAGAAACCACCCCACCCCCCCTCTTCCTGGGGTGGTTTCTCAAAAAAAAAAATAGGGATATGCACACTAGCGTTATATTGCAATCTTCTATGAGTATAATTGGTACTTTTTCGATAGCTTATTTGCTAAATATGAAAAAAAAAAAGATATAGTTTTTGGCAATGCTCGTAGAGAATCTGTTAACTTTCCCCTTAAAAGATAAGCTAGCTTGAGTCTTTACATGGGAAAAGTGTTTTAATTAATCGCAACCTTCTTTGTTGCAACCAATAAATGAATTATCACAGGATTTAGGTTACATAAAAACCTCTTCCTTAGTCAATTATCAAAAGGTTCACAACAATATGTATCTATTTCAATTAAAGTCTTCAAATATTGAGTGGCTACAATGAATTCCCCATTCCTTCATCCAAGTCTAACTTTTTGAATGCCTTTAGCGAAAATAAGGAGGGTAGACTTCCAAGTTCCAAGTCATCCGAGAGGTTAACCCGTCACTATTAATTTTGATGAAGTAAATTAGATATCCATGACAAATTCCTAGCTTAAGAAACCAGTGAGTATAGATGTGTACGTCAATTTTATGAAAACTATTTAGTAGCAAAAGGGAAGAGGTGAAAATTACGATATATGTCTTACTCTTAGGTTCAAAAACTCAAAGAATCATTTCAGTAAATTTGATCTGTAAAACTACTCAAATGGGTTGAAATCCTTTTACCATCACAGCAATAGACCACTCCAACTCCAAATTCATTTTACACAGCCGAAAAGAAAACCCACAATCCATTAAAATCAAACCCAATAAGCCCAAAGCCAATTAAACGCCCAAGCAAGCTCCTCCAAACCCAAGAAAACTCATAACGTATAATACTAGAAAGAAAAAATAAAGCGTTTATTTTAAGAAAAATACTACATCAACATTTTTACGATAGAAAGGGAGGCTTCTCAAATAGAAAGGGAGCGAGAAAGAGAAACTGCACGAAATACAGGAACCAGAGTGCTTATCCTCGTTCTAGAAGATCGAGATCAAGATCCCGGTCACACTCCCCATCAAATTCAAGGCGTTATTCTCGCAGAGGGCATTCTGATGATGTTCATCGAAGCAAACCAAGGACACCAAAAAAGAAAAAGAAAAAAAAAAGAACATTTTTACAATAAATTTTAAGAGAAAAAAAAAAAAGGAATTTCAATGATGAGTTCTGAAAGTTCAATATGTGTATAAAACACCCTTGAACATTTAGACCTCAAATTATAAAATATCAATTCAAACTTATAATCAAACAATTAATGTGCGGAACATGAACCTAAGCCAATCACAGAATTGATAACTAATCTATGCCAAATATAAACACATCCACAGCAGTAAATATAAGGCAAAGATAAAGGGAAGGAAGATGCAAACACACGGACAACACATGACGTGTTATCGAAGAGGAAACCGAAATCCTCGGCGTAAAACCTCTCTGCTGCCCTCTAAGCGGTCAAATAATCCACTAAAGAATGTTGTTGGGATACATGAACAGCAAAAGACCCTCCAAGCCTAATCTACCCAAGTACCTAAACCCTCCAAGCTTCTTGCTCCAACGAGGTTACGTCGAACCTGTTTCTTCTTTAGCTTCCCGGATTCCGCTACTAGACCATAGCATCAACCAATGTATATTGGTTCCTTCCAAATTGCTTCCCTTAGCACCAAATGAACCTTCTCACAGACGTAGGTGTGGTGAGATAAGAATTTGGTCAATGACCTCTCAAGGGTATGACAATGGAGAGGAAGAGAGTAGAGGAATTTGTAGAGTCTCTAAAGTAAAGATTGGGGATGAGGTAATCTTGTTTTCTCTAGGGTTTCTCTTACAAAATTTTTTCTGGAAGCTTTTTTCATAATGTGGGAATGAGGGGTATTTATACTGGAATGAGAATGGAATGTGAAACGTTAGATTTTCCCAAATAGGGCATTTTGGCAACTTGACCTCGTGACTGGATTAAGTCGCGAGTTCAAGCCGCAAGCTAACAGCCTGGCCAGCCTGGGACTTTTGTCCTATAGTGCAACAACTGGCGCGACTCTTCAGCTTCTGACATGCTTGGCACGTGTGCAGCTTCTGGCGACTTGCAAACTGCGAGTAACTCGCAAGATCCAGTCGCGAGATTCTGTTTCTTTGCACAAACTTGAGCATTTATTCACACTATCTTACTCACTACCCTTACAAGTTTCCCACCTAAATACAGAGTTACTAAGTGTTTAATTACAAGCAAATTGGCACGGAATAAAGCTACACAAGATGGTTAAATAAATTCAACCTTACTATCTCCCCCTTTGGCTATTCCGTGATAAAACCCTACAACAAACTCTAGACTTAATGCGTGAGTTGGGAACAGTTGAACAAAACTCACTCACACCTAACTCTAGATTCTGTAAAGCTCTTGAACATATGAACAAGTAACTCCTGAAACACAACAACATAGCAATACCATTGTATGCAGAAAACTTGAAATGCATATGGAGCAATAGAAGCATGATCAAGCAAAAATGAACTTAAGCATTAAAGCAATAAATCATGGCTAGATCAACCAAGCAGTCACTTAAACAAAAGTGATTACTATGTTCATTCACACAAGGAATGAACATCTGGACATGCAAAGTGATAAGCTCAATTGAAGAGTATCATTTGCAAGTCCAACACTCAACCAATGCATACAAACATATATGCATCTAGGAACAATCCTACAAGGGTACAAGAGTGACAGTACTTAAAAAAAGGATGCATAGCATTAAGATAAAAGTACTGATTTAACAAAGCACAAAGGCTGTATAAAGCATGGCACAAACCACAAAGGCCTACAAGTGTACATAATCAAACCCTTAAAGCTTACATAAGCAACATGGGTACAAATCAAAAACATAAACCTTAAAAACCTACAAAGGTAGCAGGTACAAACAGTAAATAGTACTTCCCTTATCATATCACTCACCCTATCATGAATCATAGGAGCTGTGATGAACTTGGAACATATATACTTGTAACCTGAAATACTTGCACAAAACACATTAGATCATCAAGGTAAAGCAAGTAATAAATGGACAAGCATAATGTAACAAATAAATTGCGATCAAGTAAACATAATGTGAAACATGTGAGCAACTTGATTAAACACCAAACACCAAGACAAAGTATTTTTTTATTAGCTCAATGTCTTCTCCCCCTTGGTACATGCATCTCCCCTATGGAATACCTCTCCCCCTACAAGTGTGCACGAGAAATAGAATTTCTCCCCCTAAGAATGTGCACAAGGGTCATATAGAAATGACAAAAACTCTCCGGTATGCTCCTTAGAGTATACTCTCCCCCTTTTTGTCAGGAATAGACAAAAGGTCAAGAAGAAACGAGGGTAAGAGATGGAGGCATGAACAATGACAATGATGCATGGGAGGTGCAATGATGCATGAGAAAATGAAGCTCAAACCTAAGATGAAACAAAATGCTACAAAGTATAAGGTAAACATAACATGTTAGGATGAAGAAATAAGGTATAAACCAATGCATGACAAGGGTAGCAAAGTTTTGTGCAAGAGGTGGCTAAGTGCAATGCATGACCAATGCATGAAAAATGCACATGTGGGGCAAGGTGTGTTAAATACACAACCAATGAACCAAACATGTTCCTAATGAGGAAACATGAGAAACCCCAAGTTTGACACTCATTGGAGTCTAAACAAGTGAGAAAATACGTAAAAAGCATTTTATCAAACACGTAGCATGCACACAATGAAGAACAAAGTGAAACAATGCATGAACATCATGAAAACCACCCTTAATACATGTTCTTTTTGCCACAAGGGGCCAACATCCAAAGCAAATCAATAAAAGAAACCAATCCCATACAAAAATTTTGAGAAAAAAATTAAGTTTTCTCAACCCTTATGATGAAAATCCCAACAAAGAGCACAAAACTCACCAAAACATAATCCAAGGATTCAAATCAATGAAAAGAGTTAAAAATTACCTTAGAGATGTTAATGGAATGAAAAATCATTCAAATTGGTTGGGTTTTGATGTAAAAATATTGAAATAAGGGTTTAAGAGAGGATGGGAGAGGTTTAAAACAAGTTTCCCATGAAAAAGCTCTTAAAAAGACTGATTTTGGGCATTTGGCGACTGGGCGAGTCCCTAGTAAGTCGCCAAACCTTCTGTGTGTACTCGCTATAGTGTTTGGCTGGTTGCAAGTTGCCAAAATGAGAGGCTAAAAATTCTGACACTTGTTTTTCAACCCATAACATGTTTAAACACTAAAAAACAATGTATGCATTAAACATGAACAAAAAGAGTGATAAAAATCACTTCCAAAAGCATATAAAATGATCAAAAACCTTTTTGGATTTATCCACATAAAGTTGAGCACACACACATCACATTTAAACAAGTACAATCGAACAAATGAATAAAGCATTCATTGAACATTAGGCATGTGTGTTGTGTGTGCGTATCAAGTGTGGAATAGTCCATCGTCTAGAGTGAAACTTCAATGATCAATTCAATCAAGTCATACACAACTAGTACTTAGTCAAATGGTCTATCTCAATTATAGAAATGAACATATATGACCTCCCACAAGAAAATGATTACATATCTTTGAAGCTTTTTATTTGGCTTCTTTACAATTCATATCAATTGATCTTTTTGAATCAATACATCTCATTTTAGAGATCGATGCCTAAAATTTTTGATATTTCAATTTGGTGAATAAGCCTTTGGCTTTTTGGGCATCATACATTTTATTTTGGTCGCTTTCCCTTTTTCCTAGTCAAATACTAGTATGTGCGACAGGCTTTTGCAGTTCAATATCTCTTTTCATTTGAAGATTTACATTTGGTGAGCTTTTTAAGCAAAAACAACAAAATAAAGATTGGGAAGATATATAGGCACAAGTCTATGCATGTCTCAAAACCAACAAGACTATTGCCTAATTATTCATGACAAGCTTGAAGATCGATTTACAACAATCACACAAAGATGTCAAGATTTTTCTCACAAAGATATAGGTGTATAAAGAACAAGCTAAGCTCGTAAATACACAAAACCATTTATACGAAAGTACAAGGCAAAACTCACATATGATATGTGCTCAAACATATATGATGAACCTTTTTTAATTTTTCACTTTTAATGTGGTTTTGGATTTTTTACTCATACAAAATTAAAACAAAAAGTAAGATCAAAACAAAAACAATGCATATGAATAAATGCAAGATGCAAAAAATGCATGAAGATATAACATGTAATGCATGAAGGGTCCCACAAAGATCGAAAGAATTAGATCAAGGACCAAAAGAGCAAAAGCTCAACCATAGGAACCCTTCCTCATCCAAACGGAACGATTGTTTGGAATGAGTGTCTCATGAGAAGTGAGACGAGAGTTGGAAGAATGAGAACCGGAGATGCACATAGTCAAGGAGTTAAGAGCATTAAACACTTTCTTTAACAACATGCTATTTTCACTCAAATCCGGTTTACTCTTTTTAGCACAACTTCTAAGAAGCTCAAGTTTCTCTTTTCTTTTGATTCTTTTAAAAGCTTGAAACTTAGAGCATTGAGGTCTTAGATGACCAAAGGCACCACAATGGTGACAAGTAGTGTGTTTAAGTCCACTAGACTTTTTCGAAAGGGATCTAGCAATATGGTTTTGTTCTCTCTTCAACTTATAACATTGAGGTCTTATATGACCAATCACACCACAATGGTGGCAAGTTGGAACAAACTTAGATCTATCCAAAACCTTAGGTTGAGACCTAAACAGAGGCTTTGACTTAACAGCCTTTCTCTCCACCTTTTGATTTCTTTTATGTGGAGGAATGTACATCGATTTGTCCTTTGAGGTAGAACACACAATAGGCACAAAATCGGGTACCACAACATGATTGCAACAAATAATTTCATCCCTTTTAACATTAGGTTCAGCAATCAAACACTTGGCATGCATCTTAAGAGATTCATTTTCACATTTTAGCTCATCAACAAGTTTGTTAGACAAAACAAGTTTAGCATCGAAGTCTATATTCAAACATTCAAACTCTTTCAGCTTTTTAAGAGAATTTTCAACAAGTTTCTTATATTTTTCAATCAATTTGTTTGCTTCATTGAGCTTAGCAATCAAATCATCATTTTCACAAAGTAACTTGCTCAAATTCTTTTGAAACTTCTTAGCAATTTTCTTCAAAGGTTTGATGTTAGGAATATCAACAATATCCAAAGATTCATGTAACATATGATCACAATCATGAGGATTATCACTCATAAAGGCATTTTCACAAACACGTGGCATGTTACATTTATCATCAACCAAATCATACAAAGAGGCATATAAAGCACAATCCATGGCAAATAAACACAAGGGGTCAAGGATCACACTTAGGTATTTAAACCACAACAAGTGTACTCGCTCTGATACCAAATGAAAGTTCAATATGGGTATGAAACACCCTTGAATGTTTAGACCTCAAATTATAAAATATCAATTCAAGCTTATAATCAAACAATTAATGTGCAGAACATGAATATAAGCCAATCACAGAATTGATAACTAATCTATGTCAAATATAAACACATCCACGGTAGTAAATATAAGGCAAAGATAAAGGGAAGGAAGATGCAAACACACGAACAACACATAATGTGATATTGAAGAGGAAACCGAAGTCCTCGACGTAAAACCTCTCCGCCGCCCTCCAAGCGGTCAAATAATCCACTAAAGAATGTAGTTGGGATACATGAACAGTAGAAGACCCTCCAAGCCTAATCTACCCAAGTACCTAAGCCCTCCAACCTTCTTGCTCCAACGAGGTTATGTCGAACCTATTTCTTCTTTAGCTTCCCGGATTCCGCTACTAGACCATAGCATCAACCAATGTATATTAGTTCCTTCCAAACTGCTTCCCTTAGCACCAAATGAACCTTCTCACAAACGTAGGTGTGTTGAGATAAGGATTTGGTCAATGACCTCTCAAGGGTATGATAATGGAGAGAAAGAGAGTAGAGGAATTTGTAGAGTCTCTAAGGTAAAGATTGGGGATGAGGCAATCTTGTTTTTCTCTAGGGTTTCTCTCACAAAATTCTCTCTGGAAGCTCTCTTCATAACGTGGGAATGAGGGGTATTTATACTGCAATGAGAATGGAATGTGAAACATCAGATTTTCCTAAACAGGGCATTTGGCGACTTGACCTCGTGATTGGATTAAGTCGCGAGTTCAAGCCGCGAGCTAACGGCCTGGTCAGCCTGGGACTTTTGTCCTGTAGTGCAACAGCTGGCGCGACTCTTCAGCTTCTGACATGCTTGGCACGTGTGCAGCTTCTGGCGACTTGCAAGCCGCGAGTAACCCACGAGATACAGTCGCGAGATTCTGTTTATTTGCATAAACTTGAGCATTTCTTCACACTATGTCACTCACTACCCTTACAAGTTTCCCACCTAATTAAATACAGGGTTACTAAATGCTAAATTACAAGCAAATTGGCATGGAATAAAGCCAACAAGATGGTTGAATAAATTCAACCTTACAAGTTCAGATTAACAACCAACTACTTAAAATTTGTTGTAAAAGTATCATGGACGTAACATTTCTCATATTTTAATTCAGTAATAAGGAAAATTAACTTGGGGTTGATATCTATAATCTATAATAATATAATTAAAATTGAAGTGACTTTTGATTGATCTCATAATATTGTGACACATAAACTTTTAAGATCGCAAAATTTTACACATCACTATTCTAATATATATATACATACATACATATATATATATACATACATATATATATATATATATATATTAGATGAATTTAAATTATATTGTATTTTAAACTCCTTATTAAAATCTCGGTATATCATATTTTCTTTAAATAATAGATATATAATTCCTTATACAAAAACAATCACAATAAATGACTAATCCTATAATATATAGTTTTATATACACACATAATCATAATAAATTTCATATTAATAATTATCATAATTATTAACTTTCATATTTTGAAAATATTAAAAATAAAAGAGAGAAAAAACCATATTCTTCCATTCATTGGAATCTGATTCGGGACACACAAATTTTTTCATAGTTAAAAGTTGAATCAATAACAAGTATTATAAAGTAAATGTTGATGATAACATCATTTTTTCACATGCATTCTAACAAGCAGATTTAGCATAAAGTTTGCATATAAATTTTCATAGTTTTATTCATTGGTCTTTGCCAAAATTCATTGCACAAACACCAAAATCAATTTTCAAAAGAACATAAACCTCAATATTTGAATTGAATGTGAATTTGTTAATACAAAACCATTAACTAAAAAATGATGTTGGTATGTGGCTGCCGATGGTTCAATTTCTTGAATTAGGGGTAATATTTGATTTGGGTGTGTGTGGCTTTTATAGCTAACCTGAAGTTAAATAAACAACTGAAGTTAAACAAACAATCAGGATTGAAGATATAGCGTGGGTACCATACCCACTAAAATAACTGGGGGCACACCGTTGGATGACCCTTACTTCTTAATTTCCAACAAATGAATTTTTAGCTTATATTACAATGAATGAAAACTTATATGGAAAAATTGATATAATAAAAATATCAAGTCACACTTTGTTATTCCTTCTCAAAAAAAAAAAAAAAAAAAAAAAGTCACACTTTGTTATTTATTAATCTTTATTAAATCTAAAACATAATATTTAAAATAAACATATAGTTAAAATAACAATGTGTGATCAACATATGAAAGTAATTAATAATTCTGATGTTCAATACATACGAACACATATTTTTATGTTCAACCTATGACATCCATTCTTGATAATTACTTATTATTGTCAGATAAACACACTAATTATTTTTTATGTATGTGAGGATCGAATCCCAAATTTTTTCTTTAACGGAAATAAAATTTACCCATTAAACTAACTAGAACCCTGTATACTATACTATGCACATTACATTGAAAATACTAGAAACTTTTATCCTACACCAAAATTCGCACAATGAGTTTTTTATTTGAAAAACCATCAAACAAATACCAAAGTTCTTTGAAAAAAAATGTACAAAGGATGTGCATATTGACTATTATAATTGAAAATAAGAAATTATGGAGGTAATAAAAATAATTGCTTTTAATAATATGTTCAAATATTTTTCACGGGCTTATAGCTGCTGCGATTGACAATGAGATAATTTGATCTTATACAATTAGTGGAAACTCTTATTATTGATTGTTTCGAAATCCTGGCAAAGGTAAAATACATAAACTATAATCAAATTTAAATAAGAAAATATTTTGATAGGCCACAAATTGAATGACCCCTTGTGATTTAAACTAATTAATTAATTAAGCCAAGTTATTAATTAATCAATTTATCATGCAAACGCGTGGCAGCACAAACAAATCACCGAATAACTAAATATGCAGCGGAAAATAAATGACACGGTGATTTGTTCACGAATGGGGAAAAACCCTAACGGCAAAAACCCCACCGGGTGATTTTCAGGTCACCACTCCCGAAACTCCACTATTATCAAATCAAGCGGTTACAAATAAGGAATCCCAAGTACCTTACCAACCTACAGTTGAACCCTTACCCCAATACCCAATTGGACTTGATCTGTAGCGACAGTTTCCACCTTTGATGCACGGCTCCCAAGTACGTGACTAACCAGATGCGCGGATCCCAGTACGCGACTTCAAACACCAACTTTAGAATGAGAGGTTGGCTGCAGAGTTCTTCAGATCATCCTATGCATGAAGATCAGGAAGATGCTTGGTCACAAAACCCTAAGGTGCACAATACACAGCAACTTCTTGAAAAAGATGATCTAGGTTAAGAACTTCGTCTTAGAGCACAATTTGCTTGAACAAGGATTGCTCAATGCTTATGCAACTTGTGTCTATGTTGACGGCTCTTAAAACACTCCTTAAATATGTTTAGGGTTAGAAGAAAAGAAGGCCCAAAAACACATTCACGGATCCCAAGAAAATCAGATCAGAATTCTGACTTTTTAATTCTCGACAGCTAGCAGGTGTCGAGGTAGGTGTCGAGCAGGTGTCGAGCTTTAAAATTTCTGCACTTCAACTTGCTTTTTCTTGGACAGACTTGATGACTTCAACACTTGATCTTGAAACATAGTTTCTTGAAGTATTAAATGCACCTAGAACTACCCAATTACAAGTAGAGTGCGTTTTGTCAAAGGATTAGCCAATTTACATAAAATATGACATATGTTCTTAAGTGTGAACACATATGTCCTAACAATCTCCCCCTTTGGCAATCCGTGACAAAACCACAACAAACAAATGAACATATGAGAGAAGTCATAAATCACTCAACTCATATTCACTTGTTAAATACAATAAAATCTATCCTAACACAAACTCTTGAAGAACTTTGCAAAAAGAGAGTTTATGGCAAGTAGACTTTGACAACCTGTATTTCTGAAACACTTTTAAACAAAACTCATCAAGGCATCTTGTGTGAAACAGAATTAACTAGATTGCATACAAATATAAAGAACATGTGTATAAAGAAAGAAAAGAAACAACACATGAAGAGATAGATGTATAAGAAAAACATACATCCACATATATAGAAAGATAAGTACAATGTATGTAAAACTGATATACAAGACCAATGTATCTATAAAGAATGAAAAGAAAAGATACATCTAAAGCCTCACTACATCCCTCAAAAAGTATGAACACTCCCCCTATCAAAAATGTCCTATACTAACTCTCCCCCTAAGATGACTACTCTCATAATCCAAAACTACTCCCCCTTTTTGTCACGAGTGACAAAGGGTAGAGTGTCATGTAGACATCTCATCAGTAGAGTTAGCATCTCCATCATCATCATCAGAAGCATCATCGTCATCACCATCATCATCATCATCCTCAGCATCAGAATCTGAAGCCACTGGAGGAGGTGGTGGAGGAGAAGCCTCAGAAGCAAAACCACCCATGGTCGCCTGCCGTCGTGCAATACGACCAACACGAACGTTCACCTGATACAACTCAGTGGTGAGTGTATCAAGGCGAGCATCCATGCGTTGCAGCTGCGTCATGATATCTCCAAGAGATACATCGCTGGAGGAAGGAAGAGGAGTCGATGTAGATGGAGCAGATCTGGATGGAGCCGAACGGGAGGGCGGAGTGGAATCTGGCTGTCTCGACCTGAACTGTGCCTGACTACGTTTTACGGTAGCGACATCTATGGCAGATATGTGTGTGAAGTGGTCGGACACAGGGAAAGGGATGGAGAAATGGCGTAGAATCCTCGTGATAGCGGAAGGAAAGATAAGCTTATCACGGGACGCCGCATCTAAATGAACATCTATGATAGAGAAAATGAAGTGGGAAGGAAAATCTATCGTGAGATGCTCAAGTAGAGAAAGCAAGAAACGAGCACGAGGCTCAGTGATAGAGTTATAGTGAGAGGGAGGATGAAGTACAAAAGTCATCACCATGTTAAGGAATCTAGGACCTTTAGCAAAAGGTCTACATGATGTGTACATATGCTCACCCCACTCAGAAGGGCGCTCACAAAAGGCAGAAATGAGCTCATCCTTGGACACAGTCCTCAGTCGCTCACAAGTAGGATAGTCAGGGAACTCTATCCTAGGAACATGAAGCACATCCGCAACCAGCTGCGGTGTGACAGCAATGCGCGTACCTCGAACGCGAGTGAAAAAGAGAGGTACTGAACGATCAATCCCGTGCATGTTGGAGTAAAACTCCTGAATCAGCACGAGAGGACAAGTGACCGGGACGTCACACAGTGACTCCCATCCCCTACTGTGAATGACAGAGGGAAGGTCAGTGTCGACGAAGTCCGCCAGAACAACGTGGCGTTCCGAATGAACACCTCGTTTAGAAAAGTTCTCAGTAAACGCCTTTTGGGCATCTACATCACGGAACCGAAGAGTATGAGGAGCAGTATCAGAGGATGAAGAAGCTCCAGAACGCAGAGGGTTCCGAGCCGGAGTGGATTTACGTTTAGGTGCCATAGATGCAACTAACGTAAAAGAAAGAAAAAAAAAGAGAAAGAGAAAGAGACAATCAGAAAAGTTCCAAACAATTCAAATATGATAATATCTTGAACAAAATGGACGTATGCATGGGAATGCATGATCATGTGACATGCAAACATAAAAAGCATCATGGGCTCAGCCCAATCCAATCCTAGCAGCACACATACAAGAATCACACAACTAAATGCATGAAAATATCATTCTAATGCACATGGAATGCAATGCATGACATTTTAAAGACTTTTCATTGAAAAACCAACCCAAAATTTCAACAAAAACTCAAAGATTTTGAAAAACCCAAAGTTTTCAAAGAAAATCCCAAAACCTAAGTTTCAAATCATGAAATGCATGAAAAGGAATGGAAAAGAAGATCATACCACTTGATTTGAAGCAAGAAATGCTGAAAATCACTTGGGATGAAGATTGGATTGAAGAAAACTGCTCAGGAAGTCGAACCGCCTCGGACAGATCGAAGAGAGATCGAGAAATGAAGGAAAAAATCGCGACAGAAGTATTTATAGAACCTTCAGTAAATCTCGACAGCTGAGGTGTCGAGAGGTATCGAGATGCTGTCGAGAAAGGTGTTGAGAGAATATGCCTTCAACAGCTAAGGTATCGAGGAGGTATCGAGGTACCAAACAGCTGAACCAACACCAGAAGCTCGATCGATCGACGAGGTGTCGAGAAGGTATCGAGCAGACAGAGAGAATCTCGATCGATCCACCAGGTGTCGAGGAAGTGTCAAGATTGCGATAAGAAAAAGGCTTTAGAGGCTCGACAGCTGACCAGGTATCGAGGAGGTATCGAGAAGGTGTCGAGCCAGCTATGAAATGCAGTTTTTCGAGAAGTGAAAAACACAAACATGAATGCAATCAAGACATGCACCTCAACCATGATCCAACCAACATATAAATCTCTCAAAAATCATCTCTCAATGAAAATTTAAGCACATGGATCTCCCAAAAACACACACACACACTAAACAAGTCTAACCAATTTTATATTTCAAAAATAAGTCATGACAGTTTAGTGAGCATACAAAAGCACATGTAAACCTTTGTGATGGCCAAATCACATTGTACCTGCACATGTATCAAAAGTAGCAAAGAATATTGCGTGTTGTGTGTGAAAAACATCGCAAGATTGCATATGTGTATACATGTTATGACGATCTGAGATATGAGAAAATAACTTTAACTCACACACAATCATAACTGTTTGATGGGGACTATCACCTTTGAGGTACATCCTATAACTCCCACATCTCCTAGAATATACGCTTGCAACCATTTTTAAAGCATTTTAATCTTTTTGCTTTTTATTTCTTTGCATATTTTTTTTTTAAGCATATCATACATGGGCTTATGAGAAAGAAAAGAAATACCCATTGATATTTGACATTTCAATTTTGCTATGCCTAAGCACACAAATGTCATTGACATCACACTTTTGCTATGCCGAAACATACAGATGTCATTAATGATTGGCGGGCAACAGTGGTGAGATGGTTATTAATGCCTTTCTCTTAGGATTTTCTAGTCCTACCCGTCAAAAAGAGTGATATGAGTGTTAAGTCTAAGAAATAACCTAATCTTACTCATCACAAACACGAGCCACAAAGCTCACTTGCTTAGTTGTGCATAAAGATGCTCATCTAAGCTACAAGAGATACAAAGTTTAGAAAACTTTGTTTCATTGGCCATCTAAGGTACACAAGTACCAAAGTACACAAAACACACACTGTTTTTGTATTTTTCAATTTTTCAATTTTTTTATTTTTTTTATTTTTTTTATTTTATATCAAAAACAAAATAAACAAAACTGAAAGTAAACACACAAAAACATGTTAACAAAGCAAAACAATGCATAAAACTAGATGCAAATGCATGAAGAAGAGAAGGAAGAGAGGGAAATCAATCCATGGAGATAACACCAATGTTTTGACGAAGGAATTCAAAACGTTTACTGTCAAGAGGTTTGGTAAACAAATCAGCCTTCTGATCATCGGTGTTAATAAACTCAAGAGTGAGAGTACCATCTTCGACAAGCTCCCTAATGAAGTGATGTCGAATCTCTATGTGTTTGGTTCGAGAATGTTGAACCGGATTCTTAGAGATATTTATGGCACTGGTATTGTCACAATAGATAGTAAGATGATCTTGACAAATACCATAATCATGAAGGAGTTTTTGCATCTAGAGGAGTTGTGTGCAACAGCTACCAGCAGCAATGTACTCAGCTTCAGCAGTGGATAAGGAGATGGAGTTCTGCTTTTTGCTCATCCAAGAGACAAGATTGTTGCCTACATAAAAACAACCCCCTGAGGTACTCTTCCTATCATCAGCATTCCCAGCCCAATCCGCATCGGAATATCCAGCTAAGACATTATTAGTGTCCTTGCTATACCACACACCGAACTCAGCGGTAGTTTTGACATACTTTATAATTCTTTTTAAAGCAGTCATATGTGATTCTTTGGGATTAGCTTGATATCTAGCACACACTCCAACACTATAGCTAATGTCAGGCCTACTAGCAGTAAGGTAAAGAAGACTACCTATCATGCTTCTATAAAGAGAAGGATCAACACTCTTGCCTAACACATCTACAGTGAGTTTAACATTAGGGCTCATAGGGGTACGAACAGAACTAGCAGAATCCAAACCAAATTTTTTCACAAGATTCTTAGCATACTTAGATTGAGATAGAAATATACCTGAATCTTGCTGACGAATCTGCAATCCAAGGAAGTGAGTCAGCTCTCCAATCATGCTCATCTCGAACTCGGCTTGCATGAGCTTTGAGAAGTCATGAGCAAGTTCATCCTTAGTTGATCCAAAGATGATGTCATCAACATACACTTGAGCAACTATCAACTCGCCATCTTCCTTTTTGATGAAGAGAGTTTGGTCAGCTTTTCCTCTTATGAACCCATGCGACACCAGATATTGTGTGAGTCTGTCATACCAAGCTCTAGGGGCTTGCTTCAACCCATAAAGTGCCTTTTTGAGATACAACACATGATCAGGAAAGTGTGGATCAACGAATCCTTTTGGTTGAGCCACATACACATCCTCTTTAAGTAGCCCATTCAAAAAGGCGGTCTTCACATCTATCTGATAAAGCTTGAAGTTCAGTTGGCATGCTAAGGCAAGCAGAATTCTAATGGACTCCATACGAGCAACTGGGGCAAATGTTTCATCATAGTCTACTCCTTCCATTTGAGAGTATCCTTGAGCCACAAGTCGAGCCTTGTTTCGAATCACATTGCCTTCTTCATCGGTCTTGTTGCGGAAAATCCACTTTGTACCAATTATATGCTCGCCCTCTGGTCTAGGTACAAGAGTCCAAACATCATTCCTCTGAAACTGGAGCAGTTCATCATGCATTGCTTCAACCCAACTTTCATCTTGTAGTGCTTCCTCCACTTTCTTGGGTTCAACCTGTGACAAGTAGCAAGAATAAGACTAGCAACACATTTATCAACTGTTCGTTTCCTTAATGTGAGTTCATTCAAATTTCCCACAATAACTTCTGGAGGATGATTCAGTTTAATTCTGGAGGAAGGTCCTTTTTCCTGAAGAGATTCAGACTCAGGTGAAGTCGGGATTTCTGCAGACTCTTCCACAACACTGGGAGTACCAGGAGCAATAGGAGATGCGGGTTCTCGGTCAACAATGTCTTGAACTTCCGTAGGTTCAGGGGGGAGAATTTCCTTGGGAAGTTCATTACTGCCTTTCTCAGAATTAGTCTCTAAAGACTCATCAATGACTACATTAACAGTCTCTATAACCTTCATAGTCCTTTTGTTGTATACTCGATAGGCCTTGCTGGTAGAAGAGTAGCCCAGAAATATGCCTTCATCACTCCTAGAGTCAAACTTTCCCACATTCTCTCTATCCTTGAGGATGAAGCAAGTACTTCCAAAGATTCTGAAATACTTTACATTTGGCTTTCTACCTTTCCACAACTCATAGGGAGTCTTTTTGGTACCGGGTCTAAAGTACACCCTATTCACTGTATGACATGCAGTGTTTATGGCTTCTCCCCATAGGTTTCGAGCCACATCTTTGTTATGCAACATGGCTCTGGCCATCTCTTGAATAACTCTATTCTTTCTTTCTACCACACCATTCTGTTGAGGTGTAATAGGTGCAGAGAATTCTTGAGATATACCTGATTTCAAGCAGAAGGATTCCATGTATGAGTTTTCAAATTCTTTACCATGATCACTTCGAATTCGATCAATCTTCAAACTCTTTTCATTCTGCAGTCTTGTGCACAAGGCCTCAATGTGCTCGAGAGCATCAGACTTGGATCGAAGTAAGATGACCCAAGTGTATCTGGTGAAGTCATCTACCACTACCATGATATATCTCTTACCACCAAGAGACTCAGTTCTGGTTAGACCCATAAGATCTAAATGTAACAATTCCAACGGTCTGGAGGTAGCGGATGCCTGAGTGCTTGGATGCTTAGCTTTTGTCTGTTTCCCAAGTTGACATGGTCCACATACCACATTGCTCATTCTACTAAGCTTTGGTATCCCCAAGACAGATTCATGCTTAGAAACAATGGATAGATGCTTATAACTAGCATGTCCCATTCGTTGATGCCATAGATCTTCATTTGGTAGACGAATGCTATTGCACACTATATCAGCATCAGGAACCAATCCATAACAATTGTCCAAAGTACGGACCCCACTGATGAGCTTTTTTCCGGACTAATCCATGACAAGACACTTTCCTTTTGAGAATAGCACCATGAAGTCTTGATCACATATCTGACTTATGCTTAGTAGGTTCACCCTTAGTCCTTCTACATAGAGAACATTTGCAATGTCCGGCAGTCCTGGCAGAGATATGATTCCTTTCCCTTTAATCTGTGACTTGCTTCCATCACCAAAGGTCACATTACCACCCTTTTTAGGCTCAAAGATCTTGAAGAGAGATCGATCTCCGGTCATGTGTCTTGAGCAACCACTGTCAAGATACCAAAGGCATGTATCCATCACTTTGAATGCAGACTTCATCATGAAACATACTTCATGCTTGGATGACAAATCAGAGGGAATGGTTCTTTCTCTCAACTGCCTTCTACTAGCTAAGCCTTTAACTTTTACTCTTCTCAGACAAACTCCTCTGCACATTTTCATTCTGAGACAGTCTAGTTTCTTCTTAGCCACACTGAGATCTTTTACCATAGTCATTACATGTGAATTCAAATAACTTTTAGACTTGTGTTTTCTGAGACACTCAAACAAATAGTGATTAGAAAAATAAGATGTATTTGAAAACATAGATCTCTTGAAACTGGTCATACCCATGACAAGCAGGGGTCAATGGACCAAACACAGCAAAGATTAAACCTAATCAGAGTGTGCCTGCTCTGATACCACTTGTTAGGCCACAAATTGAATGACCCCTTGTGATTTAAACTAATTAATTAATTAAGCCAAGTTATTAATTAATCAATTTATCATGCAAACGCGTGGCAGCACAAACAAATCACCGAATAACTAAATATGCAGCGGAAAATAAATGACACGGTGATTTGTTCACGAATGGGGAAAAACCCTAACGGCAAAAACCCCACCGGGTGATTTTCAGGTCACCACTCCCGAAACTCCACTATTATCAAATCAAGCGGTTACAAATAAGGAATCCCAAGTACCTTACCAACCTACAGTTGAACCCTTACCCCAATACCCAATTGGACTTGATCTGTAGCGACAGTTTCCACCTTTGATGCACGGCTCCCAAGTACGTGACTAACCAGATGCGCGGATCCCAGTACGCGACTTCAAACACCAACTTTAGAATGAGAGGTTGGCTGCAGAGTTCTTCAGATCATCCTATGCATGAAGATCAGGAAGATGCTTGGTCACAAAACCCTAAGGTGCACAATACACAGCAACTTCTTGAAGAAGATGATCTAGGTTAAGAACTTCGTCTTAGAGCACAATTTGCTTGAACAAGGATTGCTCAATGCTTATGCAACTTGTGTCTATGTTGACGGCTCTTAAAACACTCCTTAAATATGTTTAGGGTTAGAAGAAAAGAAGGCCCAAAAACACATTCACGGATCCCAAGAAAATCAGATCAGAATTCTGACTTTTTAATTCTCGACAGCTAGCAGGTGTCGAGGTAGGTGTCGAGCAGGTGTCGAGCTTTAAAATTTCTGCACTTCAACTTGCTTTTTCTTGGACAGACTTGATGACTTCAACACTTGATCTTGAAACATAGTTTCTTGAAGTATTAAATGCACCTAGAACTACCCAATTACAAGTAGAGTGCGTTTTGTCAAAGGATTAGCCAATTTACATAAAATATGACATATGTTCTTAAGTGTGAACACATATGTCCTAACATATTTCAATTAATCTTGGTACATTTTAAATTTCAAAATTGAGATCAAAAGAAAAGGATTAGCATTTTCTTATTGAAATTATTACCAATATCCTCCATTTTTCTAAATTTGGAATTTCGAGAAAAGGGGAAAAACTTAAATTTGAAAATTCCAACATATAAAATTTCTTTTACTTAAGTTCCAATGAATGAAAACTTGTAAGGATAAATTTATATAATAAATTTTCAAGCCGAACTTTATTATTTATTATTTATTGAATTTAGAACATAATAATTAACATAAACTTATATTAAAACATAACAATCCGTTATGGACATATGAAAGTAATCATGACTCTTGATGGAAATTTAGACCCCTTTAAATCACAAAAGAATTAACCTAATTAATTAGCCAAGTGATTAACTTAGTCAAATTATGCAATTCTAGGTTATCACAATCATATAATCATATCAAGAATATATAAAGCATCAGAAAATAAATAACACAAGATATGATGACCCAGGAAACCACACGGTAAAAACTTGGGGAGGATTTGACCTAGCTATCCTCAAGGTAAACTTGAATCCACTATGAAAGAATCGAAATTCATACAAAAGGACTTACAAGCTCCCCGCTTGACTTCCTAATGCTCCCCACCAGTAGAACTTACTGACATGACCACGTGCAAGCTCCGAATCCACGGACTCCTTCTTTCTTGGATTCTTCAATCAGCTACAAGCTCCCCGCTTGTTATTCTTTAAGCTCCAATGGTAGCAACCGAGTTGATCATCAAAATGTTGAAATAATCTCTACCTTGAAAACCCTAAGTTTTGTGTAAAGAAAAGCTCCTCTAAGATCTCACAAGAGATTCACACAAAACAAAAAAGTATGAGCAACAATACAATGGAAATAACCTCCAAAAACGTAGTTAGGGTTTTGTGTAAATACCTAGGGTAAAAATATAAAACCCTAAACGTTTAATGAAGTAGGGCTGAGTTGGAAATTCTGCAGAAAAAACAATCTGGCCGACTTTCGATCGATCGAGTCTATTCTTTGATCGATCGAGCCAGGTCGAAAGTAACAAATACTTCTGTAGCCACTCGATTCCAACTTTACAATAATTAATCAACTTTGAGCAAGCCTAAACAAGACTAAACAACCTGTTTTGATCATGGTTTGCCAACAATATAAATTAGAGTTCTAAATACATAAAATCATAAGTCTTTAGAACCTAACAACTCTTATGTTCAGTTCAATTGAATACATATTCTTTTTAACATGCTATGCACATAACATATAAGATACTAGAAATCTTTTGCATGAATTGCATTTTTATTTTGGAAAACTATAGTATCAATGAAAAGCTCAAAGAAAAATTTGAAGGAAAAGTCAAATGAGGTAGATGTTGATAACTACTATATTCAAAAGTGAAAATTATGTTGGCAACAAGAGGAATCACATCTGTTAATACGATGTGTTGCCTTCTTCCAAATTTATAATTTGTCCAAACGTCTATTCCAGCCCCTTAAATTGACTGCTTCAAAGTCCTAATGTAGGTAATATATACCTGCTGATTTTAAGTAAAAACATAAAAAAATAAAAATTACGATTAATCTTTATACATTAGAAATTCTAAATTGAGATGTAGAGAAAAATAGTAACTTTTTCTTGCATCATATGGTATAAGTAGACCTATTAGTGTAATTTTCATGACTAAAGGAGTTTTCCATGCTATACCAAAAAAAATCATTGAGATGATTAAAAATCTCTTCCATTTTGTTCAAATTTGAACTTTGGAGACAATGAGAAAAGGCTTGGTTATTTAAATAGCAGAATTGCGTAACATATGCTAAAAAATGGTGAATTGATTTTATTGAGAGTTTGGTCACTTTCTTTGAAACATTTGTTACTAGGCAAGATTTTTCTTTTCTCGTTTCTCCAAAAAAAAAAAAAAAAGTTTTGCTTTTCTCATTTTGAAATTGGAATTTGGCTATAACAAAACAGCTTTTCACTTGTTGCTTTCTCATATCATTGTAGCATATACCATACATGCAGCAAAATTATGTTGCTATATTCGGGTAAATTATGGTGCTATATCATATATGTAGCAAAATTATGGCTTTAACATAATGTCTTTAACATATGGCTTTAACATATTCCCATGTCTTATTAGTAACAAGAGGTTCGTGGGTTCAATAACACCTCATTTTTACAATTTAGAGAAGAGCTTTACACAAATCCATATTTTTAATACTATGAATGTTCAGGTAACATATTCTCTTTATTTTCTTTGAGCATATTATATATATATATATATATATGAATGTTCTGCAAATTTTTAATACTGTTGTATATCATTTTCATGATCTTGAAAATTTTGATGACGTACAATAATATGTGATTATGTATAATTGTTCTTGTTGTAGGGAAATCTCTACTCTCCAAGTTCTTGGATAGAAGATTGGCTTTGGGATGGTCTTTGCATACTTATTGAGCCTCTCTTTTTACTGGTTGGCCTTTCAACAAGTTGAGAAATAAAGTTTTTCAAGTAGAAATAAAGCACTTCCATTTTGAAGATGAGAATAGTAGGTACATTAACATTGGAGGGCATGAAAGGTACCTTTTTTTATTTTTTTTTTATTTTTTTTATTTTATTAAGGAAGATATGACGCAATTATGAAAGTATACATGATCAAATTACATAACATGCCCACTCTTTTTGAGACTCTTATGCCACTTCAATACAGCCATTGTTTATGCTTGCTTGTTGGATTAATTGAAGATATTGGGGTTTTGAATATGGGGAAATGAATGAACCAGGTGAGTCTATACTAGACTTTGTAACATTGTATATATGATTTGATATTAATGAACATCTAGTTGAAAAAGAGAGAATCACACTTTGTTACCTTCAAAAGTAAGATGACTGTATTAACTATATAGATTTCATACTTACTAGAAAAATGGATGGAGCCCATCAAAAAAAGAAAAGAAAAGTGGATGGAGGATCTTATAAAGTTTGTTAGGAAACACGAGTGAGCGTAGATGTAAAGACAACGTTACTTACGAAGATTATAAAGCGGCGAGGAGGGAGGAAAAAAAAGATTGTCCAATAAGCTAAATGTAAGGTTTTTGAAAGAGGGAAAAAAAATTTTAAAAACTTGCTAAGACAATAGATATGAAACAAGAGACTTGAATGGTCTCTGGTGCATTAAAGATGAAAATTGAAGACCGTAAGTAAAAGCATAGAAGATTAAAGAGAAACAGAAATTTATTTTATTAAAATTTTTAAATGGAAATAATACAAAAGATTTGAGTCATTTGGGTACCCAAACATCCTCAGCAATCACAGCAACTGTAGTATTTCTTTTTTTTCACTATCATTCTTTTTATCTTTGCCTTGATCAGTTTATTCTTTATTCCAATGCAAACAATCTCTTCTTATGTGACCCTTCTTCCCACAATAGAAGCATTTTCTAGTTTCCTTAAATTGAGATCCATCTCTTGGTTCTGACCTACCATTAAATTTTCGATAATTGGGTATGCTACTTCCACCTCTGCTTCTACCTCTGCTCTTGTTCTCTGTGACAAAAGCTTGATCTTGTGGATTGTCTATATTCGCATTTTTCCTGCAAATCTCTTCACTTAAAATCAAATCTCAAATATCATCATATTTGAGTTTGCTTTTCCCTGCAGAATTATTCACTGCCATTCTCATAGCTTTTCAACTGTTTGCTAAAGAAGCCAAAAGAATTAATGCAAGAAACTCATCATCAAATTCAATTTTCACCGAGGATAATTGATTTGTGACTATATTGAACTCATTTAGATGCTGCGCTATAGGAGTGCCTTCTACCTTCTTTAGATTGAACAACCTCTTCATTAGATGCACCTTATAGTTAGTTGATGGCTTTTCATACATGCCAGACAAAGTTTTCATCAAATCCATAGTGGTCTTCTCCTTCACAACATAATGTGCAACTGATCTTAACAGAGTTAATTGAATAACTCCCAATACCTGTCTATCAAGAAGGTTCATTCTTCATCCTTCATAGTTTTAGGTTTCTTCCCAAAAAGAGGCAGATGCAACTTCTTTCCATAGAGATAATCTTCAATCTGCATCTTTCTATACCCAAAGTATGTTCCATCAAACTTCTCAATTCCAGAAACCTTGCCTGCTTCTCTGGCCATTACTTGAGTTGAAACCTTAGCTCTCTGATACCATTTGTTGGATCCCAAATAATATTATCATCAATCTCAAATAGCAATCACACACAAAAACACAAAATTTACATGAAAAATCATTTTTCTTTGAAGGGAACAACCATGAGACAAAATCTGAATAATTTAACTATTATCAAATCAATTATAATAATTCTTGTGTATGGCTAAAGAAAAATCTCTCTTGTTTTTCTTTACTCTCACACATACTAATTATCTCTCTCAAAAGCAGCAAAACTTTGCTCTCTCTTGGCTATCTTCTTTTCTCTAAGCAGCTCCCTCTGGGCTGCTCTCTTTTTTCTCTTTGTGCGGCTTCCTCTTTCTTTTCTTTCTCTTCAATACACGGCACACCCTTTATTTTTCTTCACTATGCAGCACTTTCTTTCTTTTTCTTATGCAGGACACACAAAACCACATATAAACCTTATTTAAATAATGTTACCCAATAAAAAAAAATTAAAAAATTAAAAAATCAAAACATATAGAAAAAATAAATAAAAAAGCACTCAAACAATCCTTCAAGTGGAGCTAAGTATCACAATATCACTCAAAACTTGAAGTTTAAAACTTTTAACTTCGAATTTCAAATATAAATTAAGCAAAATATCCCGCCAAACACATGTAGGTCAAGTGATCATTATTTTTTTAAAAGATTATTCATGCCAAAATTAAATTTGGGAGAATTAATTTTAAATTTAATTTGGAGAGTCATATCATATACTATATAAAAAAATTGAGTTTAGAAGCCGTAGTTGTGCTAGGTGACTACTCTCACTAATTAATAAATTGATTTTATAAATAAAATAAACAACCCATATTTTGACTAAGAGATGAGATTTAACAATAATTTATAAAAATTAAATTAAATTATATTCAAACTAAAAGTCTATTATTAAAAATTTCTAAACTTAAATCCACACAGCACACTTTTTTGTTTTTTTTTTTTATTTTTTAAAGAATAATAAAATTTGGGCTTAGAAGTCACGATTGGGCCAAGTGGCTACCATGACTAATAATTAAATTAATTTTTATCAAAAAAAAAAACCCACATTTTAACTAAAGGATAAGATTTAATAATAATTTAAAATAAGATTTAACAGTAATTTAAAACAAATTAAAATTCTATTCAAACTAAAAGTCTATTAGTAAAAATTTTCTAAACTTAAATCCTACACAATCCATGTTTTTGTTTTTTTTTTCCCCCTCAAGTATAATAAAAGTTGGGCTTAGAAATCGTGGTTGAAATGGATACTCTCACTAATTAGTAAATTAATTATATATAAAAAAAACTGTCCACGCTTTGACTAAGGGATAAGATTTAACAATAATTTAAAACAAATTTAAATTCTATTCAAAATTAAAGTCCACTATCAAAAATTTCTAAACTTAAATCGTGCACGACCCATGTTTTTGTTTTCCTTTCCTCAAGTTGCATGATTTAATAATAATTTAAAACAAATTTAAATTCTATTCAAACTAAAGGTCTATTATAAAAAAATTTCTAAACTTAAATCCCACACAACCCACACCTTTTTCTCCCTTAAGTTGCACTTATTAAATTAATATCTTATTAGTATATTAAGCAACAAAGCTCTTGACTAAGGATACGATTTAACAATAATTTAATTTAGATAAATTTTTATCATTTAAGTTTTAGAAATTTAAATTCTACTCTAACTAAAAGTCTACTATCAAAATTTTCAGAACTTATACATATTCAGCTATGGCTTTTCGTGGTTACGCCAAGTGACTACTCACATTAATTAGTAATTAGTTATATATTTTTTGTTATGGTATATTTTCTCAATGAAGGGATAATATTTAATAACTGTTTAAATTAGGTAAAATTTTATCATTTAAATTTCAACAAATTTAAATTCTATTCAAACTAAAAATCTTTTATAAAAAATTTAGAAAGTTAAATACCACACAAAAATCCGTGTTTTCTTTCTAATAAAAAAAAATCACGTTTTGACTAAGGATTAGATTTAATAATAATCACATTTTTTTTTCACACAAGTTGCATGATTTAACAATAATTTAAAATAAATTTAAATTCTATTCAAATTAAAAGTCTATTATAATAAATTTCTAAACTTAAATTCCACACAACCCACGCTTTTATTTTTGCTTTTTTCCTCAAGTTGCATCTTATTAACTTAATATTTTTTTAGGATATTAAGCAACAAAACTCTTGATTAAGGGATAAGAATAAAAATAATTTAATAGACAAAGTTTAGCAACAAAATTAGTTGTAACCTACGGCTAAAACTTCTTTAAAAAATCACAAATTATTTTGAAAATCAAACTGTTAGATTGCATATTCTTTATGCTCTTAATATACATGTCAAATTTTGTATCAATCGAATATTATTTACTATATGATTTATAAGCATATATTTTATGCAAAATTTTAAATTACAAAAACTTGTAATTTAAACAATTTATTGATGCAGAGCTATTGATATTTAATTTTCTAGAAATTTTGGTGAATGATATAAGAAGAAAAATGTAATCTAATGGTTGATTTCTCAAAGTTCACCACAAATAAAATAACATTCTTTTTTTTTAAGATATAATTTTGTAACTAAACTTTGTTCAAATTTAATTTAGATAAAACTTTATCATCTAAGTTTTAGAAATTTAAATTCTACTCCAACTAAAATTCTATTTTATATATATATATATATATATATATATATATATATATATATATATATATTAAAATTTTCAAAACTTATATATATACAGCCACGGTTTTTCGATACAATCACTCTTAATTAATAAACCATCCCTATAATTAAATTCCACACAATACACCCCCACATTGTTGTAAATTTTTTTTCCCCAAATTGCAACTTACTCTTATATTTTAATCTAATAAATTCATCTTAGTTATATTCTCTGCTCCTGAATTTGCTGTAGGATATTATGCAAAGAAAGTTTATTATAAAGAAGCAAAATAATGGACACCATTTAAGTTCTTGGTTCTCTTATGTAAGTTTTTATTTATTTTTTTATATTCTCAAATTTTGAACTATTTTGTGTATGTTTTGATTCTTGGTTTTGGTTATTGTATTTAATTTGTGAGTGTGTCAATTTTTTCCTAAACTAACTGTCACGACCCAAATCCATGAAACATGAATTTAGATGCATGACTACTTGCTGATCGTACATATTGATGGAAATTTAGACCCCTTAAAACAACAATTGGATTAACCTAGTTATTAGCCAAGTGATTAACTTAGTCAAATTATGCAATTCTAGGTTATCACAATCACACAATCATATCAAGAATATATAAAGCAGCGGAAAATAAATAATACAAGATATGATGACCCAGGAAACCATACGGTAAAAGCCTGGGGAGGATTTGACCTAGCTATCCTCAAGATAAACCTGAATCCACTATGAAAGAATCGAAGTTCATACAAAAGGACTTACAAGCTCCCCGCTTGACTTCCTAATGCTACCCACCAGTAGAACTTACTGACACGACCACGTGCAAGCTCCGAATCCACGGACTCCTTCTTTCTTAGATTCTTCAATCAGCTACAAGCTCCCCGCTTGTTTATCTTTAAGCTCTAATGGTAGCAACCGAGTTGATCATCAAGATGTTGAAGTAATCTCTACCTTGAAAACCCTAAGTTTTGTGTAAAGGAAAGCTCCTCCAAGATCTCACAAGAGATTCACACAAAACAGAAAAATATGAGTAACAATACAATGGAAACAACCTCCAAAAACGTAGCTAGGGTTTTGTTTAAATACCTAGGGTAAAAACATAAAACCCTAAACGTTTAATGAAGTAGGGCTGAGTTGGAAATTCTGCAGAAAAAACAATCTGGCCAACTTTCGATCGATCGAGTCTATTCTTCGATTAATCGAGCCAGGCCGAAAGTAACAAATACTTCTGCAGCCACTCGATTCCAACTTTACAATAATTAATCAACTTTTAGCAAGCCTAAACAAGACTAAACAACCTGTTTTGATCATGGTTTGCCAAGAATACAAATTAGAGTTCTAAATACATAAAATCCTAAGTCTTTAGAACCTAACACATATACTCAATAAACATATTTAATTTAAACATAATTCAATAAAACTCCAAATAGACAATGCTCTTGATCAATCTTTTACAATACTAAAATCCAGAATTTAGAATAATCTCCAAAATACTGTGAAATCTAAAGCGGAATAAATATATATATATATATATATATAACTAATAATCTTTTAAGACTTCAAGTATTATTAACTTCGCCTAAAACTCACACGCTCTACCTCACACCTTACGAAGCAGTCCAAAGGTTCTGTTCCCTAACTAAACTTTAATCTAAAAATAGTAATTGATGGGGTGAGCCACATCTAGTAAGTAATCATACAAAATACACAACAGGATAGAGTCAAGCCAAGCATGAGTGTTTTGATTTTTCACAAACTCATTTAATGATATCAAAAATAATCATTCCAAAACATATAATGAATCACTTTATACACATGTAATCACATCTTAAAATCATTAGAAGACACATACACATAATTGATCAGAGTACAGTGTCACATATACATATCATATATTCTCACATACAATCCTGTGAGCGGATACCAACATCTAACCCCTGCTGGTGAGGGATCAACACATATTCTCACATACAATCCTGTGAGCAGATTTACATATATAACTGATATATCTGATTAATTCTAAAAACACTTATTTTGAGTCACATATCACAAAGCAAAGCTTATACAAAATATGATAATTTACTTGGTATTAACAATTTCTTTTCAAATACAGAGGCATATCGAAGATCACAATATACAATAGAACATAAATCAAATGATGCTTGACTCTCTTGGGGGAACGAATAGAAACTGAGGAGTTTATATAAATATATCATAATTCTTGAGTAAATCTGAAAATTTATTTTGCTAAAAGAAACATTTTAAATAACGTTTGGAGAATCGGAATATCACTGAAATCACTTGGTTTTAACAAATTTAAAGAACAACAATCTTTATAGAAAACTTACTTTGAAACTCAATTATTTTCAGAAAATAGTTTAGTTTAGAAATAACCCTTTAAATGGGATTTAGGTGTTCAAAACTTTATTTAAAATCCAAAGTTTCTCTTTAAAACATTATTTTTTTTTAAAAACATTATTTAAAAGTCGAAATTTCTCTTTCAAAAGTGTAAAAATGTTTTTTTTTTTTTTTTTTGATAAACTTTTAAAACGTAAGCTTAAAAATATAACTTTTGAAAACATATAACTTCTAAGAACCTAAAGGACAAAACTTGTGCATATTATGCATAATTACTTACCTCTCTTGCTAATATATCCGAACACAGCCAAGCACTTTTAGTCTTCCGTAAGCTCTAAACAAAAAATTACTTTAATCAATAAGCATGAAAATTCATTACCATAAACTACTTCCTAAAAAAAAACTATAATCCTCCATAACCTTCTCTTTTTCCTAGAGTCATAATATAGGCAGAACTATTTCCCACACGTAAAAACATCTAATCCGAATATACCTATTGGTTATTCTATAACAATCAACCAATATATCAAATATCATATTAAACCAACTACAAGACTTCATGTTATTATTGTACACCACCTTCTCTTTAGGGTCAGTCCTAAACTAGTAATATAATCAAAGTGATGGAAATTTAGACCCCTTTAAACCACAATAGGATTAACCTAGTTAATTAGCAAGTGATTAACTTAGTCAAATTATGCAATTCTAGGTTATCACAATCATATAATCATATCAAGAATATATAAAGCATCGGAAAATAAATAACACAAGATATGATGACCCAGGAAACCACATGGTAAAAACCTGGGAAGGATTTGACCTAGCTATCCTCAAGGTAAACCTGAATCCACTATGAAAGAATCGAAGTTCATACAAAAGGACTTACAAGCTCCCCGCTTGACTTCCTAATGCCACCCACCAGTAGAACTTACTGACACGATCACGTGCAAGCTCCGAATCCACGGACTCCTTCTTTCTTGGATTCTTCAATCAGCTACAAGCTCCCCGCTTGTTTATCTTTAAGCTCTAATGGTAGCAACCGAGTTGATCATCAAGATGTTGAAGTAATCTCTACCTTGAAAACCCTAAGCTTTGTGTAAAGGAAAGTTCCTCAAAGATCTCACAAGAGATTCACACAAAACAGAAAAGTATGAGCAACAATACAATGGAAACAACCTCCAAAAACATAGCTAGGGTTTTGTTTAAATACCTAGGGTAAAAACATAAAACCCTAAATGTTTAATGAAGTAGGGCTGAGTTGGAAATTCTGTAGAAAAAACAATCTGGCCGACTTTCGATCGATCGATCGAGTCTATTCTTCGATCGATCGAGCCAGGCCGAAAGTAACAAATACTTCTGCAGTCACTCGATTCCAACTTTACAATAATTAATCAACTTTGAGCAAGCCTAAACAAGACTAAAAAACCTGTTTTGATCATGGTTTGCCAACAATACAAATTAGAGTTCTAAATACATAAAATCCTAAGTCTTTAGAACCTAACAAACTCCCCCTTTGGCAATCCGTGACAAAACACAAACTATAAGCTCAAAGTGTACAAATAAAAAGCCCTTTATAAAAAGTAATGCTCATAAAACACAATTCAATCCTAACTACTATCCATCAGTTGCAAGTGTAGACAGCAGTCAAATTGAATCAACCTGTATATTCCTAAAACACTCAACAAACGCATAAACGCATGTGTGACAGAAAAATAGTAAATCAACAGATATGTAAACTAACTCTCTCCCTAAGTTAGATACACCAAAAAAAATATTCTTGAAAGTTCACACAACACATAATAAAGACATATATCAATGAATAACTCATAAATATAAATCAATAAGCAATGAACACAGAATCAAGAATCATATATCAAAAATGTATTTCCCAACAAGAATAGCCCAAAAGAAAGTATACATGGTGAAGCACCTAGATACAATCTAATATATAAAAAAAAAAAAAAACTCCACTAGCTCCGCAAAAAGAAAGAAAAACTCCCCCTAACTACAAAAACTCCTCTGCAAGTCTCCAAACTCTACTCCCCCTTTTTGTGACGGAATGCCAAAGGACATCACAGGCCATCATCAAAAGGAGGTGGTGAGGATGAACGAAGATGCGCCAAATTAGCTCTCAGAGCATGAATCTCATCAAACAAGTCCACCAAAAGCTGACCATGAGCCGCCTGAATGGTCATGACAGTCTCCAAGGTACGACGTACAGCGAAATCATCCGTCGGAGGTAGAGGAACAGCAGCAGCACTAGTAGCACCAGCAGGATCAGGAACAGCCTCACGAGTAGGACCTGTAGAAGAAGAGGGAGGGGGTACGGTACCAGAAGGCTCAGACCTAGAGTGTTTAGAGCCAACTCGAAGATGAGTAGCCCTATGTCTAAGAAAAGACGCACCTATGGGAGCAATCACATGGACGGGCTCAGAAGAAGGGAAATCATCTAAACCTAGATAAAGCAAAATCCTATGAATAAAGATAGGATGAACAAGAGCATGAGTGGTAGATAAACTCCTATAAACTTCGTTCAAAGAACGAAGAAACAAATGAGGAAAACTGATAGGAGTGTCAGTGACAAGAGCGTACAAAAACACACACCGCTCGAGAGAAATTGTGTGAAGATGAGAAATGGGCCAAAAAGAATGACACGCTATCCTAAAGAAAAGATAGATAGTCTCAAGAAGCTCGGCAGTGGTGACCCGAGGATTAGAACCCCACTGGATAGAAGACCCAATGATGTAAGACATGACATCACTCAACACAGGAGACTCATCATAAGGGTAGACAGGGTGCTGGACCAAAGGTACCCCTAGAGCATCAACCACTACCGCAGGAGTAATGACATACTCTACGTCTCGTATCCAACTCTTAACTAGAGTTTTGGAATCATAGACGCGAATAGAGATGTTCGAAAAGAACTCTCTAATCAGGGTAACTAGAGGAGGAGGATCAGAAACATCCAACAAAGGTAACCAGCCCCGACGCTCAAAATTTGCCCTAATGGCAAGATCAACCTCATCTAAGATGATAGAACGCTCAACCCAAATTTTTCTCTGAAGGTTCAGCTTCTCAAAAATCTCTTGATTTTTCTCACTCGAAAACCTCTCTCTATCAAAGGAAGGTGGGGGAGGTGAAGGAGAGGGAACAGACCTACGAGCTCTAGTCTTCCTAGGCATAATGCTAAGGAAATGACAGAGACACAAAGAGAACCAAAAGAACAACAAAAACAAAACTAAGGGTAGACTGCAAATTAGCACATAAATAGAAAAAATCTATATGATGCATAAACAAATAAAATGACATGATGCATGATCTAATGCAGTCAATTAAGTTCAATTAAAAAGTTAGATTAACAAGATTGGCTTGAACATAGGGTTTTTAGCAAAATCCCTAAAATTGAAGAACCACTTGATGAAATTTTGAAAATAAATTGATGAATTGAGCATCACAGAACACAACACACAGATTATAATGCTCAATTACATCAAAACAACAAGCAAATTTCATCAATTTTAACTTAATTGAACAAAATCCTCAATTCGGATCCAATACAAACCCTAGAATTTTCAATTTTCCACAAACCTCAAAATTGATCAAATTAAACCATCAATATAGTGTCTATATCATGTCCCCACAAAAACCCATTGATCAATTTCACAAAATAGGGTTTGAAACAAGAAAAATCCCAAAATATGTATAGTCCGAAAATCACTCTCAAATGCATGGATTTATGCATGAAAACATGAAAATAAATTCAAAAGGAAGGGTATTAAGGTCTTACCGGCTTGAGGAGAGAGAAATCTTGCAAATAAATCAGAGGAAAACGACAAAAAATTCTTGGTGGAGCCTAGCCGAGTCAGAGAGAGAAGAAAAGTTTGAAAAGCTTTTTGAAATAGGAACTTTGAAAAAGTCAGATCTGGGTTTTAAAAAAAAGCTTTTTCGCGATCTTCGATTGATCGAAAATTACATTCAATCGATCGAATCAATTCGAGATTCATAAAAACATTTTAAGTATTTTCGATCAATCGAAAAACAGGCTGGATCGATCGAAACAGGCAGCGGCTCACAAAATTTTGAGAAAAATCACAGGTTTTGAAAAACAACAACGACATTTTGAAAACAACTCCTCAAAGCATTAAAATTAAAGAAACAAAATGCATGAGTATGAGATTGAATGCTATTTCAAAAACCCAAAATTTTAAACCCAATTTTCTCATAGCAAAGTTTCAATCATTCTCCCTTTCAATTCTTCAAACAACAAAATATGTTGTGCACAATTCTCAAGATATTTTTAAATTTGGTTGGTCAGACCAAAAACACACACAATAACATGTACAGTGTTTAAAAAAGAGTAACTTGTGTAGTGTGTGCAACTAGCAAAAACTTGAGATACATGTAAGGTGATATGTAAATAGCAATTAAACACAAAGTCTACACAATTCATCACATAGAATTTAAAAGAGACTATCACCAAAAGAGTTACATCATATAACTCCCACATCTCCTAGAACAAAAGCTTGCAATCATGTAAGTTTCTTTGAATTTTTGCCTCTTAATTATGTGAATTGGCATCAAGCCTAATAGTACACACCGGTTTTAATTATGGGATTTAACCGAGGCTACACCTTATGTTCTTTTTGTGCATGTACTACACTTTCTCGAGCACAAAATCTTATGATATGCACTAAGGTGTTCATGATTGGCTAGTGAACAGTGGTGAGATGGTTATTTATGCCTTTCTCAAAAGGATCAAGTCCAACAGTCAAAATAACATGTGACTTCAAGATTAAGATAAAGTGATAAACACCATAAACATCTTTCCCACACAACATGCACTATAAAGTTTCACCTAGTAAAGTGCAAAGAATAAGCTCATCAAAACTAAACAAGGTACACAAGACATGACATGTGTAAATAGAGTGACCAACCTTGTTTTCAAAAATCAAGAAAAATAATGTCAAACATAGTTTTGCTTCCTCTTCTCCTTTTTTTTTTTTTTTAAAGAGAAAACAAATAAATGCTAGAATGAAATGCATGAATGTAATGCAATGCAAGTCCTAGAACAAAAAAAAAAAAAAAAAAAAAAACATAAAAACCAAAGAACAATGGTCACAGATGAATAGAGCAATGAAGCACAAGGACCATGTCAGAAAGACTCACTTAGATCGAGTCTTTTGCAACCAAAACTTTTTAGATGCACCACGAGCATTGGAGTTCTTATTCACATTAGAGTGGTTCCCAACTCCAGGATTGGAATAAAGGTTTAATGCCTTTACCAATTCACCAATTAGTGCTGTAGGATCTTGTGCTTGAGGCACAGACACTATTGGTTTGTTTGCTCTCTTAGCAGCTTGAAGTTTGTAACAGTTAGGACGAATGTGTCCAGACTTTCCACAATAGTGACAAACCCAAACAGGTTTACCATGCATCTTGTCCTTAGGTTTGGTAGGCTCTTTAGGTTTAGATTCTCTCAAATCAACCCTAATCTTCTTAGGTGGTGAAACTTCTACAGGTTTAACAACTTCACTCACAAGGGGTTTAACAGTTTCACTCACAACCTCACTCACAGAAGGTTCAGAAGAAGATGAAGGAACAAAGATCGTGGAATGAGGTGCAGACATAGAGATGCTCTCAATAAAACCTAAACCAGATTTGTCAGAAGGATACTTTTGAACACTCAACATTTGATCAAGTTTAGAACTAACAGATCTAGTAGCAGATAAATCAAGTTCTAATTTCTTTACTTTATCAATCAACATCATATTCTCAGTTTTCACATTGTTCAAAAGATCATTAGCATCAAATAACTTAACAAGCAAATTTTTCTTATCAAGCTCAAGAGATTCAATTTTCTTCAGGCCAAGTTCAACATTCATAGCATCCTTTGCAGCAACTTTACAAAGTTTATTATAGGCCTCTTGAAGATCTGCGTCCTTAGAGAGTTCCCCATTAGAAGGGTTCTCCTCAGCAGATATGCTTTCATTGACTACAGTAGTAGCAGTGAAAGCAATGAAGTTTCCATCCTCGTCACAACCAGACTCATCATCAGAAACCTCATTATCACTAAGGGTTACAGCCATAGCTTTGCCCTTAGACCTCAAGAATGTTGGACATTTAGATTTAATATGACCATACCCTTGACAACCAAAGCATTGAGCACCCAAAGAATTGTTGGAAGATTGACCAGCTTTTTCTCTAGGTTTTTCAGTGTTGCTAACCTTAATAGGATTATTCTTCCTAAAATTTCTAGGTTCAGCAGTGTTTGTATTCTTTGCCCTCCTATTAATATTCCTAAGAAAGTTTCTAAAGTTCTTGGCAAGGTAAGCTATCTCTGTAGCAGAGAGCTCATTATCAAATCTGCCAGCATTAACATCATCAACAGACTTAAGAGCCATTGATTTGGATTTGTTAATTTTGGGTAGGTCTAACTCATAGGACTGAAGAGATCCTACAAGTTCATCCACAGGGATAGAGTCCACATCTTTGCTCTTAGTAATGGCAGTCACTTTAGGTCTAAAGTCTTCAATTAAAGATCTAAGTATCTTCCTAACAATTTTAGGTTGATCATAGACTTCACCCAAATGAAATGCAAAATTAACAATATCATTCAGTTTGGCATAAAATTCATCAAAGGATTCATCATCAGACATCCTAATACTTTCAAACCTAGAAGTTAATTGCTGCAACTTATTTATTTTGACAGCCTTTGTGCCTTCATGCACAGTTTGGAGGATTTTCCAAGCAGTATGAGCAACCTCAACATTTGAGATTCTCTTAAATTCCTCCATAGAAACAGCATTAAAGATGGTATTTATAGCTTTGTTATTAAATGCAGCTGTTTCTTTTTGAGAAGTTTGCCACTCACTCATAGGAGTAGTGGGCTTCTCCCATCCGTACTCAACGGAATTCCAAACTCTCTCATCAATGGATTTCAGGAATGCTTTCATCCTTACTTTCCAATAAGCATAGTTATTCCCGTCAAAGTGAAGAGGAACAACAAGAGAATGTCCGTGTTCCATGATAACAGGGGTCAAGGATCAGCTTAGAGATCAAAAGATCTACAACAAAAGAGCTACCCGCTCTGATACCACTTGATGGAAATTTAGACCCCTTAAAACAACAATTGGATTAACATAGTTATTAGCCAAGTGATTAACTTAGTCAAATTATGCAATTTTAGATTATCACAATCACACAATCATATCAAGAATATATAAAACAGCGGAAAATAAATAACACAAGATATGATAACCCAGGAAACCACACGGTAAAAACCTGGGGAGGATTTGACCTAGCTATCCTCAAGGTAAACCTGAATCCACTATGAAAGAATTGAAGTTCATACAAAAGGACTTACAAGCTCCCCGCTTGACTTCCTAATGCTACCTACTAGTAGAACTTACTGACACGACCACGTGCAAACTCCGAATCCACAGACTCCTTCTTTCTTAGATTCTTCAATCAGCTACAAGCTCCCCGCTTGTTTATCTTTAAGCTCCAATGGTAGCAGCCGAGTTGATCATCCAGATGTTGAAGTAATCTCTACCTTGAAAACCCTAAGTTTTGTGTAAAGGAAAGCTCCTCCAAGATCTCACAAGAGATTCACACAAAACAGAAAAGTATGAGCAACAATACAATGGAAACAACCTCAAAAAATGTAGCTAGGGTTTTGTTTAAATACCTAGAGTAAAAACATAAAACCCTAAATGTTTAATGAAGTAGGGTTGAGTTGGAAATTCTGCAGAAAAAACAATCTGGCCGACTTTCGATCGATCGAGTCTATTCTTCGATCGATCGAGCCAGGCCAAAAGTAACAAATACTTCTGCAGCCACTCGATTCCAATTTTACAATAATTAATCAACTTTGAGCAAGCCTAAACAAGACTAAACAACCTATTTTGATCATGGTTTGCCAACAATACAAATTAGAATTCTAAATACATAAAATCCTAAGTCTTTAGAACCTAACACAAAGTATATATTCAAAGTCTAGTCTAGTCTTTCATACCAAAATCTTTCATGCTCTAAAGTATAATAACCAAATTAATCATGGCAGCGATACACTTAAACAGAAATTCTATTCATCTTTAATCACGGGCCAAATACTATATGACAATAGTTCTAATAAAAACTACAGATCTTCCCTTGCCAAGACTAGGGAAAGATTACCTGATGAGAGATCAATCTTTGAGCGCTAACTATAGTCTATAGCTGATGCCTCCAGCCGTCCATGCTCTTTTCTTTTCTTTTTCTGACTTTTGGTTAACGCGTATAATGAAGAAACCCTAGAGCCTTCCAAGATTTTATAGCTTCTAATTAACATCAATTTATGGTATTATTAACTACTGACCTATTTAGGTAAGCTAGAACTCCAAGGGATTCCAATAACTCTTAGACTAGTTGTCCAAAAAGATTTTTATTCTCTCATCTTTTTCCTTAACTGACAAGGAGACTAAATGCTTTAATTCCTTAATATTTCAATAACTGAAACAAAATAAATGAGGACTACACGTTACCTAATTGTGCAGTCTATTGTTTCATCTCTTACTTTGGGTAGTAATCTTTGTTTGGCCACAAAATTACACCTCACATGTAGCATATCCAAAAACTAACTATGTAAATAATCCTATCATGATGCTACATGTTTATCCACATCGCCTGTCAAAGCTAAAATAATAATATTAACAATGATGATAAAATCGGGGTATTACACTATCACTTGGAAAATTTTGGTATGGAGGAACTATTTTGTTTACTATTGTTTGTACTGGTCAGGGCATAAATTAAACATAACTCAAATAGGAATGATCAAACTCACTCCATATCTCATATTAAGAAATTAACACAAAGCATAAATATTATTTTAAAATATAAAAATACATAAATAATTATATTATAGAGACGAAACTCTAAAAAATAAAATTTATTAGTAATATTTTTATTAAAATTATTTACTTATTTTATAATTTATTATTACTGTTTGCTTAATAATTAGTTTTAATTTTTTAAAATTATTTTAGCTTAAATATGAATCTTCATTAAGAAGTCATGATTTTTCCAAGTGGTTATTCTCACTAATTAATTAATTAATTAATTATATATATATATATATATATATATTCTTTTTTAGGATATATTTCCTCCAATTAAAGAATAAGAAAAGTTGAGCTTAGAAATCGTGGTTGTGTCAAATGACTACTCTCACTAATTAGTAAATAAATTTTATATTATTTATTAGGATATATTTCCTCAAATTAAGGGATAATGTTTAAAAACTATTTAATTTAGGTAAAATCATGGTTGTCTAAATCCCAATCTAGATCGTAGGATCTCACATTTTTACGATCTCATCTCACCAAAACGTTTAGGATCGCACTAGGATCATACAAATGGTATCCATATGGGCTCGAAAAAATTTGCTGAATAGTACCATTTTAGGGAAAAAAAAAAATTTGGTGAATAGCATGCAGCTGAAGTTAATTAGTTAAGTAGACTATTTTTGGAACTCGAGTTTGGGCTGGAACTCGAGTTTGACAAACTCAAGTTCTAAAAACAGTCTACTTAATTAATTAACTTTGTCTGCGCTTTACTTTCCTAAATTTTTTCTAAAATCATGCTATTTGGAAAATTTTGCCTATGGAATCCTATTGATTCTACTAATCCTACCAAAACATTAGTTTTTTTTTTTTTTTAATGGGATAAATTTTTGGTTTGTTCAATATACTAAAATGTTGTTAAATTTGTTTGTTCAATATACTAATTTGTGTTCTAATATCACTAAAATGTTTTTCTTATATATAATTTTATTAGTATGCTTGTATTTGTATTTTGATTGGTTGATTTTTTTGAGCATGCTCTACAAGGATGTCAAAATTGGGATCCTATGTAGGATCGTAGGAATAGAGTAGTCAAATCTTGTGAAAATTTGTCAAAGTCTATTAAACTTGTTCAATCTTTGGTCAAACATCAAAGTTGGTTCTAGGTCCACTAGATTTGGTCAAATTAGGTTGATCAAGGAGGTTTTAAGTGGGTTTTGGGTATTAGTTAGTGCTTTAAGGTTTTCTTGATTTTCATGTTTTTATTAGTTTCAAGTTTTAAAATAGCAAAATAAGGTAGTCAAAAGTCACATACAAATCCATTATGGTCATTTTGTAGATTTTGGGTTGTGTTTTTTAGATCATTTTCTCAATTATTAGTAATGCTTATATAGTATATAACTCTCTTGAAAGAGTATTAAATATTTTTAGTGATTGAAGTTTCATGATAGGTGGATATAACAACACGCTTCCATCTTATGCCATAATCAGATTTAAAATTTGACCATTGGATTGAAAGAGTGTGATAAAATATTAGTTTTAAGGAACTTTGAGCTCAATCAAACGGTTAGATTGTGAGAACATGACCAATCAAAATTTCTTGATGTGTTGGTACAATGACACATGTCCATAATGTTCTAGACTTAAATCCAAAATCTAACCGTTGGATTGGAAGAATGTGGTGATATATTGGTGGTTGTAAAGTAGACGTAACACATCTTGATAGAATGATATGGAGAATTTTTTGTACTTGATAACTATAAACTATTTTAAATATAGTGTAATTTATTGGGATCAACCATAGTTGTTTCTCAAAAAAAATTATTGATATCGGTTTCATGTCATGATTTAGCTAGTTGAAATCTTTGGTAGATGTCCTCGGCTAGAAAACACCAAAGTCGCTATCAATTTTATTGTAAAAGGTTTACAATACGACATGATAATAAATATGATTGGTATCACATATTCATATCAATAATATTATTTAAAGTTTCTATTTACTTTATTTTTTTTTTTTATTTAAAAGTTGACACATAAATTTATAAAGTTTAATATACTCAAATTTGTAGTATCTTGAACTTATTCTTGTATTAATACCAACAATTAGGGTATAAAACGAGTTTGAAATTAACAATTACACATTTTCGTTGAACCTATAGAAGGAATAATTAGTAAAACTCATTGAAACATAGACTTCTTCATTGGAAACTTCAAAAGGTGTTAGGCAAGTTACAAGACTTTTAGGCTGTGTTTGAAATAAACAATTACACATATTCATTGAACCTATAGAAGGAATAATTAGTAAAACTCATTGGAATAAAATGTACATCGTCAAAGTTTCTTTTAGAAAAAGACTTCTTTATATATACAAACTAAACCCATCAACGTTGAATAGGGTGTAAGAAAATTTAGCCATATATGACAATATATGCTGAAATTTCAGTTTTCGATCAATCAATTTACATTGTCTCCAATTTTTTTTTTTTTTTTTTTTTTTTTTGGAGAAACAAACACACACACAAGGGAGAGGGAAAGTGGTTTTAACATAAAAGCATACCACAACATCACTCAAAAATTCAATTAATGTATATTATATTTCAATTGAAGTAGACTATAAAAACTTATATCAGGGGACATGACCAAGTTTTACAAATTCACCTAGACGTATATTGCAAAACTGAAACAGATTTTTTAAAAGTTCTCAAATTAAAACTATATGCCAATTTTTTTTTTTTTTTTTAAAAAGGTATCATAACTTATTTAAATAATTCTTCTAAAAAAATAACAATTTATTTAAATTGATAGTACAGTCCTGTGAGGACCGTATGTACAATGCAGTATGTCACATGTGAAGTGGATTCTAGACATAAGTGATTTAACATATATAATAGGTCTAGAGCCCAGTCCGTCAATTTTTGGCATTTGGGCCCCCAAAACCCAAGCTCTTCAACACTAGCTGACTTGAGATTTTCATAAGAAGAAATTCGTTAGAAGATTAATGGGAGATGATTCCACATGAATTTGGCTAGACGATAGTCCCTTAACATTTGCAAAGCGGTTTCCAGCTGATGGCATCTCAAACAAACTTGTTATTTCAAGATATAGATTAGACAACATTGTAAAGAAAAAGTGATCCTTAGATTATTGTCATCTTTTTCCATTATGAGTCCAAATTCCGTGGGCAACAAGTTTTAAGCGGTCCGTTCTCTCTCTCCCTCGTAGGAGTGTTCTCTCTCGGCGCATGATAGAAGGACTCCTCCTATCGTACGCTTGAGCTGATCTCTGCCGCGTCCGCGAGCCTTGCTTCGGAGTGTGGCCTTTCTTGCCTCCTCGGTGTGACAGATTTCCCCTTGCAGTGGGCCACGCGCCTTCTGGTTGCTCCGCCCTGTAGTGGGTCTTCTTCCACCGTTGTGGGCTTTCCCTGCCCTGTCAGTAGGGCATTCTCTTGGCTGGCGTGGGTTACTTCTCTACCCCCATGTGTGTCATTTTTCTCTGCCTGTTAGTGGGTTATCGTTGCTTCCTGAAAAATCTCAATTTGGGTGTTATCTTCGGCAAGTGGGGCTTTTCCGGATTTGTTGTGCTTTGGCCAAGGAAGGCTACTCTTAGACATCAGTGAGTAGTCTTAAGTGTTTTAGGCTTCCCTTTTGTTTTTTAAGGGTCTAATTTCAGGTCTTTCTTCTTGCTCTTGGCTCTGCTTGATGCTGTATTTATACCCCTGGATATATTTATTCTTTTTTGGATATACTTTGTATGGGGTATGGTATGGAAAAATTGCTATAATGGTCGGAGTAACAGGGGTTTTAAGTTGGAACTGTCGGGGGCTGGGGAATCCCCGGTCAGTTCAAGCGTTGCATGACATGATGCGACAGTGGAATCCCAAAGTGGTGTTTCTCATTGAGACAAAAGCAAAAATTAGGCGAATGGAAAGAATAAAGAACAGGATTAGGCTGGCAAATGGGCTTATCGTTCCTTGTGTAGGCAGAAAAGGGGGACTTGCCTTACTGTGGAATAGGGAGATAGATTTGGAAATCAAGAGTTACTCGCAGTACCACATTGACGCTGTGATCAATGATGCAGAGAAAAGCATCAAATGGAGGTTGATAGGCTTCTATGGCCATCCGGAGACGCATCAAAGGAACGAATCCTGGCACCTTTTAGTTTTTCTGAATAATCAACTGCACCTCCCTTGGTTATGCCTATGAGATTTTAATGAAATATTGTCAAATTCTGAAAAATCTGAGGGGGCTATCCAGACTCAACAACAAATGGATGGGTTTAGAAAGGTGGTTGATTATTGTGCTTTTCAGGATTTAGGATATTATGGTTCTGAGTTTACTTGGTGTAATATGCAAAGAGAGGAAAACAGAATATATTTGCAATTAGATAGAGCCTTGGCCAATCTTGAGTGGACTGAAAAATTTGGGGGAATGAAAGTGTATCATTTGGTTGACTCAACTTCTGATCACAGTGCCTTATTCCTATCTGATTCAATTGCCCATCACCAAACCCGTACAAATCGTTTTCATTTTGAAGCAATGTGGACAAAAAATACAGATTGTAAGGCTATTCTCGAAAATTCTTGGGGGATGGGGTATGACCTTACTACACCGGAAGGGGTTATGGAAAATCTTAATAGCTGTGCTGCGGACCTCAAGAGTTGGAACTCTAATGTGTATGGGCAGATTCCAAAGAAGATCCAGACAAAAAGAAATGCCTTAAACTCTCTGACTTTACAAGACAAAGATGGAACGCTTAGTACTAAGATTAACAGTTTAGGAAGGGAAATCAATGACCTTCTGGATGACGAGGAAATTTATTGGGGGCAAAGAGCCAAAGCTCACTGGCTCAAGGAGGGTGACAAAAATACTAGGTTTTTCCATGCTCAAGCTTCTGAGCGGCACAAGCAGAACACTATTTTGGGAATCTAGGACAGCCAAGGCAAATGGTGTGATGAAAAAGATAGTATTACTCAAGCAGCCATTGACTACTTTGTCAGCATTTATACAACGGCTTCCCCATCACGGATTGATGAAGTAATTACCGCTATTCCCACACGGGTGACGGAAGATATGAATGAAAGCCTTAACAGAAGTTTTACTAGGGAGGAGGTTATCACCGCTCTCAAACAAATCCACCCCACAAAAGCCCCCGGTCCCGATGCTATGTCTGCTATTTTCTACCAAAAATATTGGAGTATTATGGGATGTAGCATTACTAATATGGTCCTAAATGTTCTCAATAGTGATTTGTCTCTGGCATGTCTCAATAAAACCAATATTGCCCTCATCCCTAAAGTAAATAACCCCAATAAGATGTCAGATTTCCGACCCATAAGTCTGTGTAATGTAGTATATAAACTCATATCTAAAACCATTGCAAATAGATTTAAGGCTATTCTCCCTTATATTATCTCAGAGAATCAAAGTGCTTTCACTCTTGACAGACTAATCACTGACAATGTATTGGTGGCTTTTGAGTTAATGCACTTTCTGAACCAGAAAAATGCAGGGAATGATGGTTTTATGGCTGCCAAATTAGATATGAGTAAAGCCTTTGATAGAGTCGAATGGGGCTTTATACAGAGGGTTATGGAGAAACTGGGATTTAGCTCAAAGTGGGTAAACCTTGTAATGAAGTGTATCACTTCAGTCTCATATTCTGTTATTATAAATGGGGTGGCTTGTGGTAACATTGTGCCTACATAGGGGCTTAGGCAAGGAGACCCCCTCTTCCCGACTCTTTTCCTTATTTGCACTGAAGGGCTTTCAGCTCTTATCAATGAGGCAACCCGGAACCAGCGTTTGACAGGAATTTCCATTTATAGGGGCAGTCCAAGTGTTACCCATCTTCTCTTTGCGGATGATAGCATCCTTTTCTGCAAAGCCAGTGCGGGGGAATGCAGGGAGTTAAAGGTTCTACTCCAGAAATATGAAGATGCATCGGGTCAGAAGATCAATACTGATAAGTACTCAATTTTCTTCAGCCCCAATACTGCTCTTGAAGTCAGGGAGGAGATTTTTGCTACCCTAGGTCCTATGCAAGACTCTAGACACTCAAAATACCTTAGCCTTCCTTCTTTCATTGGAAGATCGAAGATGCAAGTGTTCGCTATCCTAAAAGAGAGGATTGGGCAAAAGCTAATTGGTTGGAAGGGCAAGCTCCTCTTTTTGGGGGGGAAGGAAATCCTTATAAAAGCGGTTGCCCAAGCAATTCCTACTTACACTATAAGTTGCTTCCTTCTTTCGCAAGGCTTATGCCATGAAATTGAAAGCATGGTGAGGAACTTCTGGTGGGGCCATAAAATGAATTGGGTCAGCTGGAAATCTATGTGTATGTCTAAGGCTCAAGGAGGCTTGGGTTTTAAGAATTTGAAAGCTTTCAACAAAGCAATGCTTGCAAAGCAACTATGGAGAATCCTCCAAAACCCAAGCTCTCTAGTGGCAAGGGTTCTTAAAGCTAAATACTTTCCTACTGGAGATATCTTGAATGCTAACCTTGGAAGCTCCCCCTCATACTCTTGGAGAAGCATCCACAGTAGCCTTGATGTAATTAGGAAGGGAACTCGGTGGAGAGTGGGAAATGGGAAATTAATCCATATATGGGAGGACAAGTGGTTGCCAACCCCATCTACTTACAAGGTTATTTCTCCGCCAAATGATATGCCCCAATTCCCAATGGTCTCTTCTCTCATAAACCCAATGACAAGATGGTGGAGAGTAGGCTTGGTTAGAGCAATTTTCCTTCTTTTTGAAGCTGACTTAATCCTGAGGATACCCTTAAGCCAATATCTTCCGGAGGACAAAATTATCTGGATTGGGAATAGTCAGGGTGTTTTCACAGTCAAAAGCGCTTATCATATAGCCCATAATTTGTTGGAACCAAGGAAGAAAGAAGAATGCTCAAATGGAGATCCTTGCAAGCTGGTTTGGAGGTATCTGTGGTGCCTTAATCTCGCAGCAAAAGTTAAAATTTTTGCTTGGAGAGCTTGTGTTAATGGTCTCCCTACAATGGAAGCCATTTGTTGCCGTGGGATTACTCAATCTAAGGGTTGCCTTGTTTGTGGTAGTGAAGTTGAAAGCCTTGACCATGCCCTTCTTCATTGTGCCTTTTCAACATCAGTTTGGTGTCTTTGGGCTGATAATCCTCTCCATACTCATGGCATCAACAAATCCTTTCTTGACTCCACAATATTCCTTCTCTCCCATGCAACTCTCCAAGACTTGGAACTTTTCTTTGCCATCGCTTGGGCTATTTGGTTTAACAGAAATAAGATTGTGCATAAGGATCCTAGTCTACTTCCTCTTCAAGTGTGGAAATTGGCAAAAAATGTTTCTGAAGAGTTTGTCAGTTCGGCAACTTGGGAACTTGGCCAACCCAGAACCACCCCATCCAGCTGGGTTCCTCCTCCCTCAGGATTTCTCAAGATAAATGTTGATGGGGCCTCTTCTGAGCTTGACTGCTTCTCTAGTGTTGGAGTTGTCATTAGAGATTGCAAAGGTGATGTTGTGGCTGCTCTGTGTAAACCCCTTCAGTTTTGTTTCTCTGCTGAACTAACAGAGGTTTTTGCTTTGGAGCATGGTATTCTATTAGCTCAAGAGCTTCATTTGGCACAAGTCATTATTGAATCTAACTCCCTAAATGCCATCCAAGCAATCAATGAAGGTGTCACGAGGAGTAGCTTGGGGCATATCATACAAGGCATTATCCAGGTGAGTGCCTCTTTTGAGTCCTGCCTTTTTAAGCACATCAATAGAAGCTTCAACACCGTGGCTCATGAGCTTGCTCAACAGGCTCGAAGATCTGGTCTCCATCGCCTCTGGAAAGGAGTTGCTCCCCACTGTATTTCTTCCTTTCTGCAATCTGATTTGAACGTTAATGGCTTGTAACTTTGCTGTTTCTAGCCTGTTTTTACAGAAACCTTTATGTATCTTGCCTTGCGGCTTTTTAATGCCAGTATTTCCCTTTCAAAAAAAAAAAAAAATTTCCGTGGGCAACAAAAAGGTGTTGCGGTTTCCAGTTTTAATTTCTGGAAAAACTAGTTATTGACTCATGCTTTTCTGTTTTTTTTTTTTTTTTAATATAAAAAATATAGGATTGTTAGTGTTTTTTTTTTTAGTAATTAATGTCTATGGTATTGGTGGTAGGCTAATTTAAAAATATTATCAAATTATTGTGAACTTTTGTGGAACCTGTGTCCTAAAAGAACTTGCCACAATAAAGTGTTGTTTAAATTTAGTTAGAACCCCACCCCCTATCCTCCTTGGGTTTGGCATACGTCTAGTTAATTTTTAACAGGATATCTCCTAACCATTGCTTTTAATAAACTTAACAAACGGCTAAGATTAAAAAGGAAGTACACGTCATTTTAAAAAGAAAAGGCAGGCCTCTGAAGTAACAAGATAGTGGTTCCTTCAGAATTTTTTTTTTAGAGATGCTACGTCTACAACAATTTTACAATATTTTTACAACAAATCATAGGTGGTTAGTTGTTATTAGTTCAAATTTGAAACTAACACTAAGATTACTTTTTTGCCCTAACAATAATAACCAATAATAACCTACCACTTAAAATTTGTTGTAAAAATATTGTAAACATATCATTTCTCTTTTTTTTTTTTTTTTAATTGAGAAAAGGTTCCTTCGGTGTTCAGTTTTGACTACGAAGATGATGAAGGGACTCTTCAAGTCCAAGCCTCTAACTGCCCCTGAAATCGTTTGCCAAACTTGAGATCTTTTCCTCTATGAAGAGAAGGTTTTGTCTTTACCATGCTTTTATCCTCCTCGGATCCAATTTGATTACGCCTGCCTTAGTGACTAGGATACATGATGTGAAGATTTCATTCTTTGCCAGTGAAATCAAGGGAATTTATTTGAATAAAAGAATCGAAAAAAGAAATCAGAGATATTTTCGTCAATTTCTTCTACTTCTTCACAGAAACTAAAAAGGGAAAAAAATATATTCATAGATTTAATCACATACAGAGTTTTAACAAGTATTCCATTTTTAGCTTCAAGTCTCTATTTATGTCTTTGATTTTGGAGGTCAGTCAGCATTGATTTTTTAATTCAATCCAAGGGAATAACGATGACTGATAAATTAGAAACCAATTGCTTCTCTCTTTCTTTTTTCTTTTGAGACTGAGATTTGGCCTTTGGGATTATGCTCACCATACCGTTTGATTGCAAGCAAAAGAATAGAACGAAGAAAGGATGTGGATCCTTTTTGGACTTCTTTTTGAGTTTATCTGTAGAAGAAAAATAAAGACATTGACGAAGAGAGATCTCAAGCTTTCTACAATTTGCGTTACCCTTGTTAGTGTGTTTTTTTCACTCAAGAAACCTTGGCAAGCGTTAATTTGCCCGAAAGAAAAATGATGTGGCTTTACTTTTAATCTCAACCATTCGTTAAAAAGTAAAGAAGATGTCCTGTTAAAAAATTAATTAGATGTAAGCCAAAACCATCCTCTATCTATTTATGAAAAAAAAAATTATTAACATAATTTGCTTGAAGTGAAACGTTTTTGCTAGATTTTCAATTATTCAAATTGACCAAAGGTTTCTAGAACCCCATGTCTGTGTAATTTTATTTATTTATTTATTTTGAGAATCCATGTCTATGTATCCGGAGGTGCACGTTTATATAGATACATTAAAATTATTAACATTATTTTTTTTTTAAATAAATTATAGTTCCAAAGTTTATAGAAATTTATTTATTTGGAGTATTATGTCAGAAATTTTAAGAAATTTAGAAAGAATATCATAATTTATTTTATCGTGGGTCAACCTATTTATTTGGTGCAGTTGTTGGTAGTGTTTGATCATGTACTCTTTGCCTTTGGATGCCACCCAAGTGTAAAATTCAGTGGCGTTTATTATGGAACCAATTTGCAAAATTTTGTCTGCTTCACCGAGAAAGGCATTGTTTTTTTTTGGTATAAACTATAAACTGAGAGTGCCAGAGCATTATTGCCTCTGGGTGGAGGTATGGGGGTCATTGAGGCTTTAGGCAGGATTATCTTTTTTGGAAAAATATTTCTCAAATTTGACAGTGACTATATACATAGTTTAAAAAAATGAAATTGCCAACCATTTGATGTCATTTGTTAGCACTTTAAGCGAATAATTATACCCCTGTTGTATAATTATATTGTCACAGTGGAAGTTCTATTACCAATTTGTTGTAGAACAAGGCTTCAGAATTTATATAGTATTTTCACACAAAATTGATGGTTAAATATAGACTTTAGAAAGATCTCCAAAGTAAAAGGGAAAACAAAAAAGAAAAAAAAAAAAAACAAATAATAGGAACAATGGGAACTCAAAAGAAAAATTGACACAAATACACACAAGGGATGCATCAAGGATTTACGTGGTTCGGCTTTTAGCCTACATCCATGGGCAATGACAAGGAATACTTTCACTAACAAATTTAGAAAATACAAAATGGTGGAAAGGTACTCTCATAAAACCCAAATCTCAATACACCCAAAATTTTTCCCTCACACAAAATAAATCTCTCTCTCAAATACAAAGCTTGGGGTAGAATACAACATTCAAGGGCTACACCTAAAACAAGGGGAAGTTTCCTCTTCTCTGGAATTACTGCACAAACCTCCTCCACAAACTCCCCTTCAAAGAGGTCTTTCACTCTCGTATGACATCCCATTTACAATATGTGGAATCCACACATTTTGTATGAGGACAATCTTATAAGATAATTTTTCTAGAATAATAAGTTACTTGCAACAAGGTCAACTTAAGGCAATCAAGACTTATAGACACGTGTTATAATTTTGATGGGTCTAGTACAATACTGGAGCACTGGACCGAGCCAAGTCCTGTATTTAATGTTGGCTTGAAAATTCAAGCCAACTTTCTAACAACCATTTTGTCAGTTATCATGACATGTAAAATATAATTTCAGTGTTAACAATTCTATAAACAAACTATTAACATGCATTTATTCAATGTTGAGATACATATAAATTTGCCAATACTCGACGAGTCTTTTTGAAGTACACTCCAAAGTCGATACATTAAAATTATTAACATTATATTTTTAAAATAAATTATAGTTCCAAAGTCTAAAGAAATTTAGAAATAGCATCATTATTTATTTTATCATTTGAGGTTGACAGTTTGGGGACCAGTACTAATCGGTTGTGGTTCCTTTGGGGTAGGATTTTGTCCAGTGGTGTAGGTGAGGTGTGCCCTTATGAAATGGGGGACTTGAGGACTAACTATGTGCCCTTAATGCATTGGTATTGTGTTGTAGTTGAAGTAAAAGAAGAAGGTTGGTTTCTGAGGGCTCTTTAAAGTTTAAACACATGTACTAAACAGACCTTAATGTCTCTGGATGTATATCCTTTTTTTTTTTTAGTTCATTTCAATTAAAAAAACAAGTCGTGCAACTCAAACCTCACCTATGCTACATATTGATCACTTCATCCACACATTAGTTAGACCTTGAAAATATTAAGATGTGTCAATTAACTTATAAAACTCTTGATTATAAAATCCTATTATTATTTTTTTTCAAAAGAAAAAATACAAATAATAATTAATAAATTAATTCTAATAATGCGACTTTGTCAACCTCTAATATTGATATTCCAATTTTTAAAAATCTTTGAACAAAGAACTTTGTCCCCCTAAGTTTGAATCCTAGTTTCGACCTTGTTTAATAGCATGGTGTAATTTATTAGCAGTTGTGTAAAAGGATTGAAAGTTTGTAACTTAAGGGGCTGGGAAGTAGAGGGTCTATGACGTGTTTTGGTAAAGCAGAGTTCATGGACAAAGACATGTTCATAAAGTTAGGACTAATAATGATGGTATTAATACTACTTTACTCGTCAAGAAAGAAAAAAATGATGAATGAAAAAAGAATATAACAGATAAATAATAATAGTATGTAGAATTAGAATGACATTCATTCCCTGTGTGTGTGTTGTTCTATTTACATTCCTTCTCCAAAAAAAAGAATGACATTCATGATAATGATAATTAACATAGTAGAGAAACAATTAGTATTACCAATTATGTTTGAAGCCGCCTCTGTAATTTAACGATATTCATTGCTCCTGTCACATACATCTTATCTTTGACAATGTTTAAGAACTTGAAATAGGAGAATCACCATGACCTGTTTAGCGATATTGTGCCAAAAACTCCCCAAAAACCAACAACAATTCTGAGGGCCATACTAACATAAAACCCCATTGTTATCAACCCATCTTCCTCCTCTTATATCCCAGCATGTTCACTACCTCTATTCTCAACTAAGTTTTGAGTCATTTCTTCTCCTGAACATTTGTTTGGAAGTGAAAATCCACATAAGATCTGGGTTCGCTTCATATGAAATGGCATTGAAGGTATTGAGTTGAGGGCCAGTTGGAATTTTGCCTGACAGGTTATTTTCAACAAGTTCAAGAAGCTTAGAGAATTAATTCGAGAAATGCTTGATGGAATTCCACCACACAACTGGTTCTTCAATAGATCTAGGGAATTTAATGACTCTAACAAACCAATCTCTGAAGGGATTCTTCCTGTTAAAAGATTTCTTAAGAGACTCAAAGAAATCAATCCATTAACTTCCATAATTTCTCTAGGAATTTGTCCAGTTAATTTATTGCTTGAAAGATCAATGCTTTTTAATAATCCAAGAATACTTTTGTAGTCATACTCTTTTCCTTTCCACATCCAAATTGCACGATCATCATAGCTACTAAAACTGTGACAATCTGGGGAGAGGAGGTTTTTATAAAGGTCGGTGATGGTTGAATTTGGAGTCCATTTCAAAGTCAAAGCAATAATATTTTTGAGGCATTTTGGTATACTTCCTGAGATTTGGTTTAAGGCAAGGTCTAAAACTTAAGGCAATAATTTTAAATGAGAATATTTTTGAATATTTTAATATTAATTATAATACGTAAATTAAATTTATATATTACAATTTAAATTATATATATATTTAATTTATATATTATAAATATTTTTTATCATTTCTACTTGCTTTTTTATGCAGAATACTAGTAAGTATTTTTGACATCTTCTTTACAATAGCTAGAAAATAAAAAAATTAACATAGTCTTTCTAGCTAGATAATTTAGTTTGCTAGCTGAAGTATTTTCCTTTATTTATAAAACATCTTAAAATTTCTAGTTTTGAAAATTAATATTAACCATCAAAAGGCCTAAATTTTTTGTTATATTCGTTGTTAACGTTGAGCTTTAAATAATTCATTTATGCTTCTTCCTTTTAAAAAAGAAAAAGAAAGTTTTTCAATTAAGGTAACTTGGCACTAGTAAATCACTTATTACAATGACATATGTCTATTTTATCTGAATTCTTCAAATATTGAGTGCTTACAATTAATGAATTCCCATATCTTCATCTCACTATAACTATTTGATTGCTTCTGGGAAAATAATGGAGGTAGACTTTCAAGTCATCCGAGATGGTAACTTGTGCCACTATCAACTGTTATGAAGCGAATCAAACAAATTTCTAGCTTAAGAAATCAGTGAGCATGGATTCAACATTATCAAAACAGTTTATCCGTTGTGCCTTGTTTTAGAAACAAAACGGAAGAGGTGAAAAATACGATATATATGCCATAGGTTCAACATTCAAGTACTCAAAAGTATTGAGTCATTTCTGCAAATTTGATTTGCAAAATTACTCAAGTAGCTTCAAAACTTCAAATCCTTTTTATCACCGCACCAAAAGACTCCCGGTTTAACTCCAAAGTCCAAACCAATTTTACACAGCCTAGATTTAAACTGGTAAATGGGCCGTAATCCAAGGAAATCAAACCCAAAAACTCCAAAACCGATAAAAGCCCTAATAAGCTCCCAAAAGCTCAATATAAAAACCCAAAACTCAAACCCACTTAAAATTACAAATCCTAGACTGAAGCCCAAAGGAACAGTTACACCCATTGCCAGTTAGATTACAAATGCAATTCGATGGTTTTTTAATTGATTTTAAGAGTAAAATATTTGTTGCACACCCTTAATATTTAGTTGAGGGTTTTTATGTTAAATAATTTGACAGGACAATCTTCTCTTGTCTTTAAATTATTTCTCAAAACAATCAACGGGTATAAATATAGATTAAAAAAGAAATTGCCAACCATTTAAATATGCCATTTGTTAGCACTTTAAAGCAAATAATCTTACCAATTATCATAACACGTGCAACAATAACAATTTTAGGGTAAACAAGTCTAAAGTCAATATGTTGAGACTGAAATTACGGTACATATCAAATTATTATCAATCTTCAACAAGTCTTTTTTTGAAGCACACACCTTCTCTAACACACATACCAAACACAAAGTTCACAAAAAGCAGAAAGTTCACAAAGTTTACATATCTCCCAAAGAAAAGTATTCTAAAGTCGGATAGCAACACCTGTTAAAACACAAAGGTTAACAACAGATTACTTATCAGTACCCAAGATGGCGATATAAAAATGGACAGAAATTAAAGAAAACAAAAAGGATATGAAGAAAATAATTTGTTTGCTTGCTGAAGGATAATACTTGGGAGATATATATTGGAATGAATTGAAAGATAATTATAGTTTACTTATTTTGAACTAATAAAACGGAGAAAATGATAAATCTAGTACTCGTTCATTAATTATTGTGTGCTTGGTAATTGCCTAATTGGTGGCTCACTAATCGGTACAGAGAAGGTTACTATTGTACTCTCAACAATATTCATGGCTATAAAATAAAATCATCAACTAAATGGAAAAGAATGACAATATTTGTTCACCAGCATGATCTTTTATGAAAAGTAAAATCAAATTACTATCCTGTGTTCAAAATATAATAATCTAGGTCTAGATTCTAGAACAGTGGAGATAAAAGAGCTAGACAGTTGTTGAAAGCCTGAAACACAAGTTTATAGATGTATTCAATGATTTTTGTTTTTGTTTTTTTGTTTTAATTAATTAATTAATTAATAATAATAGTAGCAGTACTAATAGTAATAATAAATTAATAATTAGAAAAATTGATTGTACTTTCCAAACAACGAAAGGCTTTTGCATAGACAAACAAATAACGTAGAAGTGATAGATTTATTTGCATAGAAGAGAAGAGTTTGGGGAATAGAGAATTATTACCGATTAGCATTTGAAGCTGCCTTTGCAATCTGGTCATATTCACTGATATCGCCACATATAACCAGTCTTTAAAATCGTTCAAACACTTGAAAAAGGCTAATTGCAATGACCTGTTCAGTACTAATGTGCCAAAAACTCCCCAGAAACCAGCAAAAAAGCCAAGAGCCACACTAACATAAAACCCCAGGGTTATAAACCCATCTTCATCATCTTGCTTGCCATCATGCGCATTCCTCTTGTTTGAGTTTTGAGTAGTTTCTTCTCCTGAACAGTTTTTTGGAAGTGGAGCTCCACAGAGACCTGGGTTTCCCTCATATGCACTGGCAGTAAAGGTATTGAGTTGAGGGCCTGTTGGAATTTGGCCTGACAAGTTATTGTTTGACAAATCCAAGAAACTTAGACCAAGAATTCGAGAAAGGCTCGAAGGAATTCCACCGAAAAGCTGGTTTTTAGATAGATCCATGACCTCTAACGAAAGTAAAGCACCAATATTTGAACTGATTTGTCCAGACAAAAGGTTCTTAGAGAGATTCAAAGATATCAATCCAGCAAGTTCCATAATTTCTCCAGGAATTGTCCCAGTTAATTTGTTGCTCGAGAGATCAATGCTTTTTACTAGTCCAAGAATACCTTTGTACTCATACTCTCTTCCTTTCCACATCCAAAACACATGATCATCATATGCACGGTCCTTGGAAGTCCTGCTAAAGTCTTCTTCATACAAATGGGTGATGGTGGCATTTGAACTCAATTTTTGAGTCAAAAGGGTAAGATTATTGAGGCATTTTGGTATACTCCCTGAGATTTGGTTTAAAGCGAGGTCTAAAAGTTGAAGATGAGCTAGATGGCATAGATGTGAAGGCATGCTTCCATATAAGTGATTGGATCGAAGGATGAGCACAACTAAATTTGGATTGCTAGTCCCTAACCACCTTGGTAATTGTCCTGACAGGTTATTGTGTCCAAGATTAATAAATGTCAACTCCGTGCAAATTTTCAAGGACAAAGGAAGTTCCCCACTGAAACTATTGTTGCTTAAATCCAATGTTTCAATCCCAAGAAGGGAGCCCATCGTACTTGGGATTTTCCCATGAAAATGATTGTTTCCCAAATTAAGAATTTTCAATTCTTCAAGATGCATCCAACAATCAGGAAGTTCTCCTGATAATTGGTTATTGGAGAGATCTAGACAATGTAAATTTCTAATACTAACTGCACATAGGGATTGGATTGGCCCAGAAAACATATTATTGGAAAGATCCAAATGTATTGCTTTAAACATAAATCTTGGTATTTTGCCTTCCAATTTATTTGAACCCAAGTCTATCGCGGGGGGAAAGTAGAACTCCAATGACAAATTTGCTATTTGGCCAGTGATTTGATTGTAAGACAAATCCATATATTCTAGTTGAGGACTAAAGACCCAATAGAAATTGGAAATTGTATCAGAAATTCCAGAATTAGAAATATCAATCCAATATAAATTTTTTTGAGTTTGAAGCCATTTTGGGAATCGAGAGCCTAGATGACAAGACGTTAAATAAATCTTATCTAATTGGAAAGGGGGAACCCAATCAGAGCTGAGGTTGAAAACCAATGAGGTATTAGATAAGTACAACTTCTTCAATTTTGTGAGTTTTGAGAAGTGGTGTTCAGAAATAACACCTCTTAGTGAATTATCACCAAGATACAGACTCTCTAGGTTTGATAGTTTTCCAAAACTTTCAGGTATTGTCCCATTTAAACAATTGTTGGAAAGTTGTAATTCTCTCAGCAATGGAAATATTGTGAGATCAGGTAATGATCCCACGATATGATTCCAATCTAAATACAAAGCCTCTATTGAATGGTTTGCACACTCAGTCAAGTTTTGAATGAATTCCAGAAGTTGACCGCTAAGATTGTTCCTAGATAAAGACAAGGTTTTTAAATTACACACACCACCAAAGGTTTTTGGTACCCCACCTTCAAACTCATTATCTCCAAGATAGAGATGTGCAAGAGAGTTCATTTTGCTAAAAGCATCTGGAATTAAGCCATGAAATTGGTTTTCATTGAGATAAAGTTTAAAAACACTGGTGTTGGACTTGAACAACCACTCTAGTATTGAAGAAGAAGAAGTGAGATGATTATGAGATAGATCGAGGACATCAAGAGAAGTAGAAGAATTAACAAGCGGAATAGAGAAAATATTTGGAAGATCACAAGAGTCTAAGGATGTCAAGTGAGGTAATTTATTCACAACTTGGAGCCAATTATTAACTTTACTCAAATTAACAAAACTCATGGCAAGGTATCTTAAAGAAGAAAGTTGAGGGAGCCACTCTAAGTTTTTGGGATTATTAAAATGATTCTCACCAAGATCAAGATACTGCAAGCTCGAAAGATTCCCAAGCTGAAAAGGAATGTTTCTACCGAAAGTAGCAGAGCTAAGGTTAAGGTATCTTAAGTTGGAGAGAGAACCAATGAATTCTGGGATTTGAGTGTGATTGAAATCATTGAAACTCACATCTAAATAAGTCAAGTATTGCAACTCAATCAAAAAAGGATTAAGTTTACCTCTCAAAGGCTTTGGAGGAAAGGTCAAGGCATTGAGCTTAAGCATGATTACGTTGCCTGTTTGGTTGCTACAATAGATTCCTCTCCATTTACAACAATCTTTTTTCTCCTCTTCAGTACTCCAAGAAGAAAGATGGCCATAGTCATCAATAAGGTCTTCCTTAATCTTGAGAAGTGCTTGTCTCTCCTGCTCTATGCAGCCTTGGATAGCATCTCGCACTCCCCAATGGTTTTCAACGGTTGGTTTCAAGCACAGCAAAAGGAGAACAAAAATGAGGAGAAGTTGGAGGGAACTTCCTCTCATGATAAAGGTGAGTAGATCAAGGTGAAGAAAATTATTTTAAGTACGTTTATCATGAACCTCGGCTTTAAATATTCATAATATCATGAACCTCGGCTAGAAGATTTTAGAAGCAAATAATGTCGTTTTCTTTTTTTCTTTTTTCTTTTTTTTAAATTATGAGGCTAATGAGTAATGACAAATTATAGGTCTCATTTCCGTGGGCAAATCTAAACCCATAGTTAAACACATGGAACAATAAAAGTAAAAATTATTGGGATAAAAAAAAGTACATTGTTAAAATTTTTATTAGGAAAAGAGATATTAACACCATATATAAAGCCAAACTATACCCATCAACCTAGATTAGGGGTAAGACAATTTAGCAAATCTTTTTATTTGAAATTTAACCTTAGATATCTTATTCAATCACCAGAAATTTTAACAATATTGAGCTAACTAAAATTCACGACAACTTAGCAAATCTTGTAAGTATCCGTTTGGATGTTGCTGAAATTCTTTTGATGGTGCGTCTGGCGTTTTATTGTGGGTCTCGTGCACTGTTCACGGGACCTGCAAGTCATTAATTTATGCAAATTTTTCTTTAAAACTAGGTCTCACGGTACTATTTACACATTTAAAAATTATTTTGTTATAATGTTTTTAGTTTTCAGTTTTCAGTAATAAACAGTATCCAAACAGACCATAATTAAGTCAACGCTTAAATTTCATTTTTCCATCAATCACAATAGAAATTGTCTTTCAATTTAAATTGACTATACAAATGCAACGTATATAAGGGGGACACGGAAAATTCTAACAAATCCAGCTAAACTGAAAGCTCCATCTGACCATTTATAATGTCTTCAATTAAAGTCATTACATGCAAACGTATATTGGGGTCCATCTGAAACTATGATGTGTACTCTACTCTTCATCTTCTTCTTTTTTCTTTTTTCTTTTAAATTATTTATATCTTTATTTATAAAGTGATGTGTTCACTACTTTAGTATGAGCAGAAGGTACTTGAAACAAGAGAAGCAAATGTGATAAAATTTCCCTCTGTGTATTCATGTCACAGTACTATCTTAATAAAATTTCTTTGTTCAAAAAAGAGAAGCAAATGTAATAAATACCTGGAATTATACATTTTTACATATCAAGCACAGTAAAGGAAAGTCTTGTGCATGGCATTTCAAAAAATATTATATACAAAATTATGACATGTTTACTTGTTTTGTCACCAAAAAAATTAGCACACTCCGCTATGTACATCACATCATACAAAAGAATTCTATTTTTATTTTATTTTACTTCATATAAATCCCAAGTTTGTAGATTATAGGTTATAGATTATAGATATCACTGCTGTTAAAAAATATAAAAAGTTGTCAAAAAAAATTATTTACCTTTTTCTTTTTCACATAAAAAGTTTTAATTTTTTTTTAAACCAATGCCTTTAGGGAATTTGTAAACTTTTCCCTTAAAAGATAAGCTAGCTCGAGTATTTACATGGGAAAAGTGTTTAATTAATGGCAACCTTTTTTGTTGCAACCAATAAATGAATTATCACAGGATTTAGGTTACATAAAAACCTTTTCCTTAGTCAATTATCACAAGGTTCACAACAATATGTATCCATTTCAATTAAAGTCTTCAAATATTGACTGGCTACAATGAATTCCCCATTCCTTCGTCCAAGTCTAACTTTTTTAATGCCTTCAGTGAAAATAAGGAGGGTAGACTTCCAAGTTCCAAGCATCCGAGAGGTTAATCCGTGTCACTATCAATTTTGATGAAGTAAATTTGATATTTATGACAAATTCCTAGCTTAAGAAACCAGTGAGTATAGATATATACGTCAATTTTATGAAAACTATTTATTAGCAAAAGGGAAGAGGTGAAAATTACGATATATGTCTTACTCTTAGGTTCAAAAATTCATAGAATCATTTCAGTAAATTTGATCTGTAAAACTACTCAAATGGGTTGAAATCCTTTTACCATCACAGCAATAGACCTCCACTCCAACTCCAAATTCATTTTACAGAGCCGAAAAGAAAACCCACAATCCATTAAAATCAAACCCAATAAGCCCAAACCCAATTAAACGCCCAAGCACGCTCCTCCAAACCCAAGAAAACTCATACAGTAGCACTCCTGGTAATGGAAGATGGAGGCCCAATTTAGTTCTTGGCCACCTTCAACTTAGCTACATCTTTGTTTGGGTCCAGTTGCATGGCTTACCGTTGGAATACCAGTACCTAGAGCTGGCTGAAAAGATGGGTAATATGATGGGTATTTTGGAAAGAGTTGATTGGGAAGATAGGATTCCAATCTTTTTGAGACATTTTATCAAACACACATCACGCATTATTGTTGCAACCATTCCCTGCATATAATGTGATCAAAGAACTACCTAGAATTTCAACAATAATAAAATACCATAACACCTCCAAAACATAGTCAAATTAAAATTTCAACAATAAGTGACTATAATCAAGAGTATAGTGGAAACAAACAACACAATAGTTAGAGTTCCAAAATCCAAAAAACAAAAAAAAACTTTCCAATTCCTTCAAAATCATCTATGTTTGTATATGTAATCATAAGGATACGTTTTGACATTTACATTAGTTACACATTGAAAATTAATAAACTGATATAAAACTCATATCCAGGAGATGCATAGACACGGGTATAAAAAATTAAACAGAGATTCTTACTTGAGTCTCAGTCCGAGTCGCCCAAATAAACCTGATCTCCTCTTCCAAATCTTGCTTCAGGGCTCACACAAATCGGACTGGTACTATATCTGCTTCTTGAGCAAGTTTAGGCCAAATGGTTTCTAAGAAGAGAGAGAGGGGTCGCATGCTATAGGAGTTTTGGGTGAGGATTTGGGGGGAAGGAGATGGTTTTCTGAGAATAAATAGGAGTGGTTTTATAGTTTTTAGAAAAAATTTCAGAGTTGGGTTTTGAGGGAAGGAAAAGGATAGAGATTTGGGTTTTGGGGGAAGGAGAAGCGTAGAGAGATTTTCAAAGTTGGTGGCTTCGAAAAAGGTGGAGTCGTTGAGTTGTGGGAGAGGAGGACCGATGGTGGTTTAGGAATTGTATCGGGGAAGAATATTTGGTTTGAGGAAGGGGAGTATATATATTTAATTAAAAAAATAAATTAGATTTAAAAATTAAAAAAAAAAAATGCTGACGTGGAAAATTATGAAAAGTTCAAAAGCTTCAGTTTTATATGTATATATAGATAATAATAACTTACATATTTAATCGTACTTAGAAAGTGAATGAATAGCATCACATGCGTACGTAGGGGGGAAACTATATGTATTTTACATAATTTCCTTGTACAAGAACCCTTAATAAATCTAAGAAATGTTTTAAACAAAAATTAGTGAGGGACTATGGACATTGACGGGAGAGAGCTCCATTACAGTTTATCTGAAATAGAATATTAACCAAAGAATATCACAAATTCATCAGGAAAAATATATATAGTGGTTCTTTGGCAAATTCAAATCGCAATTATCATTGAATTTTTCATATATATTGAATTTACAATACTTGATGTCAGAGTAAATTACTCCAGGTTGACGTATTTCTTTTTAATTTGGTAATGAGTCGATTTCAAAATAAATTTGTTTTTCCTAATGAATTAATCCTTTTTTTTTCCTTCGTATGAATCACACTGGTTGAAATCTTTAGTTTTAGTCATACAACTGAATTATATGTTTTGCCATTTTTGTGGAACTTATCTATAGTTGATAATTGATATTGATAATGATAATGACCCTTTACCTAGTTTTTAATTCAATAATTCCAAAAGTTCCGAGTTGGCTTAAAATGTATGATCCACAATATGTTTACCAAAAAATCAAGACTCTATGAATTGGCAACTCTGTCACTGGTCCATAGTCTTCCTTGGAGGACTTCTAATGCTATTTTAACTTCATGAAAAGTTGTGAAAATATAGAGTGGAAAACGTTCTTTTGCATTGATTTACCTGGTAAATAAATACCTATAAAACAAATTAGGTCGATACAAAGACATAAATGGTAAATAAATAACTACAAAACATTTAGGTCGATACAAAGACATAACTGGTAAATAAATACCTACAAAACAAATAATGTCTCCACCTTTGCCTCAATTTACCTTTCTTTTCTTTTGTTGATTTTTTCAAAAAAGTAAATAATATATATATATATATATATATATAAAATAAAAAACACACACAAAAGATGGATCAATAGAAACAAATCAAAGGTTGTAATCTCATCCATGAAAAAGTCCATCCATTCCTATGATTCCCCCACAGAAAGAAAAAAAGCTAAAAATGGTAATGGAAAAAAAATATATATTACATGTGCTAAGAGAGAACCCATTCTACATTATAAAATTCTATATGTCATAGATAGATGGCATGATGGTTGGCTTAGATGAGTGAAAAGTGTGCTCAACGGCTGTGCATCCCTCTAACAAGACTTCCACGTAGCTCGTATTTACATTCCTGATCGAACTTTGCAATGAAAAATTAGCTGAATAGCAGTAGCCTCCAAAAGGATATGTGCAGCATACAAAACCCATTACCAAATCCTTCTCTCCATTTATGATCTTTAGGAACTAAAGAGAATCTCTTTCAACTCATGCCTCGGCTAGCTTTAAGCGGGGAACAATATTCATCGATTGGAGTTCCTGAAAGCATGCCGTTGAGTGGTGAGAATTTAAACAAAAAACATCTGTCAACGACTGACAGGAGTAAACATATTCAACCAAGAGTGAACAGTGGAAATGCAAACATTTTTTGCCTTTTTTTTTTTTTTTTTTTTTTTTTTTTTTTTTTGTAATTGTCTTCTTTCAATTTGTTGTTTTCGATTTTATACATTTTTTTTTTTACAAGAATATAGCATCACATTTAAATGTTTTCAAAACACCACGTGCAAATCTTGATGCTAAAAATACACCATGCCATAGATCCAAATTTAATCTAGTGAAATCAGACAAACTGTATAGGAGTAACAAAAAATGCATAGGTCATTATACAGCTCTTAGTGCATGTCAAAAGGAAGATAAAGTCTCTAAAGAGAAAATATTCTTCTTTGTCAGAGAAAATAATCCACAGACAACAAGTACCAACACCAAGTTTATGTAGTGAAACCAGGAAAAAAGATATAAAAGAAAAACTTGTGTATAGAGACCTCCAACAAATCGAACAAGAAAGATGAGATCTCAACCAAGTTATAAAACTTAATGAAAGAAAATATCAACAGAATAAAATGAGAGCTATGCTATGGATAAACCAATCAATACAATGTCAATTCATACCTGGATTAAGAACTTGCATGCATACGGAAGCTTCATAGTAGACATACCGTCCCTTTTTTTACAAGATGAACAGATTCCAGTTTTCAGATGATGGTTGTAATATCCTAACAAACCACATATTCTGCAGACCTGCACCAAAAAGCAGATGTTACCACATACTTAAAGAGCTAAATAAACAAATCAATTCCAAAAAAAGAAAATTTTGGTATGAGACAAATTCTTAATTACATGTAGGTCTAGGTCTAGTATAACAAGAATGATGTTGAAGCTTGAAGGACCACAACAATCTTAAGAGAAAAAAAAAAAAAAAAAACAAAACAAAACAAAACCAATAAACATTTTGCTTACACACAACATAGTGTTGGTCTAAAGGAAATTACTGTAAGTTATAGTTAAAAATCTCTCCAAAGATATCCACAACAATCACAAAAAGCCTTTTCGTTGGTTAGTATCCCTTGTACTGACAGTTTTTGGAACAGCAATAGTGAAGTCCTAAAAAGGTCCAAATAAGCCTTTAGAAGTTAGATAATGGCTTTGACAAAGAGAAAAATAAAATGGCTTTGACAAACAGCATTGCACTATTAGAGCAGGAGCCTTGAAAGTCTCAAAGACATGCCCAAGTTACAGTAAAAATGGGTTTCGTTCCAAGTGCATAGCTGGATATTTTCCAGCAAGCAAACTTAGCTGGTGTTCCAGATCTGTTCTGGAAGCTGATCTCTATTAACAGTCATCTGTTCTTGCAGTTCCAGGAGGCCTCCTTAAGAAGATTCTTTATATAGCTATTACAATAGAAAAGAAAGAATAACAGGGATAGACAACCAGATGCTAATACAGAATCTTATGGGCTGGTGAAGAGCTGATTTCTGATCAACTTCCACCCTATACATAAGGGCTGCAACTCCAGAAAATCAAGAAAACTTTGGGAGAAAGAGCTGAAACTGTGCTGGAATTTTGTCAGACAGCAGTCTTGTACCAGGAGAGCTTTGAGGGAAACAGTGCTTAGAAATCATATTTTAATTTTTCTGGCTGAACACAATATGTTAGACGATAATGATGCTAATATACTAGTCTTCCTGTTAAATGACTTACAAGCAAGCATTGTAATACATACTCAGCAAACAATTATCAAGGACTGGCATAGGCATGAGCTGATACCTGAACCTCAAAAGGATCGCTAGAGATCATTAGGCGCTCAAAAATTAACATACTAGCACCATAAGCTATCAAACAATCACGTTCCATTTCTCCTACACGTAGTCCTAGGAAATGAAAGGTTAGCAGAAATTAGAACTATGCAAGGTAAATTTGCATCTGATAAAATATCTAAGAACCAGAAATTAAGAACCTCCATTGCGAGCTCTCCCCTCTGTTGGCTGTCTTGTTAGCAGAACACGGGGTCCATCGGCTCGAGCATGCATTTTATCTACGACCTACTTGTCATGAAATAATGGATATCACAAAAAATCAATATCAAAAATAAACATTTTCAAGCTAATATTCTAAATCAATATGACATGCTTTATGTAACAGGGAAGAAAAGGTGTGATACATCAAAGAAAAATTACTAGGATTATTTAAAACTACGTACAACTAATAAAGGCATTTCTGTCAGAGAAATTCTAGATGCAATGAGTAAAAGAATATCAACTAATCTAAATCATAGAAACAATGCTGACCAGAATCACCAGACATAAAAAATAGACATGCCATGCACCAAAAGATCTCTCTCAATTTATTCAGGTTGGCACGTCAAGGGAATGTCAAAACAAGAGACTCGAAAGGTTAAAAGAATCACTAATGAGGCAAGGAGGGAAGAGCAAGATAGGAAACTGTAGGTTTTGCATACACTTATTTAGACTCAGCTATACCAGTGTAAATGGTGTGAGGTATCTGCTTCATGATCAAGTGAGAATCGCACTTGTGTTCAAACAGAAAGATTTAGCCTTCTAATTTCCCCTTTACCCTCAGTGAGGGGTTATACGCATGCCTTCTAATTTCATCCACCAGTCAAAATTAAGAGCACATATGGTCAAATTTAGCTGCTTATCAGCCTCCTATAGTGACTAAACAGTTCATCAAGCAACTTAAGGATTTTTCAATGCATGTTAATAACCCCAACCAACCCCACAAGAAACCAAATAACGGTAACAACATAAAATTTAGAACCTAGGATTCATAAGCATGATTGGACTCTGGAACATAATAAAGGAGGCTTCGAATCTTACCATATGTTTTAACTTTTGATAGTAAATAGGACCCATGAAAATATATGCTTGCAGTGGGCAACCTGTGATACCTGGAGAAGACAAAAAGTATTAAGAAGTTTCCTTTCATATGCAAGCAAGGTCTAGCTCACAAACATAAGTACACAAAATAGTTATTCCATTCCAAGGTCATATTCCATGCACCAAACTTGCGACACTAATGATAAAAAGGAAATGACACAATTTAATTATTATTGTTATGAGAACATCCAACTTATATTAATGATAGTAACTTCCAGAAACATGCTAGAAATCCATTGTCTAATTTAAATTGAAAATAAGTTTCCTTTCACCACTAGAGTTTCAAAAAATTGAACACAATACGTAACAAAGATCCAAAAGAAGAATTAAAATGAACGGTTGCAATAGAATTCCCATATGTACATATTTCAGATGTAAAAATTTAAACCTGAATACAGAAAGTCTTTGCCATTGTAGCTAAAGCCTTTGTTCACAAGAATTTCACTGTCACAGAGCAAGGAAGCATGGTAAAAAAAAAATGAAATATGGAAAAATGCATAATAATCAGATGTCATAGTAAAGACGCAGAAAGCACCTCATAGCTTCAACTGTGTCTGCATGACCGCTTGGTTCCGTAAAGGCACTGCCATAATGAAACCTACCACATGAAACTCCAGCTTTACCCCCAAGAAGCTCTATCATCTTCCCCACTGTCATTCGACTGATGGTAACAGAATATCAAAACATTAAGTTACATCTTGGGTGCTTGCACTGCTAGCAACTATAGATTATAACACAAAACATGGATGATTATGACATGGCATGAGGCCAGTCAAGCCTAAGGGCTGAATTTCACGTTCCATATGATTATTGCAGCTGAGTCCACATGTGCCAAGTTTGTAGAAAATTGGAGGGAAAATTACTTAGTGGCACATGCACATGTTAGATTTTAGAAAGTTTTTAGAAGCAAAAGCCATGTGCTTTATTAAATCTAGCTTGTAATTAGTATGTTGCAATTGTACTCAAGCATGTGATAAATGTGAGTTAGTTATGGACGATGTCATCAACAATAACCAACTCCCAAGCTATAAATATCCATGTACATGCATTGTAAAGATAGATAGATTGATAGTGAATTTTAGAATCTCATATTTGAGTTTAGATTGAGGTCTGAGTTCCCTCTCTTTCTTTACTTCTTCTCTCTCTCTCTCTCTACAATCTTTCTGTACTGAAAAATTCAGTATTAATCTTCTTGCATCACTTGCTTGTTAAGTTTTCCACTATTCCAAACTTTTAACTTATTTACCTAGGAAACCCATGAGGGCTCATAATCAAATCAGGGCAAATGCCACGTTCAAAAAATGGAAAGTCTTCCTGCCCATGTCTGCTACTAAATTTGTCACCGACCTGACGGGGCAAGAAATACAAGAAAGAAAGTCAACCTAAAATATAAGATTCGTATAGCATATAAACTGAGGCCAGATTAGAAATCTTTACCTCTGGCCTATGAGTATGGCGAATTAAGAATTTGATAGATAAATTATTATGCCTATCATTATAAAGAGCCACTCGATCCACTACACAAGACTCCCCTTCGAGACCCTTAAATATTTGTTTACTGCTCTTATATCCTCTGCCTTTAAAAACAAGCATAGGTAATCTTGTTGTTAAAGAAACCTATCAAGAATTTTCGCTGGAAAGTGACACTAACATATTTGGTAATTCTGATGGTGGTACTTCGTCCCCTTTGTAATAGCAGGGGACTGTTTATTTATATTGATATCTTATGGGCTAATAATTTCCCCTGGTGAAGCAATCCCATCATCATTCAGTATCTACACATGTTAGAACATATCAGAATTAAAGAATGTACAGGAAACATTTGCAATTCAAAGAAACAAATAACCAGAGCACAAAAGGAAAATGATGAAGAATGGGATCCTTGGGATTGGCAGAGTCAATCTGGCTTCCATAAAAAATAAAACCTCATAATAATATCCAAATGTACTTTCAGCATTCTCAGAGTATGGGGAAAAAATTAATAGGGATATTTTGGTAACTTTCAATTGGGTAGTTTGCTTTCATTTTTTTTTATAGGTAATAAAAGCTTTATCGAAAAAAGTACATTGTGTTCACGATAGTGAACAAAATGTACTTGAATCAGTTACAAACAAATCAAGAAGAGGAAATTACATATTGTAGGAAATCAAATATGGAAAAACATTGTGTAAACCCCCAAATCCTAGACCACTCAAACAAAGTCCTAACTAGCAAAAATTTCAAAAGATCAACATTGGGTAGTTTGCTTTCATATTTGGAACTTTTTTTGGTTATGCTTCTAGCTTTAGTTTGTTCTTGTATATGTATAGTTTGAGTCTCTCTTTGTTATTAGAATCGTTTCCTTTTCAAATAAAGTTTCTGTTTGGTTGAAGCAATTGATATTGGCAAACAAAATTTCAATTAAAACCCAAACAAATGCTAATTGACTTTTTGAATATTATGTCCACAAACCAGGAAATCCCATTCATCAAAACCCATAAAAATATACATTGGTCCTAACTGATAAGTGAAACCCAACCATGGCAATTATAACCATTCAGATCACATATGTCCATAACAATGCAATCCACACTTGCCCAATATTATTGATTTATTATTATTAGTTTTTTTGATAAGTAAGTTTCGGCCCCAAGGGGGGAAGGGGAATCAATAATAATAATAGTAATAACAACTACAACAACATAGAAGTTTTTAGTGCCCATCAGTCTTCACAGCAAAGAGGCTTCATGTTCAACATTTCAATCGTGTTTGCTCATCACTAGCATTCGTTTCCACATCACGCTGAACGATGGATTGTGACCTCATGAAGCTCCCAGTGGAGCCACCTTTGTTGGTGTTTGAGCAAGGCCAATTGCTGATGGAAGTTTGGCAGCAGTACTGATTAAGGATCAATTGCTGGAGGATTTAGGTTCCAGATGTCCTGGCAACCTCGAGATTGTGATGCAGAGCATGTTCTTGTCATTCCCACACGTACATCTTGCTACTGCCACATGAAATCAAATCCTCTATTCAAGAAGGATCAAGCAGAATGGATCTTGTGGTTGCAGAACAGACAGTTAATGGAGTTTGTGATGCTTTGGATTGGAATGGGAGTTGAGGTAAAAATTGGTGAAAAGGAGAGCTGTTTTGGAAGGCTGAGTTGCTTAAAGAAAAGAAAGAGTAAACTAGCTCTTCAAGAGACGCACTCTTGCAATACTACCTTCACAAGTAAGGGGATTTTTGAATTCAATTCCAACTGCTGCATGTCAGGAATTTTGGACTTGAATGCTAATATAAGAACAACTAAATTATTGAAATCTTTAGTGGTTTTGTTTTATATTTAATGATGAGACTCCATTAAAATTCTTCTTGGTGAGAATCCTTGAGGCACATGGTGAAAGTTGTATTTTTCCTAGACACTATGCTCTGATACCAATTATTGCCATTGCAAGTCCCGCAGAAAGGTATTAGTAAGAACAAGTAATCAAAACATCCGAACGAAAAGAAAGGTTCAGCATTCTTCAACCAACTCCTTGCCTACATCTATAGAAAACACCAATTTAAATCCATTATGAATGATATGGATTATATAATTGCACTCAATGAAAACCTCACAAACAACACTTCTTGTCTCTCACAAACAACACTGATAAGCTTCCCAAACACACACACACACTTAAATCCACTCACAAACACAAATTATCCCAAATCCCATTACAACCAAAATAAACATTCAATACTTACTCACATATTTATAGCCCAAAACCTTAAAACAACCAATTGTGCTCTCCCACTTAAAAAAGAGACAAATTATCATCTCAAAAGTATATTTCAACCCCAAAAGAACTGCCAAACTACTCTTCAAAGAAACCCACTCATGTTATTTTAAGGCTCTAGCTACTATTTCTTGGTGAACAAGAAATATAAAACAACTTCTTTGAAATGGAATAAACTTTCCTTCCCCATTTGGAAAACAAAAATAGGTAAATTAGTTTTTGATAAGTAGAAGAATAATATAAAAAAAATAGGTAAACTAGTCAAAATAGGAATTTTAGAAAATTCCAACAGAGCTCCACCTTAACTCAAGCGAGTTTTCCTTGAACATATAGACATTGTTTCCATTGCTGAAGCCCCAAACTCGCACATGCCTAAATGAAACCAATTGTAAAACAATTGTAAAGTTATAGAATCTTCTCCCCAACTAATTTGCTTTAATTGACACTAGATAATATGCTCCAATACTAGTTTGTTGTGATAGCAATGCTAACAGAAAGACGTTGATACAAACAAGAAAGAAGTTAACATGGTTCAGCCAATTCCACATTACATCCATAGGCAATGCCAACCAAAATCTGGTATCAACAATATATATTACAACTATACTCAATTAATTCCTCACAAGACATGCTTGAATCTCACAAACTCTTAAAACCTCCCACAAAAACAAACCAACTCAATCCCATTAAACCCAATACAAACTGTCAATACTCACAAACATACAATCAGAAGCCCAAAACCACAATAGACTAATGATTCTCTTTCCCAAAGAAGTAGACAAACCATCAACTCACAACAAAGGTATCCTTCAACCTCAAAAGAACTACGAAACTATTCTCCTAGAAAACCCTCTTATTATCTTCTAAGATTCTTCTCCTTTCCCGCACATGGGAGGACTATTTGACCCAAAGCCATCAAACCCTTTACATTGTTGTCTATATATAAGGCTCCAACTCTTAAACCAAATAGCTTCTTCAAAAATTTATATCACAATATTTCTTTAACAATGAATAAACTTCCCTTCACACTACAAGAACCAAAATAGTTAACTGAGTCAAAATAGGAATTTGAGGTAATTCCCAAAAGAAAATCTCTAAAAGATCAATTTTTTTTTTTTTTTATGGGTAATAAAAACTTTATTGATACAAAAAATACAATGGGTTTACAATAGTAAGCCCACTGCACTTGAAACGAATACAAACAAATCAAAGGAAAAACTAACCAAAAATAAGGAAAACAAACATGGACATACAATACGTAAAACCCCAAATACGAGACCACTCAAATAAAGTCGCAGCCAGCAAAGACTTCAATAGATTTGCAAGTCACTCAATGCTTCAAATGTTCCGGAATTACGTTCCTTCCAAATTAACCACATAAGACAAGCCAGTTCCATATTCCAAACATTTGAAGAAAATTTCCGCAAGCAATTCCTCCATGCAAAAAGGAGAGAGAAAATTGTATTCAGCATCACACACTACCATACATAAGAAAGACTTCACTCCACAGAGCATGAGAAAACTTACAATGGAGCAATTTTACCATTTCTAATTCTGTTAATGGCTACTGTTGACAGCTCCTGAACCGCAAATTTATTTATTTATTTTTTGTTTTTTAATTATTATTACTTGTGCAATTCGAACTTGAAACCCTCTATAGTCTTTAAACTAGGCTTCTTAACCATAAAATGTCTTGAGCTTTTGCCCCATCTAAATTGGTCATTGGAAACCTAATCCTTATATTGGAAGGCTATCCACATCAAAAAAAATTCTAAAAATAGATTCTCAAGTAAAGTTCTGAATCACATTCCAAATTTAAATGACAGCTAGAGAAAAACAAAAGTGCTAAATCTATACTATGAGATGCTTCACATAACAGGTTAAAGAGTGACTTAGCTGGACATTGCTAAGAATGATTAGAGTACAAATATGATACATAATTCACTTCTTATGGCTAGACATTTGAAGACACTGAACAATCTATCTTGTCGGTGGAGCTGGGGGTTTTTTTTGTTTTGCGCACTTTATATGAGTGGTCATTCCTTCTCTCGTTTGCTATAATTTTTGGATTCATGTACTTCTATGTAATTCTGATATACTGCTAGTACACTTCCTGTGTACTGGTTATCTCTTTCGTTTCTTGGTTAATAAATTTTAGTTTGGCATAAAAAAATAAAAAACTTATTCACTTGTGATAGGTAGAAAACCCTTATCAATAAATATTTATTTACATTGTCTAAAACAGTTTTATTACATATTGATTTTAAATTTATGGGAATAGATATACTTCGACAATATGAGATATAGTACTATCTGTCCCAAATAAGTATGCAGAACAATTGAGATCTATACCATGTGATACTGCACCAAATATTAATATGTACCTGCATATGTTTTGCACCATAGCCCTTTTTATCAAGCCTGAGTATCCTGTCATGTGTGTCATTTTTGTACTTTTGAAGCACAACACTATACCTATTAAAGAACTCTAAGATAAGCGGCCATACTTATTTAATTACTTGGGCAATTGAAGACATGAAAGGAAACTGTTTTTATAAGAATAATTTTAGTAAACGAAGACTATATCATGTACAATGAACACAAAGTAGGAAAAATAAAAACATGATGTACAACCCTATGAGGCGAGGTTGGTGCACTAAGGCTATTTCTGGGCCGTATAGGGTTATTCTTTGGAAATATATTAAAAGGGAGTGGACATAGTTCTCTCACTTTATCAAGTTTGAGGTCGGCGATGGTTCTAGAATAAAATTTTGGTCTGATGCTTGGTGTGGTACTGTCAGCTTAAAGGGCACCTTTCCTGCGTTGTGTCATATTACACAGGATAAGGAAGCACTAGTAGAGGATCATATGCATCTCTACAATGGATCTGTTCATTGGTAAATAAATTTCATTCAAGCAGCACAGGACTGGGAATTGGAGTCACTCTCATCGTTCTTGGATCTTTCGTATTCTATTGATGTGCAAGGTCATGAAGAGGATAAGTTGTGTTAGAGCTAGTCAAGTTGAAGGGTTTCAAGGTTAAAGCTTACAATAGAGTTCTAGCCCTCGCTGGAGTTGAGCATTTTCCTTGGAAAAGCATTTGGAAGCCTAAAGTCCCAACAAAAGTGGGATTTTTACTATGGGTTGGTTCTTTGGGAAAAATACTAACAGATAACCTAAGGAAGTGGAACATTGTGTTGGTGAGATGGTGCTATGCGAGCAAGAGAGGTGGGGAGACAATGGATCACTTGATGCTGCATAGTTCTGTTGCAAGGGAGATGTGGGATATGGTTTTTACTCTTTTTGGGGTCCAAAGGGTGATGCTTGGCAAGGTTGTTGACTTACCACCTTGTTGGCAATGCATCTAGAGGGAAAGAAATGCAAGAAACTTTGAAGGATGTGGGGGAAAAATTCTATATTTGAATTGCACTTCCTAAGAACTTTGTTCAAATGGCTTAGCTGTCTTGTTCATCTAGTATACTTCCAGTGTACTAGATGAATTCTAATTGTTTTTCTAATAAATCTTATTACTTATCAAGAAATTGTGCAATCATTAAAAAATGAAACCACTATAAGTTGTTGACTTACCACCAGTCCCCGATCACAATTTTTATTTTATATAAAAATTTTCCCTTTCTTATTATATATGTGCTTGGAAGATGAGAAAATATGAAAAAAATAATAAAAAGTATGTGTTCCATAGAATTTACAAGAATGTTACCAAACACCAAAAAATATATTTTGAACAATTTTTCAAGAATGCAACAAAAAACTTGAATATTTTCCATCAATCTAAACAGTAAACACTGTTAGGACATATGTGATTCAATGTTAGAAACATATGTCACTATTTTATGTAATTGACTAATCTTTTAACAAAACACACTTTACTTGTAATTGGGTAGATCTAGGATGTGTTTAATACTTCAAGGAACAAGGTTTCAAGTTCAAATGTTAAAACCATGCAAGTCTATCCAAGAAACAAGTGAGAAAGTGTTGGATTTTAAAACTTGACAACTAGCTCGACAGCTAGCATCTATTGAGGTTTAAAAGCTATTTCAACCCGTGGCTTGACAGCTAGCTCGATAGATGGCTATCTATCAAGGTTTATAAAACTCAGTTTTTCAGAGCTGTTTCTCATCCAATTCATGAATATGTGTTTGAGCTTTTTTTTCTCACAACTCTAAACATATATAAAGATTATTTTAAGAGCCGTCAAATGTGGCACAGTTGCACAAGTGTGAAGTAAAGTCTTGTTCATGCAAATTGTGAACAAAGACAGAATTTGCCTTAGTTCATCTTTCTCTTGAAGAAGCTACTGTGTTTGTACAACATAGGGTTTTGTGACCAAGGAGCTTCTTGATCTTCATCGTGTGATAAACTAAAAAATTTTGCAGCCAACATCTTTCTCAAGTTGGTGATTAAGTTGCGTACTAGGATCCGCACATCTATTGGTTAATCACGTACTAGGAGCCATGCACTGAAAAAGAGAGATTGTCACTACAGAACAAGTCCAATTGGGTATTGGGGTAAGGGTTTAGCTGTATGTTGGTATAAAGTATTGGGATTCTTTTACTTGTAACTGCTTGTTTTGATAATAGTGGATTCTCGAGAGTGGTGACCTTAAAATCACCGGGTGAGATTTTTGCCACATAGGTTTTCCCCATTCGCAAACAAATCATCGTGTTAATTTATTTTCTACTACATACTTTAGATAATTGGTGATTTGTTTATGCTATCACGCACTTTGCATGTTAATTTGATTAATTAATAAATTTGGCTAATTAATCAATTATTATATCACAAGGAGTCAACACATTCTTGGCCTATCAAACACAACCTAAATAACTTGTTTTCATTTTTCACAGTGTATTCTTCTTCCACGTGCTTTTTCTAGAAATTTACCAGAAATTTTAGGACTGCAGGAGTTTATGGGCTAGAACTAGACTTGATACCGAATGTGGAATTTAAGCTATATATAGCCCATTTAGTTTGGTTTTTGGACACAAAAGAAGGGGAATATACTGAATTGTGTCTTAAGGTTTTAAACATAACATGCTTTTTTTTTTTTTTTTTTTTTGAGAATACTAAGTATTTTTAACACACATATGGGGAGAGGAAAAAAGATTTTTTAAAGAAACTTATAGTGGTGTATATCCAAAAGGGTTTTTTGGACATAACATACTAATTGTACATTACGGTTTAAAAGGTGATTTAAAGACTAATTCAAATCATGTCTATCTCAAACTCAGAAAAATTATTTGATATCTTGACTTAATGGTAAGAAGAATAATCACTATAGAGAATATGCTAGTAGTGACAAATCATATTGAAATTAAAATTAAAAGAGAAGAAAAGCCTTGGTTAACTAGTGGTGTAACCAATCAAATTTCAGTTCTTGCACTAATCTTTGTCGAATCACATTTACTTGATATTTTTGGTTGCGACTCAATGATCCATCTTGCCGTAATAACAGGTATGGAGCCCATTCAGTCTTTTTTATTTTCGGCTTTTAGGCCCTTAAAATCCATGAGTAACTGACTTGGGTCCTATTTGTGCTGTATTTTCTGTGGGCTTTTAAAAGAAAAATAGCTGCCGCGTAGCATAAGTATTGGGCCTCTATAATCACTATTGAGCCTGTATGTATGATTACACTGATGGAAAAATTGAGCCTCAACAAAGTAGGTCCTTTTATCTTTGTGAAAATATTAGGATGCAGGCTTTAATATTACGAGATTGTATGAAATTCTTAAGAGGATAGAATATGGCCTCTCTTTTCTTCTTTGAACTCTTTTCGTTGGGAACTTGGGATTTTATTTTTGTCTAACAATATGGCCTGTTGGGCTGCCATTTGTAATTTTTTTTTAAGAAAAAAAAAAAAAAAACTGTAATTAGAATCAGGCTGGATCAAAATTCCCGATTGGAATCAATGACTATATCATATCTTTCTTTCCCTCTCTCTTGAACAATCTAATGACAAAAGGGTCAAGCTTAGAAAATAATGTAGAACCTGTTGACACAGTGGATGAGGAAGGAGGGAGTGGGAAATCAAAACTTACAACAATAGCACTTATAAAAACTTAAAAAAAGGCTTAACCTTTGTAAGTACTAGCGACACTTATAAATCGAAGACTTATTCACTAACCGACCGATATGGTATTTTAAACCACTTTTCTTTTTTTCTTTTTTTAAATAATATAGGCAGAAAACACAGGAAATGGGAAGGAGGGAGTGAAAAGACAAGACTTACAACACTATCACTTACAAAAGGGCTTAACCTTAAACGTCTTAGTTATAAACATAAAAAAAGTACCAATTAATTTTAATTGTCTTTTAAGTCTATATATAATGAAATTACCAAAAAAAAAAAAAAAAAAACTAATCAGATACTTGTATCAGCCATGAGACCATTTTAAGTTTTCAATCAACGTTGGATGTATTTTTTTTTATTTTTTACCAAACAGTGGGTGTTAAAGATACATGAGGAGGGCTATTCCTAATTAAAATTGCACCTTAGCTGTAAGGGTACGTTTGGTATACTGAATGAGGATTACGATAGGAATTGTAATATTTAATACTATGAATAAAATGTGTTGAAATGTAATAACTAAATCTAATCATTAATTTGATTGTAAGTTATAACATTAGAATAAAATTTAACATTTATTTTAGAAAATTTCTTATTCATACAATTATATCTCCTTAAAAATTGTTATTTTTAAACTTAAGAGAGATATGTGTTATTTATTATAATTTTTTATTTTTATAATTATTAGATGTATATGGAAAGTTTGTTTATTTGGAAATATATTAAGTTTTGAAATTATTGTACTTACTAAGGAACAGCTAATACAACATTTTAAAGAGGAATATTTATTCCTCATTTTGAAAAATATATATTCATAAAGAATGATTATTTCTTGTAATAAAAACATAACCAAATTAAAGAATAACTAAACTATAAAAATAATTATTACATTACAGCACTTGTTATAGTCTACCAAATATACCATAAGTGAAATTGACACTTCAAAGGCCATGAAATTACAACTACCACTATAATTACATTCAACTCCACGTAGACAATGATAAAACTCCAACTACTTTCCCATTTTTTTTTTAAACTAAAAAAAATTGTATTTTTCTAATGTTATAGAGTTTTTTTTTTTTTTTTTGGAGAAAAAATGTTATTGAGATGGTACATCTCGTTATAAAGATTTTTTATTTTATTTTTATTTTTTCGGAGTATTCGACAACCAAAACTAAACTCATAAGAAGGGTTGAATTAATGTCACTGGACTATAAAACAATCCCAACACTTCACGGTAAAAATTGAACTTTTCACTAGTCTAAAAGAATGTATTCTTTTTAATAAGGTCTTAAAAAAAAAATGTAAATCCTGATATATAATTCACTTAAAAACACATTTTACCTCCTCAAAAAATTATAAAAAAAAAAAAAAAAAAACACATTTTATCTTATAAAAAGGATTACTATATGATAAGACGCTAGTTTGATATTTTTGATGACTCACAGATTCCTTCTTTAAAAAAGACGCCTGTTTGCCATGTCTAATTTTGGACTTGATGAAAACAGTAAGTCGCTCTTACCATGTTTGATGATTTCAGATTCTATCTTAAAAAGAGACTTTAGATTGTCGCCATGGCAATAGTGGGATAAAGCAAAAGTGGTAGGCAATAACCAGTAGGCAATGGCCAAGTCCACGTGATCACCTCTGTTTTTGCTTTCCATAGTTCTATCTCCTCTCTCATCTGAAACACTTTTGCATAATCAAGTTTCTTTTTCTCCTCTCTTCAATTAGAGAGTCTTCATTTTCCCTTTTACTTTTCCATTATTACCTCTCATTGCCCATCTAATCAATCATGTTGCTTTAGTTTTGGCCAATCACTCAATAAAGAGGACTGCAAAGTTCCTATCGTTCAACTCAAGAAAGGCGAGCAGCTGGACTACGTGAATCATGCTAAGCAACATTCGCAGTTGTTGCGTTTAAAAATGACAGTGAAAATCAGATCTTATCCTATCAATTGACAAGCGAATTAAATAGCAATTCTCGAATTTTCTTACAATTTTTTTTTCTCGTGTTTAAAGACATTAATAAAAATATTTGAATATCTGACCATTTTTAGATGTACATAGTCTTCTTGTCAATGAACATCAGGTATTAAAAAGAAAAATCCCTTAAAAATAGTCTATGTTTTTATCTAAAGATTTCGAACACAGAATTTCATGACCAACTTGTATGATGCATTAATGAAAAATCAAATGCTAAAAAGGTTTATATATAATCTTATATTAATCGCTAATAAATGAAGAATAATTAAGTATCTATCTTTACACACCCGAATTCACTAAATAATTAGAAGTTACTTCAAATTTTGTTGAATCTGAACTTTGCGTAGGTTTAACGAGATTACATGAAAGCAAAAAGGTCTTTATAATTGTCACCTACCATTTTGGGTTATTTATTTATTTTTTACTGGGAGAGTTTTGTAAAACTTATTGTCGCCATATTTGCTAGTCCCTGAACATCTTGAAAATCAATTGAGAAGCAACTTGGATGTGAATGTGCTTAATCATCTTTTTTAATGTTGCAACAGCATCCATGATGGGAGCATTCTCAAAGCTAGTTGAGGAGCAACTTGTATGTGAATGTGCTTAATCATCTTTTTTAATGTTGCAACATTATCCATGATGGAAACATTCTCAAAGCTAGTAAGGCGATGTGAATTAGCTTCACTCCTTAATTTGATTTTAGAAATAGGATTATTTCCCTGAAACCTTGCTTCCTTGCCTCATATTGCTTCTCTGATTGTGGATAATTGGTTGTTCTCATCATTGCAAGAGTGCCATGAATAACAACCTTGACAAACGGGCTAGCCTAAATGATTTTTGATCACAAAGGCACCTTCATTCCAATTAGCTTTGCGTGAACGCTTTTGTGTCAACTATTATTATGACTTGCCAATTCTAATTTTGACATGAAATCTAGTTTCAGCACTTATTGCAGTTGTTGAACCATTTTGGAGACATTCATCTAAATCTGTGGTCCATTCTGTCAAGAGTTTCTTGATGCATCTTAATTGCATACCATTTCTATATTCATATGTATATATTTGTCTGCATGTGTATGCAAATTTATTAATTTAATATGAAAATCTTAGAGCTTGGAATCTATATATATATATATATATATATATATATATATATATATATATTAATAAGTAAAGTTGAGAGAAAATCCATTTGGAATTCAAGTTGGAATACAATTAGAGTCTAATTTTGTGCCATGTGTCCTATCTAATCTAAGTTTTAAATTTTTGTGCTAAGTAAGTTAATTCAGTGTAAAAATTGAATTTCAAATAGAGTTTAATCTTGCACCACGTGTCCCATCTAATTTAGATTTTTTAATTTTTGTACCAAATGAGTTAATTTAATATAGAAAATGAGGAATCCAATATAAATAAACCATAAAAAACTTAATCATATAACTAAAAAAAAAATTAAATTTATAAGTCATCTATATATATATATATATATATATTAATAGGCAAAGTTTAGAGAAAATCCAACTAGATTCTACAATTGAAGTCCAATTTTGCACTATGTATTCTAAATTATTTCTTTTTAGAGAGAGATTTATTTCTTAATTTTTGAGTCAAACGTGGGACCACATCATAAATATCCATCCAAATGAGTTATTGCATACAAAAACAAAAAAGTTTAGAACTAATGAACATAAAAAAATTAAAATTAAAAATGGACAATTTACATATTTCTACCTAATAATAATATTCTTACAAGACTTTTAAAAAGTTAAAAAATATATATAAGAATAACTATCAATAATATTTAAATTATATATGTAAGAATTATACTATGCATCTTAATGTATATTTTTTAAGTATATTCATGCATATGCATAAGATTACAAACTAGTATATAATAAGGATAATTACAGTAAACCCACCTAAGGTTTGACCCGTTTTCACTTTGTTTACCTGTGGTTCAAAACTTATCACTTTACCCACCTGAATTTCAATCCGTTACTCCCTCGTTGCCCACCTCACCCTCAGACGTTAGACAAACACGTTTTTATTTCAAATTAGAACACAACACGGATCAAACAACACGAACTCACTCTCTTTCCCTCGCGAGCCCTAGGAAAGCGAAAATCCATTTCTGTATTTGATATTGACATTGTGTTGCAAGTGTAAACCCAGACGAGCAACGGGTTGTTCGAGGGACTAAAATCCTGGTAAGAAATCAGTAACTATTTGGGTTTTTTACTTTGGGCTCGTGGTTGTTTATTGTGTTTTTAGTATTCAATCAATGGTCAATGTTACATGTAATGGAATGAGAATATTGGTTGTGTCTGTTGATGCTTATGAAAAATGTGACCACCTGTTCTTTGGATTTGTGTTTGTTTGTGGGCATTTTGTCTGTCTGTCGTGGTCATTGTGTCTCACAGTGGACCCAAGTTTCTATTTGCTTTAAATTTTCAGTGTTTGCATGTGTTTAGTAAAGCAGAATAAAAAACAAAGCAGAAAATGTGGTCCCTCTGTGTGTGTTACATCCCAAAAGCAAAATAGAAACATACAACTGTTTACTCTTTTGTTGTTTACAATTCTTTAATTGTTAATTTTATAGGTGTCAAATGGTAATTTGTTATTGCAGATAGATGAGGAAGTGAAATTTGAGATACATTATGGGGGTGCTTTTCTGTGGAACCCTAGTTTAGAATACTTTGGAGGAAAAGTTGAAATAATGTATAGGAATCCTGATTTGCTTAGTTATTTTGAACTAAAAGGTATATGTGAGGAATTGGGGATTGATGAATCGTGTAGGGTTCATTATATAGGTCCTGGGGGCAACTTGGAGCAAGACTTGAGACTCATACAAGATGATCAAGATGTGGTACCCCTGTGCAAGCCTAATGAGGGAGGGCCAAGAGACACCATCATACTGTATGTGGAGAGTGGTAATGCTCCACTTGCAATTGAAGTTTCTGATGGTGTAGGGGTTGGTGTAGGAGCTGGTGCAGGGGCTGGTGCAAGAGCTACTACAGGGGGTGATGGTCTGGAGGAGGAGTTTGATTGGTTGAATGAAGGTCTGGAAGGAGAAGACTTTGCTGATGACGTTTTTGGTGAGTCTTCTCCACCTCATCCAAACACTGATACACCTCATCATCCAAACACTGATACACCTCATCCAAACACTAATACACCTCAGCCGAACATAGATGCACCTGGCCCAAGCAATGTTCCTCCTGCAAACATAGATTTAGATGAAGAGTGGGTTGAACCAGCTTTAGAGAATGATATTGCAAGTGTGGATAGTTCTGATGATGAGCATGGTGGCAATTTGGAGTTCAATGAGAGGACTGATATGGAAAATGTTAGGTTGGCAAAAGGGATGAGGTTCCCAAACTCCCAGGTGTTTAGGAAGGCTTTGAGGGAGTATGTGATTCAGCATCACATTGAAGTCAAGTGGAAGTTGAATGAGAAGAAGAAGATTTCTGTACATTGTAAGAACAGTTGTGGATGGAGGTGTTATGCCTCAATGGTGACTGGAGAATGCACATTTGAGATCAAGATATTTTATCCAGAGTGTACCTGCCCCCTAACATTTAAAAATGGGCAAGTTACATCAGCCTATGTGGCAAAAAGGTATTTGGAGAATTTTGGTAAGAATCCTAATTGAGAGGTCTCAGGTGTTAAGCACCATGTGATGTAGAAGATTTCTGTTGATTTAAGTCTTAGTTAGGTGCATAGAGCAAGGACGGCAGCTAGGGGGCTGATTACTGGGAATGAAAAGGCTCAGTATGGCCTACTTAGAGATTATGCAGAAATGATATTAAGGACAGCTGTAGGAAGTAGGGTGATTCTGCAAACAGAGATGAAAAATGAGAATGCAGAGCCTAATTTTAAAAGGATGTACATTAAGTACAATGCTCAAAAGGTTGGCTTTCTAGATGGTTGTAGACCCTTTGTTGGGTTGGATGGATGCCACTTGAAGGGTAGGTTTGGTGGGCAATTATTGTCTGCCACTGCCAAGGATGGAAATGACAATATATTCTCAGTGGCAATGGCTGTGGTTGAACAAGAGACACAGGATAGTTGGATGTGGTTTTTGGAGCAGTTTACAAATGACATTGGTAGGCCAGAGGAGCTCAATCTGGTATTCATCAGTGACAGGCAGAGGGTATTGCTTACCTTAGCTGTTTACATTAACTTACTTGATTGTAGGGCCTTTTACATGCTTACTTACTTACATGCTTACTTGCTTTTTACATGCTTACAATCTGATGACATTAGCTTACTTGGTTACTTGATTGCAGGGCCTTTTACCTGTAATGGAGACTCTATTCCCAACTGTGGAGCACAGGTATTGTGTGAAGCACATATACAACAACTTCAAGGTTAACCACAAGGGCATGGAGTTGAAGAGTGTTCTGTGGAGGTGTGCTAGCACAACATCAGCCAGGGAATTTGAGAGGGGGATGGACCATCTTAAGAATTTGGATGAAGAAGCTTGGAAGTACCTGGCTGATATAAAGCCTGTACAGTGGACCATATCCCACTTTTCTTCAAGAGCTTTGACAGATTGTATGGTAAACAATCTAAGTGAGAATTTTAACTCTATGATTATGAAGGCTAGAGATAAGCCCATCTTATCAATGCTGGAGTGGATCAGAGTTAGGCTTATGAGCAGGTTGTATATAAAGAAGACTGGCATAGAAAAGTATGGTGGCAAGTTGTGTCCAAGCATACAAAAAAAGTTGGAGCAGTTAAAATTAAAGTCTAAGGGTTTCTGTGCAATGCCTTCTAGGAGGTTTGTGTATGAGGTTGACAATGAGAGAGAAATGCATGTGGTGGACTTGGTAAATAGGACATGCAGTTGTAGAGTATGAGACTTGACAGGAATCCCCTACAAGCATGGAGTTGCAGCCATTTTTGTGAATCTTGAGAAACCAGAAAGACTACACCCATCCATGCTACTACAAGGATGCTTATGTAGAGACATACAAGACACCCATACCTCCCATGCTTGGCCAGTCTGAGTGGATGTCAAGTGGCCAACCTAAGCCTGTTGCACCTATTGTCTATAAGCCACCAAGCAGGCCACCCATGAAAAGGAAGAGAGATGCTGATGAGCCGAACCCTTATAAGGTGTCTAGAGCAAATAGGCCACTAAGGTGTGGAAGGTGTCATCAGGAAGGGCACAATGCAAGGGGATGCAAAGCCAATGTCACTAGTGAGACAGCATGGGAGAAGAGGCAGAAATTGCAGAAAGGGAAATCTGTAAGTTTTTACAAATTTTTTTTATTCAAATGCAAAATGCCAATAACTGACACTGTAAAAACATGCTCATATTTGGTTGCAGGAAAGTGGAAGGCCTTCCACACACAGACAAGGATCCTAGGCCCCATCTTCATCACAGACCCAATCTTCAGCTCAGCCCCCACCAACACATCAGCCTTACATTATGGCCTCATCCTCATCCAACTAGGCAGCAAGGTCACAGCCACAAGCTCCAGCTCCACAACCACAAGCTCCGGCTCCACAACTACAAGCTCCATGGTTAGGGCCACCAGCTCCATGGTCATAGAACCCAAGTCAGTGGTACTCTTAAAACTTCAGGTACACAGTTAGAGGAGCTCCTTGGTTCTCTTCAAGCTAGCCAGTACCACAAACCCCTGCAGAAACATGGGACAGTAAAGCACCATCATCACAGGTACTGTATTGTTAGGTTTGATGTTTTATTCATTGCAACTGTGATACTGGTAGCTAACATGTGAATTCTTGTACTTTGTAGCCTACAAGCTAACCTGCTACCAGAGGAGGAGCTGCTTTGAGAGGAAGGGGTGATGCAACGAGGGCTCAGAAATGTAGAACAAGAGGTGGAAAAGCCAGCTGTGGTGGGAGATGCAGGGGCAGGGGCAGGGGCAGTAAATGAAGACTAAGTCAATCCACTTTTGTTGCTGTGTATAATATATTAAGGTTATGTAATGTTAGGGTTTTATGTAGTTTGTAAACAATGGCAGGGCAGACAATGGCAACACTTTTTTATATAGTTGTTCAAATACTTTTTGTATTTTTATAAGTTTTGTAAACATTAGGCAATTGCAACTGTTTTAGTTATTGTACCAAATGCCTTATATTACTGGTGGTTGATGAAAGACTAAGTCAATACCACCTTAAAATATGTATACAATTTCCAACTTAATGACAAGTGTTCATAATTATTATTCTGATTATTGCAGTTTGTTATATGAGTTATTATTATATGAGTTTGTTTATGTGTGCAAGGTGTATATGTTGAATAGCAGGTGTATGTGTGCATTTGTTGTCTTTTCTTGCAAGTTGACAGATTGTCATGCACTTTAAATTCACTTTCAACACAATTGTTTTCACATAATGCACTTTATGCACAAACCAACATAGCTAACAACATAAAACAAAACACGAACACGAACACGAACAACTCACAGCTCACAAGTAGCCAATTCACTTTAAACAAAAATACCAACAACATCTAACAGAAATAACACTTTATCTTAAAAAAGCTTATATTATTAAGTGGCTTCAAGCCAACAGCATCTACCACCTTACATAGTTCTCATTCTCAAAAAATTCTTTCATACTTCTATTAGAATACAATTGAGGACCAGCTTATATTAAAACCCATCAGGCAGAATCAATCTCATCATTCCAACATTCTCACTTGAGCCGAAACATGAAAACAACATAACCAAAAAAAAAAAAAAAAAAAAAAAAAAAACAACACCATGACAGAATTAGTGCAATTCTGCACTTTCTCTCTTGCTCTAAAGCTCTCACTGCTATCTCCTTGGCTTGAACAGAGGAAGCTCGAAACTTTCTCTCCCTCTCAGTGGCTTTTACTGCCCTGTCTTGAGCGATTTTTTCCATTTGGGTGGCTTCTGCTGCTGCCTGGATAGCTTCTGCTGCTACCTGGGTAGCTTCTCTTTCCCTTTCATGTGCAAGTTGCAGCTTTTGTTGCACCAAATGGGCAGCTTTATTCCCACACATACAAGTGGGATTATCAATCCATCTAAAGAAAGGGCACTTGGGACCAACCTGTTCATAAATTGAGTTGAACACATGACATTCGAATCTCACGTGAATCAACTAGATTAAGTAAAAAGTATACTTACCTTATATCGGCTACAACTCAGAAACCTTCTCTCAAAATTATCCACTATCAGACTTGTTCTCAACACACAAGTCTCATATGTACACATATGCCCACTTGAACTTAAGTAATTTCCACACAAAGAAGACATCGATTACCAACTTCCTGTGAATCAAAGCTACCATAAAAAACTTGAAATCCCAGCTCAGAATCATAAAGCAAAAATGTTGTACCTGGTAATGATTTATCTTCGAATATTCAATGCCTCAAGACAACCCAAAGTCAGAACCTCACCCACGAAAGCACGATCAGGAAAATCAAAACCCCAGCTCAGTTACATGGATTTTCGTGTTCCTAGGGCTCGCGAGGGAAAGAGAGTGAGTTTGTGTTGTTTGATCCGTGTTATGTTCTAATTTGGAATAAAAACGTGTTTGTCTAACGTCTGAGGGTGAGGTGGGCAACGGGGGAGTAACGGATTGAAGTTCAGGTGGGCAAAGTGATAACTTTTGAACCATGGGTAGGCAAAATGAAAACGAGCCAAATCTCAGGTGGGTTTACTGTAATTATCCCTATATAATAATAGGTAAGCTGGAAGAAAATCCAATTAGATTTCAAATTAGAATTCAATTAAAATCTAATTTTGTATCACATGTCTCATCTAATCTAAATTTTAAATTTTTGTGCCAAGTGAGTTAATTCAATGTAAAAATTGGATTTCAATCAGATTTTAATTTTGTGTCACGTGTCCCATCTAATCTAAGTTTTTTTAATTTTTGTGCTAAATGAGTTAATTTAGTGTAGAAAACGAAGAGTCCAATATAAATAAATCGTAAAAGCCTAATCATATAGCTAAAAACAATTCAAATTTATAAGTCATTTATGTAATAGACTATGTAATATATATATATATATATATATATTAACCAAAGTTTAGAGAAAATTCAATTAGAATCAAAATTGAATTTTGCTTTTGTTAATTTTCCATACAAATTAAATTGTTTAGATTTTTTTTTTTTGTTTTTATATGAATTAATGAACATATTTTTTTATACAGTTTCTATTCAAATATTTTTGTATGTGAATATACTGAATGTAACAAATTGTAATTATGTTGAATGATCCCATACACCTATCCTTTTTCAATTTAGGAGATACTATTTGATCAGTTTATTATTTCAGTTTGTGTTGTATTTAGTACAATTTCGCAGACAATAATTATGAATTGATATTATATATGTAATATCCAATAATGATTTTCAAAATCATATACGTAATAGCAATGTAACAAAAAATTTGACGTAATCAATATTATGAAAGTTGTAATGAAAAACTCTTTTAGTACATTCAAATGTCATGGTCAAACTATGTCTTATATGTTTAATAACCCAAGCTAACACCAACAGCACAACTACAATTATTCATCATTCTGGTGCATAAGCACGGTTACATACTAGTATACATAATACATGGCTATTGCTATTCTGACTGTAGGCAAAACAAAGACTTGGTTAAGCAATTTAGTTCGCCGTCTTCTACTACTAGTTCAAGGGAATTGCATTTTCCACAAAATGGTTGGGAGCAGTTCAAAGCGTGCTTGTGAAAATAAAATTTGTGTCCGATTGGCGTAGTCCTTCATACAATGAGCTTTATTTTGCTGTTCGTCTGATCTTCGCTGTCTGGAATATGGTTCTAGAAGAAAGGAGAGAAAATCTTAGCTGGAACAATTGCATTTATATTTGCATTGAAAAGAATATTTGAGCCCCTTGGTTTATTTTAAGTGGAATTTAATCAATTTTACGAATTAACAGGTTATGCAATTTCAATTATAATTAATTGGACATACTGGTTAATTATCACATATTATAAACTTCACTAAACAAAAAGCACAAAGTAGTAAAGTAAAGAACGCAAATAATTAAAAGGAAAAATATTGTATATTAGCCAAGAGTTTATACTTCAACTAGCACCTCGGTTTTTTCAACAGTGACATTCAAGATTTAAATTTGTCAACCCTCAACTATCGATGTATCTTAAAGGATTTTATATTAAATTACTGATCAATGGTGTTAAAACATTGACCAAGATAACCTACTGTGTGCTTTTGTCATTCAAATTTCAAGCGAGCACTATTGGATATTGGTTCCTTCATCAACTTCCAATAATTTTTTTTCCTATGCATCTAACAAAGCAATGATATGTCAGTTTTTAAATGATGTGGCAATTATTTTTATTATAAAGAAATTACATGCTAGCAAACCTCACCACCCTCTGCGTCCCAATCTCTCTCCTCTAATTTCCACCGCCTTGAATTTGCAATTGTCTTCGGAGCCAGTGGCGGCTCCACCTTTATGTCAGGGTGATCACAGGATCACTCCCTAACTTGCAAAAAAATGTGTATATATATATATATATATATATAGTTGTAAAAAATACCCTGACTTGAGAATCACAAGAATTTGGATTCAACAAAAATAAGAGTAATGCTAAATCCGCAACATTTTTCACAAAAAATCATACACGATAAGTTGTTATCGATTATAATTTAAGCCCAATACTGATATCATTTTTTTATCTACCAATAATTACTTGTTTCATAAGATTTGTTATGAAAATATTGTGGATATAGTATTATTCTAAAAATAATTTTGGCTCCCCAAACATAATCCTTAACCCCTTAAACAAAGGAAAAAAAAAAAAACTCAAATAAAGAAAATAGAAATTAGCCCAAATAAAAACAAAAATAACCCAAACAAAAACAAGATTAGACCAAACCAAGTGAATAATCAATAAAGTATTCAAACAAAAGCCTATTCAAAATCAAAAAATAAAAATCATAACCATTCAAATTTGTAATTCATTTAACCTATTACATAAAAATAATCATTAATTTTATTTTTTCTATTACCATTTCAGACTCTCTCTCACTTTATTACTCTTATCTCAGCATTCTCAGTTCCCACTTTGTCACTTATCAGTCATTTTTTTTAATTCTTTTTCTCTTTGTTAGTAGAAAGAAATTGTAGTACTTCATGTATTAGCATTTTTTTTTTTTTTTGGTGACATTGACAAATTCAAGTTATTTCTTTTTTAGATTTTGTATGATTTAAGTTTCTTAGTAACTAACTACCCTAAGAAAAATTTCTAGTGCCATTACTGTCCAGAGCCACCATTAGATTTGGTGGTACTTCATCTCCCTCCTACTCATTCCAAATCTTTTTTTTTTCTTGCACCAAAGTAATTAGATAAATGGAATCGGGAAAGTTTGTCAATTCAATTTTTATTTTTTTATTTTATTTTATTTCATTTTTTCGGGGGAAAGTTGAAAGCATTAAACAAAAAACTAAACATCAAAGAGTTAATATGCACCCGAAGCATCTGCGTTAAGTTAGCTTAGAAAACTACCGGGAGAATTCGACTACAATATACAAGGAACATTAGTCATATGACCTTTCTTTGCAAAGATTTTAACACAAAAATGTTTCCTTCTCAACGTGAGCGATCAAGCTGAAAGTTTTCCAATTGAGCCATGAGGGTAGTGCCCTACAATCATTAACCATAGCACTTGATTCGTGAGAGTCCAAAATGAGGTTAGAATCTCTCTTGAGGAAGGATTACTGATTGGGCATCTACTTTTCTAAGAAAAGCTTGTGGACATGTATTGGATATAACTGATTGACATATATTTTGAGATCATTTAGGGCCCGTTTGGATTGAGGGGAAAGGGAGTAGAGGAGTTAGGAGAGTAGAGTTGACTGAAAGTAGGCTAATTTTCAGCCATTTTTACTCTACTTTCCCTCCCTCCCTCTCAATCCATTAACATTCTGGCCTCCTACTTGTGGCTTGCCTAAAACTCAGCCGTCAGCCGTGTCAAGCTTAGAAAAATCCTCCCTTTGGTGTAAATACAATTGCGAAGGTAGACACCTTTTAATTGAGAACAACTGACCATTTTCATGAGAAATTAAGAACTTGAGCCATTATGATTTCATGTACAAAACTACAAACTAAGATTACCTCAAAGTTTGTACTATATAAATTCTCATGAGTATATCTAATTATAATACTGAAATTATGCTAATTTGCACACTGAATGGTTATTTGAAAGATTTGCACTTACAAAATGGCTACTAGTATGCTCAATTATAACTTGACGTAGGTGATGATATCAATTAAAATTTAACATTGCTATGGGCATAAATTGAAATTCTCAATAATTTTTTGCAGATGTAGATTAAAATTTTTTGTTCAAGTGTAACCATGCCGAGATACAAATTGTTAACTTTTTGTTACAACAATTCACTTTTCCTGTTGTATTTACCTACTATTTGGTGAGTGAAAAAAATTGAATCAGTAAACATATAAACTAGCTGATGAGAATAATAAATACCAAAAGTTTTACAATAATACGGGCATGAATTGAAAGTCATTAAATTTTCCTATAATACTTATCATACAACCCCTTTTTTAATTGCCAATTCAATGGATTTGAATTATGAAGTGTGTTCTAGAACATTCGACATCACCTTATGTTTTCACAAGATTTCATAACAACATAATTATAATAATTAATGCTTAATAGTACAACCTAGATTGAGAACTTTATTTATGAATCTAAAACTAAATAAAAGAAAAGACAAAAACCCATTTCCTAAACTTTAGTGGAGTTTATGAAAATGTCTTGTGAGATGTGATACTATCTATCTCAAAACTTGAACATGTTAACCCAGTCCCAATCCCTGTACTATCCGATGTCATCCCGTGTTCATTGTGATCATTAGTAGCCCAAAGACCATCATCTGTAACATCAATACAAAATGATAATGTATCCAAGTAAATATGCTCACCACTAGGATTGATACTCTCTTTCTCAGCGTCCGCATTCTCTTGCAGCTCCAATGCCAACTTGAGCTTTTCCACCACATCACCCATTGTGGGCCGTTGGATGCCTTGATCACGCGTGCAACTCTCTGCAATCTGCATGAACACTTTGAAACACACTGGAGCTATCTTCCCCTTCAAATATGGATCAATGATTTCATTGATTGTCCCTCTCTCAATGCACTTTCGAGCCCAATGGGCTAGGTTCCATTCTTCTTCCTCTAGTTTTTGATTTAGTGCCTTTCGGGCACATAATACCTCCAACAGCACTACACCAAATGAGTACACATCAGACTTGTCTGAAAGCTTTTGACAACGTGCATATTCCGGATCCAAATAGCCCCAAGTACCTTTAACCATGGTACTAACTGCAGTATTATTTTGATCCATTTTAGACAATCCAAAATCAGAAACCTTGGCAACCCATTTGTCGTCCAATAGAATGTTGGTGGTCTTCACGTCTCGATGGATAATAGTATGCTTCACACCTCTATGAAGGTAGTCTAATCCACGTGCCGCTCCAATGCATATGTCGAGCCGCTTTTTCCATGGGAGTGTGTCATTGTTTGTGTCATAAAGGTGTTCACGGAGAGTTCCATTAGCCATGTAATCATAGACAAGGATCATCTCACCCTTCTCGTTGCAGTATCCGATAAGAGAGACAAGGTGAACATATCGGAGCTGAGAGAGCATCTCAATCTCAGTTTGGAACTCGTGGGCACCTTGTCGCGATTCAGGGTTCAAACGCTTGATTGCCACGGTCATGGTTTCCTCATCATCAAATTGACCCTTATATACGTTGCCAAAGCCACCTTTTCCTATAATTAAATCTTCATGGAAGTTGTTGGTTGCAATTTTGATGTCGGCAAGTGAAAAGTGATGGCACTGTGCTTTCCTCAGTGAGGATGTCTTTTTCCCTGTTTGCTTTCCTTTGAATGGGTAGAGCCTCAGCCAGCACAAGCACCAGCACCTTGATGGTGGGTGGTATGAAACATAGCGTTTCGACTTCTTTACTTTCCAAAATACCATGCAACCCATAAGAAAGAGTAGGACCAAGAAACCGGTACCAATTCCAATGGCAATGAATTTCTTTGTCTTGGACATCATGGCTGTTGGTTGATGAAGATCATGTAGTGGTGGAATATCGACAAAAATTTGCGCACCGTGTTTAGCAAGATTGCCGTCAGTATTGCTCAGTTTGAACACTTCCAGACCGTTTAAAATGGCATCTTCGTAAACAGAGTCTGTACGAGGGTGTAGATCAATCGAGAGAATATGGCTGTTGTCCTCAACTCCCTTCTTTTGGATCATTACTACATAGTCTTTGTAAACAGGCGTACCGATTTTGTCAGTCCATAATAATACATCAGCATTCAATTCGGCAAAAAGGTAGTCTATAAATATGATGAACCGCCTTTGACCAACGAATTTCATATTGGGGTCTATTTCACAGAAATGAAGCCTCACCAGGTAATAAAATCCCATGTCAACTGGTAATCCCCACGTCAAATTGGAAAGCTTGTTCTTGGTGCCGTTAAAACCCATTGTCCTTGCATACCGGTAGACATCATCTGGTGCAGTGTAATTTGGTATCATTGTGTAGTCGAGTTTCAAAGATGGCTTGCGTGTCATTTCTCCACCCTTGAAATAATTATCATCTGTGGGCCATTCTCTAAACAAGCCAGTGTCGTCCGTTTGTCCTATCAAGCACCCACCAACGTTTAATCGATAAACCATCTCGAGTGCCACGTCATCGTTTATGTAGAAAGGATTTCCGCTGAGATTCGGAATGCCTTCCATACTTTTACCTTGTGGCTTGTAGTACAGGTCGGCAGGCATGGACACAATCTCAATTCCATTAATGAAAGCATGGAAAGTAGTTGAAAAAGGGATGAAGGTTAAGTTCAATTTTTTATCCTTCCCGACATTGATGCAGAACTCTTTGAAGAAAGTTTTTTCCTGCAAAGAATCATCAGGAACGAAAGCAGTGAAGTTTCTAAGTAAGGTGAACGAACCTGCTATGACAGTGAAAAAGGCCTCAGACCCGTTAAAACCTGGGTAAATGACTGAGTTAAAGTGCAACCGAACGAATTTCGGACCAACGGTGACTGGAAATACGTACGTGAATTGAGAATAAGATATACGTGCAGTGGAGTAAGGGGCTCTTGCGACGATGCGTTCTACTGGGGCTTTAGAGATATTAGATTTGAGATTATCAAGTTCTTTGGGAAAGTACTTGGACTGAAAGTCTCCAGTCCAGTCGCGCCCATTCATATCCATCGACTTGTCAGAAGTGTCACTGCCACAGTCGAGGGTAATATCATCAATAGGGAAATAACGAGGAGGTGTGGAAGAAGCTACTAGTGTGATTTGATAAAGAAGGAAGAATAAGCAGAAGATGGAAACAATAGGGGTAAGTATCGAGGGATTCCTCATGGGAGCATGAGACAAATTGAGGAAAACAAAAATAATTGAGAGGAAAAGCTGCTCAATTTTAATCCTACTTTATAAAGGTATATAACACCATTATTGAGTTATGGGTTGTTCTACAGAGTACCCCTATTTCTTTTAGTGGGTACAGTACCTACTAAGATCTTGACCATCAACTCTAATGCTTTTAATCCAACCCATATATTTAACTTTAGTGGAAAACCAATTACTGAAAGAGCAAGTTACCGTAAAAAATAAAAAATCATCTTCACTCTGGTGTTTTATGAGTTTTGGGTGGCGACCAAGCGCTTGTAAGACATATAGCTCCTTCTGAGTATATTTTTTTCTTCTCTCTTGCGGACGTGTTTTTAGTGTTATTGATTTGCTTGTGTTCTTAGTTTTTATTTTTATTTTTTATTTTATAGAGAAATAGCCTTGGTTGATTCCAAATAGTTTTGTAATCTGTCCTGTGATAATAGTTTGGCTATTGCTAGGTGCTTTGATATGTTAAAGAACTAAAATAATTTCAACCATATGGGTTGGAGAGTTCCTATTGTGGACATCAGTTTTGGGAAGTATCTGAAGTATTCGGATGTATCTCACTCCTGGCTTTGATTATTTGTTATATGGTTTATTGGTGATGAACTACTCTCTCTTAGGTCATAACTTTATCTGATTCGATGGTTGAAGAATGGGATTGGGATATATGTAATGCAGCAGAAGCACTTTTTCCTGTCCCATTTGATCAGCTTTTCATCTTTGCAATATGTTTTATTTTCACTTGTTGCTAAATTAATCTTCCCCGTATGTGTGACCCATGTGCAAGGCATCCTGTAAAATGGTGAATGGCAATAGGAATATAACCATATAAGCTATTAATATATTGTCTCTTTTTTCTCTTTTTTTAGGCATGTTATTAAGATGAAAATTGCAGTACTGCATAAATGATCAAAATCCAAAAAGAATGCTAAGAAAATGCCTGCATTTAAATATTTTATTATAAATTTAAAGGATATTAATTTATTTTTAATTCTTATATTCCTTTTGTGTTTATCACTTTAGTCATAATGTCTATATGCTATATTTGATAAATTCGATTTTGACGTGCAGAAAAATACCAGAAGTATCTCCTTAATTGAGATCTTGCTACTGGTTCTCCATTTTCCCCATTCATCTGCATTTTCCCTGAAAACTAATGCAAGGCATATTGATCTAATGTTTAATTATAAGATGAAAATGATTAGTCCATGTGAAATTAAACCGGAAAAAAATAATTAATCCATGTGAAATTGACAGTATAGTCCTGGAAGGACTGTATATACAATGCAGTATGTCATATGATACAGGGACGGAACCATGATTTGAACCTAGGGGGGGCGAAAGCATGAACCAAAAAAATTTCAAGTGACATTGTTTATTAAAAAAAAAAAAAATCATGATAGACAAAAAAATTGCACTTTATTACCATAAATATTTAAGTCAAGAAGGAAAAAATATGAACCAAAAAAGTTGAAAGTTACAATATGATATTCAAACCTTTTCGAAGAGGAATAAAAAAAGAAGAGGACTTCGGATCTCCAAATTTTGGATAATTGGAATAAATATGTTGATTTTATCACATTGACCAACTCACCAATATGATAAACCCATACTTTTGGATGCAACTAAAAATCACACTAATGAAGTTTTCAAAACTTTCTTTGAGGATTGTAAAAAATTGGGATATTAATATTAAAAGTTGGCAATGCTACATCATCAATATTGGCTTCTAAAAGAATTATACATTTTATCTTTTGAAAAAAATAATTAAATATTGTAATTGACTTTCCCATAATTTATAAATCAATTAAAAAGTTATATAAATTATTGTCACCCCTGTTAGGGATTTTTTTTTTTTTTTCTATGAGATTTTTTTGGTTATGAGTTATTGAATTATGATATTGGTAATTTGTTGATTTTTTGTTGTGTTGTATTTGGACTATGAAGGGGCCATGGGTCCAAAGAAATGGTAAAGTGATTAGTTTCTTTTGAGTTATTTGGACCAATCCAAAAATTTGAGGAGAGCTAACTATAAACTCTAAAATATAGGCATGCAAATAAAATAGCTAATTTGAAGAGAGAGGGGTAGTTAATTTGAAGAGGGGGGGGGGGGGGGGCAATTGCCCCCCTCTGCCCCTTAGTGGGTCCGTCCCTGGTCATATGTGAAGTGGATTCTAGACGTAAGTGATTAAATATATACAATAGGTCTAGAGCCCAGTCTGCCAATTTTTGGCATTTGGGCCCCCAAAACCCAAGCTATTCAACACTAGCTGACTTGAGCTCTATTTGTGCCATATATGGTTAATAGGAATACATGTTATTGTTCAAACTATAACATGGTGTCAAGGTCTTATTGTGTAATTTCATGTGTTCTTTTTTAGTAAGAAGAAAAAAAACATCGGCTTGATGGACAGTTTTATGAAAACAATCAAGGGTGATGATTTCTTGTCTAAAAGTTATTTCGGGAGAGCTAGATATTCCATAACCAGCAAAAGGCTTTCAATGTGTTTCTTGGTGATAGAGAAGGAGTTTAGATTTTCATACAACCAATCCTGTAAAGATAAGAAGAAATTCGTTAGAAGATTAATGGGGAGATAATTCCACATGAATTTGGCTAGACTATAGTCCCTCAACATTTGCAAAGTGGTTTCCAGCTGATGGCATCTCAGACAAACTTGTTATTTTAATATATAGATTAGACAACATTGTTAAGAAAGAGTGATCTTTAGATTATTGTTATATTTTTCCATTATGAGTCCAAATTCCGTGGGCAAAAAAAAGGTGTAGTGGTTTCACAGTTTTAATTTCGGGAAAAACTAGTTGTTGACCATGCTTCTCTGTTTTTTTTTTTTTTTTTTTTTTTTTTAATATAAAAAATATAGGTTATTTAGTGTTTTTGAATAATTAGTGTCTATGGTAGTAGGCTAATTTATGAATATTATAAAATTATTGTGAACTTTTGTGGAACTTGTGTCTCTAACAATAAAGCGTTGTGTATATTTAAGTTATTAATATAATTTTTTAATAAATGACATTAGCTATGGTCTCCCATGCAAGTCTATCATTAGAACCGCACCCTCTATCCTCTTCTATCTACCTATTAAAAAAAATTTATTAACATAATTTGCTTGAAGTGAAACATTTTAGCTAGATTTTCAATAAGCTTAAAAAATTATTCAAATTGACCAAAGGTTTCTAGAAATTTTAAGAGTGGTATCCCATCCCATGTCTATGTAATTTTATTTATTTATTTATTTATTTTGAGAATCCATGTCTATGTATCCAGAGGTGCACGTTTATATAGATACATTAAAATTATTAACATTATTTTTTAAAAATAAATTATAGTTCCAAAGTTTATAGAAATTTATTTATTTAGAGTATTATGCCAGAATTTTTAAGAAATTTAGAAAGAGTATCATTATTTATTTTATCGTGGGTCAACCTATTCTACAGCATTGGGTTCACCCGATTATTATGTTGGAACGTGACATTACTGTTGGAGTCCCCGTGTTGATGTGGGACTTGAGTTTCCAGAATTGGTGCAATTGTTGGTATTGTTTGATCATGTCCTCTTTGCCTTTGGATGCCACCCAAGTGTACCATTCAGTGGCGTTTATTAATTATTATGGGAACCAATTTCCAAAATTTTGTCTGCTCCACGGAGAAAGGCATTGTTTTTTTGGGTATAAACTGAGAGTGCCTCTGGGTGGAGGTATGAGGGTCATTGAGGCTTTAGGCAGAACTATATTTTTCAGAAAAAACATTTCTCAAATTTGACAGTGACCATATACATAGTTTAAAAAAAATGAAATTGCCAATCATTTGATGTCATTTGTTAGCAAAAGCGAATAATTATACCACTGTTGTATAATTATGTTGTAACAGTGGAAGTTCTATTACCAATTTGTTGCAGGAAATGGCTTCAGAATTTATATAGTATTTCCACACAATTGATTATTAAATATAGACTTTAAAAAGATCTCCAAAGTAAGTAAAAAAGAAAAAAAAAAAAAAGAGAAGAGAACTCAAAACAAAACAAATAATTGGAACAATGGGAACTTGAAAGAAAAATTGACACAAATACACATAAAGGAATGCATCAAGGATTTATGTGGTTCAGTTTTTAGCCTACATCTATAGGCAATGACAAGGAATACTTTCACTAACAAATTTAGAGAATACAAAATGGTGGAAAGGTACTCTCATAAAACCCAAATCCCAATACACCCAAAATTATTCCCTCACACAAAATAAATCTCTCTCAAATTAAATACAAAGCTTGGGGCAGAATACAATATTCAGGGGCTACACCTAAAACAAGGAGAAGTTTCCTCTTCTCTGGAATTACTGCACAAACCTCCCCCACAAAGTCCCCTTCAAAGAGCTCTTTCACTCTCGTATTTTACTGCTCTACACCGATGTCTGAATAATTATAAGGTATTTTGACAATCTCATGTGACATCTCATTTACAATATGTGGAATCCACACATTTTGTACGAGGACAACCTTATAAGATAATTTTTCTAGAATAATAAGCTACATGCAACAAAGTCAGCTTAAGGTAGTCAAAACTGATAGACACGTGTTATGACTTTGATGGGTCCAGTACAATATTGGAGCGTTGGACTGAGCCAAGTCTTGTATTTATTGTTGGCTCGAAAATTCAAGCCACCTTTTTGACAACCGTTTTGTCAGTTATCATGACACGTAAAATATAATTATAGTGTTAACAATTTTACAAACTATTAAGAGTCTGGCTTGTGTCCAGTGAAATTTTTCATTGGAGACGTTGGATCTTGGATACGTGTCCAAATCTTGCCGTGTCCAATGAAAAATTTCACTGGACACAAGCCTTACCCAACTATTAACGTGCATTTATTCAATGTTGAGATACATATAAATTTGCCGGTATTCTACGAGTCTTTTTGAAGTACACTCCAAAGTCGATACATTAAAATTATTAACATTATATTTTTAAAATAAATTATAGTTCCAAAATCTAAAGAAATTTAGAAAGAGCATCATTATTTATTTTATCGTTTGAGGTTGGTCAAGTTTGGGGTCCAGTACTAATCGGGTGTGGTTCGTTTGGGATAGGATTTTGTCCAGTGGTGTAGGTGAGGTGTGCCCTTATGAAATGAGGGAATTGAGGACTATGTGCCCTTAATGAATTGGTATTGTGTTGTAGTTGAAGCAAAAGAAGAAGGTAGGTTTCTGAGGGCTCTTAGAGCTGTAGGGTAAAAAGCAAGTCGTGGAGGGATAGAAAAGGTTATGTTTTTTTTTTTGGTATAAGCATTGTGGTAGAGTATTAATGTCTCTGGATGTATATCCTTTTTTTTTTAGTTGATTTCAATTAAAAAAACAAGTCGTGCAACTCAAGCCTCACCTATATTGACAATTCGTGCAAAACAATAAATCTAGAGAAACTACAAAAATTCATAGCAATTTAGTTCATTTCATAATTAAGTAAAGAAGTTTTTTTTTTTTTTTTTTTTTTTAAAGAGTAAGCATTTGGGGAAAAAAAAGAAAAGAAGAAGAACTAAGCCACTTTTTCACATTATGATAGTTTATCAACCTAATCAACCTAATGCTGAGATTAACCAATTTTGGCTTTGCACTAATAATGTATTACTGGATTGTTTAAATTGAGTAGGTACTATCGGATTGTTTCTACTAAAATATTATCGAACAACTTGCCTCACTAACAGGTTAAATAAGGGAGGTAGAATTCCAAGTCGTCCGAGATGATAACTCGTATCACTATGGGACAATCAATTGTGGTGAAGTCAATTAGATAGCCATGGAAAACTCCTTGCTAAAGAAATCAGTGAGCATAGATTAACATTAACAAATCACTTCAACCTTGTTTTAGTAGCAAAAGGGAAGAGATGAAATATAAGAGACATACGTCCTATGTACATTTAAATGGGTTCAACTTTTCAAAAAGTGATGAAACATTTAAATGGGTTCAAATCCTTTTTACCACCACTCCAACAGGGAAAATTATTATGTACTCCCGGAGTACCATAAATGTGTACTCCCTCCTCTCACATGAATGGTGGGTCCCACTAATTAAATTCATGGTGGGACCCACCATTCATGTGAGAAGAGGGAGTACGCATTTATGATACTCCGGTATTACCTAATAATTTTCCCTCCAACAGACTCCTACTACAACCTCAAACCCCTATAAGACTGCCAAAATGTAAACCCATAATTTATTGAAAACGATATAATAATATCCAAACAGGAAAAAATCATCAGATTCAAGCTAAACCAGCATATGGGTAAGCATAATAACATCATATAAATTACAAAGAAACAAAAAAAATTCTCCTTTATTATTTTCTCAACAACCAAACAACAAGGAAAAATGAAAGCAAACACGATTTCAAGCTGAAAGCTAACAGTTTTCTCAAAACCCAAATACCAAAAACATAAATCAGATCCATTTTCCAGTTCAAAATTGAACATCACAAAGGTGAGAGAGTATCATTTTGGTTGGGGCTTAGGAGGAGCAAAATCAGAAACCCATTCACAAAAAACAAGAAATTACCCAATAAAAACAAACAAGAAACACATATCCATATATAGCTATAATATACAAATTTATGCAAGTTCACAATCTAGAGTCACTCAAGCACTTTATTAAACACGTTATGAGCAATACTTTGAAACTTTAAAATTTAAGGAAAAAAAAAAAAAAAAAAAGCAATCAGATCCGAAACCCACCCACAAATAACACGTTATTACCCCATAAAATCACAATTAATAAGAAATTACCCAATAAAATCGCAATTTTAAGAACATAGTTATTTGATCCAACTCAAAAGAAACCCATGAAACAAAAAGAAAAACAAAGTTTACCTTTGAAAGAAAAACCCAGGCATGAGAGACGATTGATTGTGAAGAAGTTGTGTGAGAGAGAGACAACGTGAAGTGTGGAAGAAATCGTGTGAGAGAGAGGCAGAGGAGTTTTCAAGGCTGAGAGAGTTGAGAGAAATTTGAGACTAAAGAGAGAAATAACGTGAATTTATTTTACATAATCTGTTTGTAATTTTTTTAATCTAGAAATGGTAAATTAAGAAATTCATTTGGTTAATAATTTATCTACTCTACTCTCCCTCCAAATCTCTCTAATTTGAAGGAATTAAAAATGAGGGGTTAGAGATAGTTGAAACCCCTCCCCTTCATTCCTTAAAAAACTTCCAAACAAGGTAATTGAATTACTCTCCCTTCCTCTACTCTACTCCCCCTCTTTTTTTAAACATCCGAATAGGCCATTAATGAACCCAGTTGTACTTGAGAAACTAAATAGATTCAAGGTGACTATAACCTCCTGAACATGAGAGAGAGTGAGAGAGTTTTTTTTTTTGTTTTTTTTTTGTTTTTAATATGGAGTACATAAATAAGATTGAAATAATCTATCCTAAAAATAGGAACCAACTCCCATCAGTTGCATTTAAATTTAAATTGAAAGACAATACAATCTGATCTTTTTATTTATCCTCATCTGCTGTTGCATTTAAATTCAAACTGATCCAATCCGTTCCTGTTTATGCCATCCTTATTTCCTTCCTTGTGGCTCAGCAGTTGTGATGTTTGAATTTTGGACCTAACAGAGAACTTGTTACCATGAGTGTTGAAAATCTGTCAATAATCTCATATTAGAATCAACAACAGAATAATAATTTTTGCTTCAACTTTATCCATTAAAAAAAATATTGTGGGGCCCTATTGCACTAACCGCGCTGGCCCACTACGTACGGCCCAAGGCCCGCGCCGAGGATGATGCTAAAAGGCCGAGGACAATGGGAAAGAACCCAAGACATCCAAGGCCCGCGCCGAGGATGACCTGTCCTCGGCACACCGACTTCACTAAAGGGAAAATATCTCACGTCCGTTGAATATATCTCACCAACATTCTGACCGCTTTAATGGTGAGGTGACCTGAAAACCCTAAAGCATCAGTCACTTCAACTATTGTAAAGCCTGCAAAGGCGGCTGGGAAATAACATAAAGCCTGCAAATACAGATGATGGGACAATCCCCTATGCCTAGAGGCTCAGATTATTGCCAGATGGACGGCTAAGATTAACAAAAGAAAACAATATATAATTAGGAGATTTCCCAACAAAAGGAGAAAGAAAAAAGGGGGAAGAGATCCTCGGCCTGGGCCGAGGACAAATATGCTTCATAAACACTTAGCCAAATTCTGACATTGAGAATCGAATAGATCTCATGCTATCAATTATTCATGATAAACTTTACACCAGCCATTGTTTACTTCGGTGATGCCAAATCCTTAAACCCATTTCTCTACAAATTTCATTGTTAAGGGTCCGTTACAAATCGAGTCCCTACAATTGGCGCCCACCATGGGGCAGAATTTGTGCGCTGGCAAGTACGGTGATCGGTGTAAAGAAATCAAGGGCAACTTTTTCAGAAACAATTTACCAAAAACAATACAATCTACTACAGCAACAATCATTCAGAAGTCAACAATCACAAGAACAAAAATATGCGAAAAATAGAAAGAGTAAAAACAAGTCTACTTCTTTTATTCATACATAAAGAAAAATTCATTACATCTCTTACAAGTGAAGCCCGTGGGGCTTGTTCTAAAGCTAACTACAAAGGCAGACGCTTGACAAAGCCGGCAAAGGAACAAATGGTAGAAAGCAGCGATGGCAGAAGAACAAAAGATAGAAAAGAAAAAAAAAAAAAGAGTAAAAGAAGAGATGAAGAACAAATATTAGAAAAGAAGTGAAGGACGAGAGGAGGAAAGAAGAGACAGAAGGCTGGATGAGAAGCAAGAGAAGAGGAAAAGAAAAGAGGAAGGCTCGTTGAGGAGCAAAAGAAAGAAGAGAGAAGAAGGATTAGAGGGAAGAAGAGCTACAGAGGAGGTGGAAGGGGTCGCGGCACAGGACGGCTTCGCTTCTAGGTTCCGCCTGATTTCCCTCCCACCCCCACTGCAGCCGGCTTGGGGGGTCAATGACCCATACCCAAGGGGAGGTGGTTACGTTCTTCCTGGATCCTCCTCTAGACGGCGAGGAGGGCTCCTCCTCTGGTTAGGTTGAAAAGAAGGAGAATCTTCGGATCTCCCATACACCCATCCCAGCGTTGCGGCCAGGGTTGGAGTGTCATCCTCGGCTCCTGATGGGGGCTGTGCATATCCAGGATCGCCCTTTCCAAGGGCCAACTCATTCGTAGGGGCTCAGACGGCTATGTTTGGCGGAGCCTTTTTGGGGTGGTATTTTTGGGAGAAATTTGAGATGGATGTTTGTCAAGTGTGAAGGAGAAGGTTGCCCTGGAAACGCCTTATATAGAAGGCGGAATATTGATGAGGGCCAATCTGCAATAAATCCCAGGGAGAGATTTCCGGAGGCAATAATGCCGCCCCAATTCCCAATGGGCTTGTCAACCGTTAGATCCTCGTAGATCCATGGCCGGTATTAATGAGGAGACGCCTCATTAAACGAGAAGACACCGAAGCGTCAGAACGCGTTACTTGGACAACCCAGGAGACGCCTCGTTATTAGAAGAGTCCCACCAAACGAAGGGGCAAAACACGGCAAGGTCTTATCCTCCACCAACTCCAGCCCCATTTATTATTATTATTACCCTGCTTGAAAAATGTGATTATTTAATGCTTATTGTAAATTGTGGTAATGTAAAATTAAACGGCTACGGATAAATAGATAAAACAGATAAAATGAGAAAACTAGGTACTGGACAAAACCAAGGCATTGCATGGTCCTCGGACCCAAGCCTCATGGGGAAACCAGATATTTCAGATGATTAAAATGAGAAAACTAGGTACTGGACAGAACCAAGGCATTGCATGGTCCTCGGACCCAAGCCTCATGGGGAAACCAAATACTTTAGATGATAAAATGAGAAAACTAGGTACTGGACAGAACCAAGGCATTGCATGGTCCTCGGACCCAAGCCTCATGGGGAAACCAGATACTTCAGATGATTAAAATGAGAAAACTAAGTACTGGACAGAATCAAGGCATTGCATGGTCCTCGGACCCAAGCCTCATGGGGAAACCAGATACTTCAGATGATAAAATGAGAAAACTAGGTACTGGACAGAACCAAGGCATTGCATGGTCCTCGGACCCAAGCCTCATGGGGAAACCAGATACTTCAGATGATAAAATGAGAAAACTAGGTACTGGACAGAACCAAGGCATTGCATGGTCCTCGGACCCAAGCCTCATGGGGAAAACAGATACTTCAGATGATAAAATGAGAAAACTAGGTACTGAACAGAACCAAGGCATTGCATGGTCCTCGGACCCAAGCCTCATTGGGAAACCAGATACTTCAGATGATTAAAATGTGAAAACTAGGTACTGGACAAAACCAAGGCATTGCATGGTCTTCGGACCCAAGCCTCATGGGGAAACCAGATACTTCAGATGATAAAATGAGAAAACTAGGTACTGGACAGAACCAAGGCATTGCATGGTCCTCGGACCCAAGCCTCATGGGGAAACCAGATACTTCAGATGATTAAAATGAGAAAACTAGGTACTGGACAGAACCAAGGCATTGCATGGTCCTCGGACCCAAGCCTCATGGGGAAACCAGATACTTCAGATGATAAAATGAGAAAACTAGGTACTGGACAGAACCAAGGCATTGCATGGTCCTCGGACCCAAGCCTCATGGGGAAACCAGATACTTCAGATGATAAAATGAGAAAACTAGGTACTGGACAGAACCGAGGCATTGCATAGTCCTCGGACCCAAGCCTCATAAGGAAACCAGATACTTCAGATGATTAAAATGAGAAAACTAGGTACTGGACAGAACCAAGGCATTGCATGGTCCTCGGACCCAAGCCTCATGGGGAAACCAGATACTTCAGATGATAAAATGAGAAAACTAGGTACTGGACAGAACCAAGGCATTGCATGGTCCTCGGACCCAAGCCTCATGGGGAAACCAGATACTTCAGATGATAAAATGAGAAAACTAGGTACTGGACAGAACCAAGGCATTGCATGGTCCTCGGACCCAAGCCTCATGGGGAAACTAGATGCTTCAGATGACTAAATGAGAAAATTAGGTAAAACTAGGCACTAAACAAAGCTTAAACATTGCATGATCAAAGGCCTCAGGTCAGCAGGGGGAATATTTCCTCATAAAAAACTAAATGCTAAGAAAAACCAAGGTCTTGCATGGTCTCCAGACCCAAACCTCTATGGGAATCAACCACTATGAGGCAATACAAACGCTGAACGGAACCAGGACTCTTGTACGGATCACGAGCTCGAAACTAAGGCGAAACCAACTCCCTTTCAGGCGCCAAATAAACGAGCCCCATCAGGGACAAAAACCACGAGAAATTGAGTGCCATAGCACAAACGACCCAAGCCTAAACATTCTCGAGCGACACTTTGCGCAAAAAGAAAGCTGCAAAAACAGCCGAAGTAACGATAAATACTGACGATAAGGTAAAACCCAACAGGCCGAGAAAATGCGCCGAGAAAGTCAAAATCCTCCTCCCCGCCCAAGGGGACGTGCAGCAGAATTTTAAGGGGCTATTGTGGGGCCCTATTGCACTAACCGCGCTGGCCCACTACGTGCGGCCCAAGGCCCGCGCCGAGGATGATGCTAAGGCCGAGGACAATGGGAAAGAACCCAAAACATCCAAGGCCCGCGCCGAGGATGACCTGTCCTCGGCACACCGACTTCACTAAAGGGAAAATATCCCACGTCCGTTGAATATATCTCACCAACATTCTAACTGCTTTAATGGTGAGGTGACCTAAAAACCCTAAAGCATCAGTCACTTCAACTATTGTAAAGCCTGCAAAGGCGGCTGGGAAATAACATAAAGCCTGCAAATACAGATGATGGGACAATCCCTTATGCCTAGAGGCTCAGATTATTGCCAGATGGACGACTAAGATTAACAAAAGGAAACAATATATAATTAGGAGATTTCCCAACAAAAGGAGAAAGAAAAAAGGGGGAAGAGATCCTCGGCCTGGGCCGAGGACAAATATGCTTCATAAACACTTAGCCAAATTCTGACATTGAGAATCGAATAGATCTCATGCTATCAATTATTCATGATAAACTTTACACCAGCCATTGTTTACTTCGATGATGCCAAATCCTTAAACTCATTTCTCTACAAATTTCATTGTTAAGGGTCCGTTACAAATCGAGTCCCTACAAATATATATCATTGACATCCTCGCCTCCTATGCAGGGACAGAGCTATTGTTTGGCATCCCCCCCCCCCCCCCCCCAAATTTTTTTAAAAAAAATACTTTTATATATATATATATATATATATTAATTTTACCAATTTAGTTCAATAAAATTACACTTGCCCCTCTTAACAATATTATTAGCACTCTAAAAGGCCATAAAAAAATTATGAATCTAATCTAGAAGAGAATTTAGCAAGCTCAAAAAATTTAGCACAACAAAAAAAAATCACAAATAACAAAGCTAAAGAAAATTTAACCCAATCAACTAAGGGTGAGTTTGGTTCAGCTTTTTCTAAGAGTGCATAATGAAAAAGTGGAGTTTTCAAAAAGTGCATAATGAAAAAGTGCATAATGAAAAAGCTGAGTATTTGGTAAAAACTGTTAAAAGTGCTTTTTAAAAAAGCTGAGTGTTTGGCTAGCACTTATAAAAGTGGCAGTTTGAAGGATAAATTACCAAAAAGGACAATGTATATATAAGAGAGTTTATTTCATACTTTTTTTTTTTTTTATGTGAGTTTGTTTCATACTTAAATCAACTACTTCATCATACTTAAATCAATTTTTTTCTTTCTAAAAAAATTATTTTTTCCTCACAAATGTTAGCTAATAATAACCTACCACTTAAGATTTATTGTGAAAGTATTGTAAAAATATTGTGATAAAAATAAATGTTGATTTTAATTTTAACGTACTATTAAAATTATTTTTTTCTTTTTCTAAAAAAATTATTTTTTTTCACCAATATTAGCTAATACTAACTTACCACTTAAGATTTATTGTAAAAAAAATTGTGAAAAAATTGTGATAACATTTTTTTTTTTCCTTTTTTTCCCTCATTTTTTTATCCTCCACACACGGCATTTCTTTCTCTCTCTTTTTTTTCCCCTCTTTTTTTCTCCTCCACACACGTGCCCTTGCTCTTTTCCTTTTTATCCTTCTTTTCTCCTTTGTTTTCCCTGCCATTCCTCCAAACTCCAGAACGTTCCAAGCTCTCCTTCTTCCTCTCTTTTTTTTTTTTTTTCCTGCCGTCGTTTACAACGTCCACGAACGTTCCAAGCTATTCGACGCTCGTTTACATTTCTTCGCGGCGGTGGTTGTGAAGGCGGCGGTGGCCGTGGTGGAGGAGTCGCGAGTGGTTGTTGGGATTTGGAGGGTCCCTCCGACGGAGACGGCAATGGCGGGGATTGTTTCGGTGCCGGTCGCTGCGATGATTGCGTTCTCGGCATGTTCTAAGAGTCACCGGAACTCATCCACTGCAAGATGGGTACAAACTCCATTTGAAAGATTTTGCAATATTCTGATTTTTTTGTTTTGCATTTTGAGGAATCCTAATTTGCAAGGGATTAATTTTTTTTTTCCTTAGCTGATTTGGGAATTTGTTATAGATTTTTTTGTGTTTGGATTTGGAAATTTGTTATTTAGAGGGGAGGATTTTTTTGTGTTAGATTCTGATTTTGAGATTTTTTCTGATCCGCCTGTGGATCTTTCCTATTCTAGAGGCTGATTGTCGTGGAACGTGTTGCTATAGGCAGTGTACTGATTCTGTGTTCTCTGTTTAGCTTTTATGAAATTCCTTTTTCTTCCCAAAAAAAAAAAAAAAAAGCTGTGCGTGAGACTCTGAAGGGCAATTTGGTAATTGATGTCACCCCAACGAATATATATCAAACACCCACACCAGCTTTTTCATTATGGACCGAAGCTCTCCCATAACTCAAACGCGCGTTTCTTCAGAAAAACAAAACGCAACTTTTTCAGAAAAGTTGCATTTTAAACTTACCAAACGCCAATTTTGGGCTGGCTTTTTTAAAAAGCCAGCTTTTGGGCTCAAAACGCCCAAACAAACGAGCACTAAATTTTACCAAAAACATATAGCCTGGCCTTTTAAAAATTTAAAACAAAACTAATCTGTCATTCCATCAAAGACAAAGACCAAAAAAAAAAAAGCTACAAACAAAGAAACAAAACCCTAAGCCTAACCTAGAGAAATATAGGCTGAATGGTTGAACTGAAGCAGTGAAAGGAGAGGTAGTAGCAACAGCATGGTAGCAAAAGAGCCGTCAGACTCACCCCTAGCCCCGACTCACCAGATATGGTATCTCTCTCTCTCTCTCTCTCTCTCTCTCTCTCTCTCTCTCATATGAGCAAGAACAACGAGTTAAAAAAAAAAAAAAGTCTCTTGTTACTATCTGAAATAGGAGACAGAGAAAATGCTATTTCTCTTTTTAAGAAACTTAAATAGTGACTTTAAAATAATAGTTGAAGTGACTATTAATGGATGGATCATTGATATCCACCCACGTGTTGTGCATTGTGAGTTGAATTTTGTCCTTCCGTGCTTATATAAATTGAATTTTTTTTAATAGTTATGCTTTTCTATTAGTGTCTTCATTAAAAGTAAAAGTTAAGTTTGTTTGAAACTTTGAAATTAATTGGGACTTGAGATATAATAAAGTCAATGAATTGAAATGTTGTGTTGTGTACATAGTGCAACAACTTTTTTTATTTTTTCTGTTTGTGCCTTTATTTCTTTATTCACTTGTTTATTTTGTTTGCCTATTTGTGGTTTTGATTTGTCTTTTTATATGTATGTGTATATATATATATATATACACTAAATGGAAAACTTATTTAGAGTATCATAAATTTTTTTTTTTTTTTTTTTTTTTGTGTTATACTTTGCCCCCTAACACCAAGTTCTGGCTCCATCCCCACTCCTATGGCCATAATAACCAACACAAAGTTGATACTGGAATCAATATTTTAGGTGCATGCAACATAGATAATTACCTAAGAGACTAAGACACTTAAGACGTAACAAATCTTAATAGTGCTTTGGAGAATTTCGATTTTGATAACTAGAAACTATATTTAATAGCGTGGTGTAATTTATTAGTAGTTGTGTAAAAGGATTGAAAGTTTGTAACTTAATTGAAGGGCTGGGAAGTAGAGGGTCTATGACGTGTTTTGGTAAAGCAGAGTTCATTAAGGATAGAGACATGTTCATAAAGTAAGGACTAATAATGATGGTATTAATACTACTTTACTCGTCAAGAAAAAAAATAATGAATGAAAAAAGAATAAAACAGGAAAATAATAATAGTATTTAGAATTAGAATGACATTCATGATAATGATAATTAACATAGTAGAGAAACAATTAGTATTACCAATTATGTTTGAACCCGCCTCTGTAATTTAACCATATTCACCGCTCCTGTCACATACATCTTATCTTTGACAATGTTTAAGAACTTGAAATAGGAGAATCGCCATAACCTGTTTAGTAGTATTGTGCCAAAAACTCCCCAAAAACTAACAACAACTCCGAGGGCCATACTAACATAAAACCCCATTGTTATAAACCCATCTTCCTCCTCTTGTATGCCAGCATGTTCACTACCTCTATTCTCAACTGAGTTTTGAGTCATTTCTTCTCCTAAACATTTGTTTGGAAGTGGAAATCCACAAAGATTTGGGTTCACTTCATATGAAGCAGCATTGAAGGTATTGAGTTGAGGGCCAGTTGGAATTTTGCCTGACAGGTTATTGTTCGACAAGTTCAAGAAACTTAGAGAATTAATTCAAGAAATGCTTGAAGGAATTCTACCACACAACTAGTTGCTCGATAGATCTAGGGAATTTAATGACTCTAACAAACCAATCTCTGAAGGAATTCTTCCAGTTATACGATTTCTTGAGAGATTCAAAGAAATCAATCCATTAAGTTCCATAATTTCTCTAGGAATTTTGCCGGTTAATTTATTGCTTGAAAGATCAATGCTTTTTATTAATCCAAGAATGTTTGTGTACTGTTACTCTTTTCCTTTCCACATCCAAATTGCATGATCCTTATAGCTACTTAAACGAAAATCATTTGGGGAGACGAGGTTTTTAAATAAGTGGGTGATGGTTGAATTTGGAGTCCATTTCAAAGTCAAAGCAAGAATATTTTTGAGGCATTTTGGTATACTTCCTGAGATTTGGTTTAAGGCAAGGTCTAAAACTTGAAGATGTGTTAGATGGCATAGATGTAAATGAATGCTTCCAAAAAAGCAGTTAGATCGAAGTAAAAGGGAAATTAAATTTGGATGGTTGCTCCCTAACCACTTTGGTATCTCTCCCAGCAAGTTATTATCTTGAAGACTAATAAATCTCAACTTTGTGCAATTCTTCAATGATAGAGGAAGTTCCCCACTGAAATTGTTGTTGCTTAAATCCAATGTTTCAATCCCAGGTAAAGAGCCCACTGAGCTTGGGATTTTCCTGGGAAATTGATTGTTTGCCAAATTAAGAATTTTCAATCCTTCAATATGCATCCAACAGTCAGGCAGCTCTCCTGATAACTGGTTATTGGAAAGATCTAGCAAGTTAAAGTTTCCATTAGTGACTGTACATAGTGACTGTACTGTTGGGTTACACGTGTGAGTGAAGTCCCACATTGAATAAAGATAAAAAGAATGAGTGGTTAATATAACACAATTGAGCACATACCCATAGGGTTTAGGCCTTTTGGGTTAAAGTGTGTCTCTATATGTTATATTAATTACTCAAGGAAGCTCCCCAAGGTGTTTCTCTCCCCAACAAGTGGTATCAGAGCTCATGGTGGTGTGCGGCGAAGGTGGTGAGGTGTTCATGGTCCCTATCCAGCGGGGACAGAGAAAGCCTAAACGGCTCACACACAAAAGATCCTAGAATATTGCTAATGGTGTAATGCGAAGTTCCCATGGATATGGACGTGCGGAGTTCCCATGGATGTGCGTGCAGGGTTGACACGCGGTTCCCATGGATGGCGTACGAGAGACTCATGGATGACGCATTGATGAAGTGAAAAAGCCCATTAGTCAAGGGGGAGTGAGTAAGACTTGTTCAAAACTCACAGAGAGGTAGAGACTCACGTGGTGCTAAATAATGGTATGGTGCGAGGTTCCTATGGACATGAACGTGCGGGGTTCCTATGGATGTGCGTGCAAGGTTGACACGTGGTTCCCATGGATGACGTACGAGAGACCCATGGATGACGCGCTGATGAAGAGAAAAGTCCATTAGGCAAGGGGGAGCGAGTAGGACTTATTCATGGCCCACAGAGAAGTCTTGAAGCCCATAGAGTGGTAGAGACTCACACGTGAGGGGGAGATTGTTGGGTTACACGTGTGAATGAAGTCCCACATTGAATAAAGATGAAAAGAATGAGTGGTTAATATAACATAATTGAGCACATACCCATAGGGCTTAGGCCTTTTGGGTTAAAGTGTGTCTCTATATGTTATATTAATTACTCAAGGAAGCTCCCCAAGGTGTTTATCTCCGCAACAATTGTTGGGTTACACGTGTGAGTGAAGTCCCACATTGAATAAAGATGAAAAGAATGAGTGGTTAATATAACATAATTGAGCACATACCCATAGGGCTTAGGCCTTTTGGGTTAAAGTGTGTCTCTATATGTTATATTAATTACTCAAGGAAGCTCCCCAATGTGTTTATCTCCCCAACAAGTGGTATCAGAGCTCATGGTGGTGTGCGGCGAAGGTGGTGAGGTGTTCATGGTCCTTATCCAGCGGGGACAGAGAAAGCCTAAACGGCTCACACACAAAAGATCCTAGAATATTGCTAATGGTGTTAAATAATGGTGTAATGCGAGGTTCCCATGGACATGGACGTGCGGATTTCCCATGGATGTGCGTGCAGGGTTGACACGTGGTTCCCATGGATGGCGTACGAGAAACTCATGGATGACGCATTGATGAAGTGAAAAGCCCATTAGTCAAGGGGGAGTGAGTAGGACTTGTTCAAAGCTCACAGAGAGGCAGAGACTCACATGGTGCTAAATAATGGTATGGTGCGAGGTTTCCATGGACATGAACGTGCGGGGTTCCCATGGATGTGCGTGCAGGGTTGACACGTGGTTCCTATGGATGACGTACGAGAGACCCATGGATGACGCGCTGATGAAGAGAAAAGTCCATTAGGCAAGGGGTAGCGAGTAGGACTTATTCATGGCCCACAGAAAAGTCTTGAAGCCCATAGAGTGGTAGAGACTCACACGTGAGGGGGAGATTGTTGGGTTACATGTGTGAGTGAAGTCCCACATTGAATAAAGATGAAAAGAATGAGTGGTTAATATAACAATTGAGCACATACCCATAGGGCTTAGGCCTTTTGGGTTAAAGTGTGTCTCTATATGTTATATTAATTACTCAAGGAAGCTCCCCAAGGTGTTTCTCTCCCCAACATGTACAAGCAGCTTTGAAAACATATTCTTCGAAAGATCCAAATGTGCTACTTTAAATAAAAATCTTGGTACTTCACCTTCCAGTTTATTGGAACTTAAGTCTATTATAGGGAAAAAGGAGAACTCTCATGACAAATTTGGAACATGGCCACTGATTTGGTTGTGAGATAGATTCATAAACAAAAATTGACTTGAAAAGATCCAGTTTGAATTGGAAAGAGTATCCGAAATTTTAGAGTTAGAAATATCAAGAGAAGATAAAATTTTCTGAGTTTGAAGCCATTTTGGGAATCGAGGGCCTAGTTGGCAAGACCCCAACCATATTGCTTCTAATTGGAAAGGAGGAATCCAATCAGAGTTGAGGTTGAAAGCTAATAAGGTATTAGATAAGTCCAAATCCTTCAATTTTGTGAGTTTTGAGAAGTGGACTTCAGAAATAACACCTTCCAGTGGATTATCTTCAAGATACAAAGACTCTAGTGATTGGTTCTCACACTTGGTCAAGTTTTGAATAAAATCAAGTTGTCCATTGAGATAGTTACTTGATAGCTCCAACATTTTCAAATTACACATACCACCGAAGGGTTTTGGTATCTCGCCTTCAAACTCATTAAAATAGAGATGGAGACGTGCAAGAGAGTTTATTCTGGTAAAATCATCTGGAATTGAACCTTGAAATTGGTTATTACCGAGATTAAGTTCAACAACACTAGTGTTGGAGTTGAACAACCACTGTAGTACTGAAGAAGAAGAAGAAGTGAGATTATTTTCTGAGAGATTGAGGACATCAAGAGAAGTAGAAGAATTAACAAGGGGAACCGAGAAAATATTCTGAAGATTACAAAAGCGCAAGGACAAGAATGTCAAGTACGGTAGTTTATTGACAACGTGGAGCCAATTATTGATTTTGTTCAAGTTAACGGCACTCATGCGAAGGTATTCTAAAGAAGAAAGTTGAGGGAGCCACTCTATGTTTTAAAGTTTATTAAAATTATTCCAGCCAAGATCAAGGTACTGCAAGTTGGAAAGATTCCCAAGCCGAAAAGGTATATTTCCTCCGAAATTAGCATGATAAAGGTCAAGGTGTATTAAGTTGGAGAGAAAAGCAATGAATTCTGGGATTTGGCTCTGATTAAAATCATTGAAGCTCACGTCCAAATAAGTCAAATATTTCAACTCAATCAAGGAAGGATTAAGTTTACCTCGCAAAGGCCTTGGGCGAAAGGAGAACGAGACATCGAGATTGAGCATGATGACGTGGCCTGTTTGGTTGCTACACCTGACCCCACTTCACGTGCAACAATCTTGATCGGAGCTCCAAGAAGAAAGAAGGCCATAGTCATCAATAAGGTCTTGTTTAATCTTGAGAAGAGCTTGTCTCTCATGCTTCTTGCAGCCAAGGTGAGTACCTGCTAACCCCAAATAATTTCCAGTAGTTGGTTTCATACACAACAAAAGGAGAATTAAAGTGAGGAGAAATCGGAGGGAACTTCCACCCATGATTACGATGAATGTAAAAGGATCAATAACACACAAAATATGCGGTGTTACAAGTATGCTTTTGCTTGGAACCCTTTCTTTATGTAGATCCGTTTACTGCGTTCAGTAGGAATTATTAGCATAACGAAGTCGAAAGTCACCGGAAATATCTTTTATTAGACTAGTCAACATTGCTTCTTTTTTTTTTTTTTCCTTTTTTTTTTTTTTTTTTTGAATCGGTAAGAATTATATCAAAAGAGAAAGTCCAGAAGCAACAAATTTTACAAAAAAAAAATTTTACACAAGTTGATGTAGTATATTTTTAATGATAGGCAAAAACAAATGATATTAGTAGTAGATTTAAATAAAAAAAACAATAAATCCTTGTCAAGTCAGTTTATAAAAAATATTGTCGTTTATTTTGTAACTTAAATTGTGTGAAAAATATTGTCAAATTTTTGTGCACTCAAACCAAAAGATGATGCAATGTAAAGTGTAACCTCTACCAACTAGAGCATTTGCATTAGATCGTGTAAAATATTTTATTTATTTTAGCATAAGAACTTACTTTTTTCTATTTTACCTACTTACTCTTCAAAACACTTTACATCAAATTATTTATTTTAGACTACATTTCATTAAAATATTAATTTTATTTATTTTTTAATTGTTTCTCTTTTTTCACACACAATAACCACCGTCTACTCTCTTCTTTCATCCTCAAGACACGTAAAAAAAGAAACAACTAAATACAAAATGAATAGTGTCAATGTAAATTTACAAAGTCATTGTAAGAAACTTGTAAATTTACATAATTATACAGATACTAATGTGGATCATTTTTAGACAAAATTGTATAAATTTTATACATTTTATTATTATACACAAATGAATGTGAATGCTTATAAAGCTGGTGAAACCTCTAATAAGTACTAGAAGACTGATACACATTGACACAAATTAAACCAAGTCCAATGTCATTATATATCATAGAATGATAGACAACGAAGGTCCCTCGATGCAGCAAAACAGAACACACAAAGTCTCCCTCCCCTTAAAGCCTGACAGCAGACCTGCCCAATGCCGCAGAATTCACATTATTAACAATGTGATCTTCAATTGACTCGCCATTTTTGTCTATTCTACGGTATTTTTCAAAATAAATATTCTTTGCTTTCAAGTTAAATGGTATGGTTCTTTTCAAAAAGAAAGTGAAGGGCCTGTTTAGTAGCAGATTTCAAATATATATCATTGTTCAAAATAAGATAAAAACCGTGGCTTAAAAAGTGTTAAGAAAACACGTGTTTAAACTTTAAAGTATTCATAATGCAAAAAATATGTTTAATATCATGTTTCAAATAACATATTTTAAAATGTGAAAAAACATAAATAGTAGCGTGTTTTGTTGTGTAAACTTTCTAGGTCTTCCAAGACTATAGACTACACCTGGTTCAAACTGAAAGTTAAAAAGTTGTGTCAAAGGATAATATTTTTACACTAACCTCCATCCTCCAACCCCACTATCTGCAATACAACAACCACCACCTCACTAACATCTCAGGTTTCGACCGCCATTGGTGTCCGGTTGCCGCCAGTACCCAAATCACAATTTTTTTTTTTTTATTCTAAAATTTTCCCATTTTGTAATCTAGACCCATCAACGCAGAATAGGGGGTAAGACAATTTAGCAAGTCTAGCAAGTCATATGACAATGCTGAAATATCATTTTTCGATCAATCAATTTATATTGTCTTCAATTAAAGTAGACTATACAAACGTATAAAAGGGGACATGGCAAAGTTTTACAAATCCACCTAGCCATATATGGCGAAACTGAAAGCTCATTTGGGGTCACAATTTATAATGTCTTCAATTAATGTTATTGCATGCAAACGTATATTCGGGTCCAAAATATTAAGGCATTGCAAAATGTTTATGTCTTTATCAACTGAATAAAGTTGATAAAGACATACTTTATTAAGTTTTTCTCAAAAAATACTTTATTAAGTTGGAATCATGGAGAGACCTGACACTATGATATCTATTCTGCTATAACATTAATATGAGCAGAAAGTAAATAAAATAAGGATTTTTTTTTTTCACACTTGTACATTGATAAATGTTAGGTTCTAAATATTAAGATATAAATTTTTAGGTTCTAAATACTTTATGTGTTGGTAAATCGAGAACATAAAATTGTCTATGAATAGATCTTAGTTTCTATGAAGCTTTTTAGACATTTCTCAAAGTGCTACAACTCAAGTTTCAAGAACGTACAAGCTGCAGAAAGAAGAATTAAAAATTTAACTAGCTTGACTGATCGAGAGAAAGCTTCGATCAATCAAGACACGGATCTGCAGAATTTTAATTCAGCCCAACAGCCCACAAAACTTTTAAGGTTTCAATTCAAACCTAGTAGGTGTGGGCACAATCGCTCGCGACAAGTAGTTTCCTCATGGGAAGTACGCCTCGGCCAATGGTGACCAAGCAGAGGGTATAAATGGAGTTGCCACCTAAATTAACTCTAGCGACCATATATATAGCGCCCTTGTGAAAGGACTGATATTTACCAAAGCACATGTCTAGAGTTCAGGTATGGGGATGAGAAGGTGTTAGGCACCCAACCCCACTCGACCCGTAGGTTGGCCTCCACTCATTGTGTTCCAAATCCTAATCTCATCAAAGGGTCTTCTAATAGGTTATTTTATACTCACACACAATAACATGCATCTAAAATCCAAACATGGCATATTTCTCACACTTATCCATAGCGTAAAACCCTAATCATGAATCTATCAACTAAACAAGTAAAACATGTTCTTTTATTGACTCTAGACCTAAACATGTGAAAACTAAGCTATCAAAGGCTAAACATATGATTAAAATAAAGCAAAACAAATAAAACAACAAAAACCCTAAATCTAGGTTTCTGGGCACAAATATGCGTACACAAACATGTAGTAAAGGATACAAAATGCAGTGTTTATAAAGGCCTCAATTCATTTTTGCCTTAGACCCATAAATGCATCAAGCCACTTTGAAGACATCTTAACAATATATATAAAGCCAAACTAGACTCGTCAACGCAGAATAAGGGGTAAGACAATTTAGCAAGCCATATATGACAATTCTGAAATTTTATTTTTCTATCAATCAATTTATTTTCTTCAATTAAAGTAGACTATAAAAACGTATATAAGGGGACATGGCAAAGTTTTACAAATCCACCAAGCCATATATAGCGAAACTGAAGGCTCATTTGGGGTCCGACAATTTATAATGTCTTCAATTAAAGTCATTGCATGCAAGCGTATAAACAGGGTCCAAAACATTAAGTCATTGCAAAATGTTAAAACATGTCTGTATCAACTTTATTAAGTTCTATTGGTGCATACCTTCTCTTAATCAATACATATTAGCTCATTAATCACCACAATTAAAGAGTTTTTGTCCTTTTTAATGTGAGATAAAACATATTCACTAACTCCTTATCCTCTATATTAACTCTTATATCTTTACATTTATATTGGGGTAAATTGCAAATTACACTCTTAAAGTTTGAGGGTGATTGGATTTACATCCTGAAATTTCAGAATTTGAATTTTATCCCCTGAAGTTTTGGGTGTTTAGATTTTACACCATGACATTTCAAAATTTGGATTTTATTCCTTAAAGTTTAGGGTTGTTTGGATTTTACAGCCCAAAATTCAAAAACTTTAGGGTGAAAAATTCAAACATCCCAAAACTTTAGGGAGTAAAATCCAAACACTTCTAAAATATATAGGTAAAATCCAAATTTTGAAATGCAGAGTGTAAAATCCAAATATCAGCAAACCTCAAGGGGTAAAATCTAAATTTTGAAACTTCAGGGTGTAAAATTCAATCACCTCCAAAATTTAGGAGTGTAATTTGCAATTTTTCCTTCATATTGTCATATTTATTCATTTTAATTAAATAATATTAAAATGGTCCAACAAGTTGGAATCAAGACCTGACATTATAATATGTATTCTGCAGAAAGTAAATGAAATACGGAATATATTTTTTTTTCACACTTGCTGTACATTTTCTACGCTCAATAATCAATATCCATATTTTCATGCACAAAGTACACATTTTTTTTCCCAATAATCACAGTTAAAAGGTGTTGTAGTATCCCTGAAGTCATTTTTGTATTAATACCAACAAATTTGGGCAGAAAACAATTTCGAAATTAACGATTACACAGTTAATTTCATTGAACCTATCCAACGAATAATTAGTAAAAATAATTGGGATAAAATCTACATTGTTTAAGTTTCTCTTATGAAAAGACATTTTAATACCATATATTAAAAGCCGAACTATACCCACCCATCAACATAGTAAGACAATTTAGCAAGCCTAGTAGTAAGCCATATTTGACTATGCTGGCATTTCATATTTTTCATGATTCCATCAATCAATTTACATTGTCTTAAAATCAAAGTAGACCATAAAAACCCAACGTAAATAAGGGGACACGGAAATTTTTTTTAAAATCCAGCTAGACATATGTAGCTAAACTGAAAGTCCATTTCTCCATCTGACAATTTATAATGTTTTAAAGTCATTGCCGAGAGTAAAGAATCTAGGCACTAATATTTTCGTCATCGAACTCATTATAAGTATATTAAAATTATTAACATAATTTACTTCAAGTTAAACTTATTTGAAAGAATTATATAAAAATACTATTTTGATTAAAAATCAGAAATCACAAGCTTCAAATTAGTAGAATTTAAGGAAGTTTTAATATTTTTAATCTATTATAATTCTTATTTATAATAAAATTTGAGTTTTATATGATTTGCTTTCATCATGTAACTTGGAATTTATTTTACTGTTTGAGAGAGGTGGCTTGGAATTAGTTTGAAATAAAAGCCACCCAATGCTATTTAATTTTTCATCCTAAAAAATAAGTGCTCCCTTTCACTATCAGTGTTTTCTGACCCTTTGAAGCTTCCCTCACGGCCTAAGTCCTAACCACCAAATAAGTACATTAAGTTAACGCTAGCAAAAAGATTAATGCAAATAATTGGAATAGATTATGAAAGAATTGTGCACTATCAAGTTTTGTAAGACCTTGTTTCTCAACCCAAAAAAAAAAAAAAATGGTTGTGTAAGACCTTACTCTTTTTGTTCTCTAATGTTTAAGGTCGCCATATTATTATTTTTACTATGATTATTATTGACTTGTGGCTAATATTATTATAGAATAATATCAAATTCCATAATCTAATATTGATATGGCCATATGGGTTCAACTAGCTTAGGTTCTGTTTGATTAAGGATTTTTGTTTTTGATTTCAAAACAGCATAAAGATAATTTTCAAAAAATAAAATGTGAAACTAGCTTTCAAAGAATAATTTTTACATTATATATGTGTTTGGCTCCCACTTTTGAGACCAATTTTCAAAATACTAAAAGCAAAAAGTGATATTTGAAAGATCATTATTACTTAAAATTTTTTTATTTTTTATTTTTGTTCTTTAGAAAGTAACCTGTAGATTACTATTTTCCTTTTGGATAATGATAAGTTTCAAAATTAAATTTTGGGGTCTATTGTTTTCAATTTATTAACAACTATGTCATTAAAAATATTTTTTGTATATTGAAAACATCATCTCTGCGGTTTTCAAAATCCTATTTTAAACAGAAAAAAATAGGAAATAAATTTCTAAAAATTGAATTTAGAAAATATCAGCCAAAATAATAGATTCAAGTGTGAGACCCACAAATTTTTAATGATTACAAAAAAAAAAAATGTATTAAATCTTATAGCCACACAAGCCCTAAGCTAATTAAAATTTTTTTATTTATTTATTTTGAGAAGAATAGTTAAAATACTTGATTTAAAAATACTAAATTTACTATCAATTTTATTATAAAATATTTACAAACTGACATGATAATAAATGTTATTAGTATGCATTAATAATATTATTTAAAAATTATTATTTACTTTAATTTATTTGTTTTATATCTAAAAGTTTGACATATAATTTTATAAGGTTTAATATACTAAAATTTGTAATGTCTGGAAGTTATTCTTGTACTAATACCAACAAAATTAGGTTATAAAACACATCTGAAATTAACAGTTACACAATTTCGATGAATCTATAGAAGGCGTTTTCTTTTTTCTTTTTTTGGAGAGAAACAATAGAACAATTTTTTTTTTTTTTAGAAACAATAGAATGAATAATCAGTAAAACTCATTGGGATAAAATGTACATTGTCAAAGTTTCTTTTAGGAAAAGACATCTTAACACCATATATAAAGCCAAACTAGACTCATCAACGTAGAATAGGGGTTAAGACAAATACAATAAACATAATTCTTACTGTTGTTATTATCTTCTTCTAGTTGTTAAAAGAAAAATATGGGTTTAATATTATTCATCTAATATTATTATAAAAGAAAATCAAATTTCATTGATATTTTAGCCTAATGATAAAGAATCATCATATATATGGAAAGGACGCCATACTTTAAAATTCTATTGTATTTATATGTTAAAAAAATTACATATTTTAGTTGAAAAAATCATGTGCATTAAAAAAGTCCTCATTCATATTTTCACAAAACAGTTGGTCTATTTGAAGCATAGACTTCTTCGTGGGAAACTTCAAAAGGTGTTAGGCGAGTTACAAGACTTTTAGGCTGTGTTTGAAATTAACAATTACACATTTTCGTTGAACCTATAGAAGGAATAATTAGCTAAACTCATTGGAATAAAATGTACATCGTCAAAGTTTCTTTTAGAAAAAGACATCTTAGCATGCAAAGAAAAAGAAAGCTCATATGGGGTCCGACAATTTATAATGTCTTCAATTAAAGTCATTGCATGCAAACGTCTATTAGGATCCAAAACATTAAGTCATTGCACAATGTTAAAAATGTCTTTATCAACTTTATTAAGTTGGAATCAAAGAGAGACTTAGCACTATGATGTCTATTCTTGTTTAATATGAGCAGAAAGTAAATGAAATACAGAAATTTTTTTTTTTTTTTTTTCACACTTCTTGTACATATTTTAATTCCCCAGTAATCTCAGTTAAAACGTGTTGTAGTATCTCTAATGTCATTCTTGTATTAATACAAACAATTTTCGTAGAAAACACTTTCGAAGTTAGCAATTACACACTTTCGTTGAAGCTATTCAACGAATAATTAGTAAAAATCATTGGGATAAAAAGTACATTGTCTGAAACTTTGAGTTTCTCTTGGGAAAAGACATCTTAACAACTTATAAGGACAAAATTGCCCTTTGCCCTTTTCGAGCAAATTATATAGCTTTATACCCCATTTTTCAAATTAATTAGAGAAATTCCCCTCTTTTAAAACTCAATTTGTGATAAATCGAGTTAGGCCCTATAGTGGTGTTTTAAGGAGCCTATAGTAACGTTTTTAAGGACCTATAGTGGCGTTTTGTAACTCGGCTTCAATGAAATCGAGTTATAAGTAAAAAAAATTGCCTATAACTCAATTTCATTAAAGTCGAGTTAAAAAACGCCACTATATGTCCTTAAAACATCACTATAAGCTCCTTAAAACGCCACTATAGAGCTCCAGAATTTTTTTTTTTTTTTAACTCGATTTATCACAACTCGAATTTTAAAAGATGGGTATTTCCCTAATTAGTTTGGAAAGGGGGGCATATTGCTATATAATTTGCCTGAAAAGGGCAAAGGGCAATTTTGTCCCAACTTATAACTAAACCGATTAACGTAGATTAGGGGGTAAGACAATTTAGCAAGTCTAGTAATAAGCCATATATGACTATGCTGAAATTTAATTTTTTTAAGGATTCCATCAATCAATTTACATTGTATTAAATCAAAGCAGACTATACAAATCCAACGTAAATAAGTGGAGACGGAAAATTTTAAAGCCTTCAACTCTATGTTGAATGGGTGCTATTGGATTGTTTCTACGAAAATCATGGATCAATTTGTGTCACTACGAGTACAAATAGAGAAATGCTAAGTTTACAACATTTTCACAACAAATCTTAAATGATAGGTTGTTACAAACTGTTACTGATGGACAAAAAAAGTAAATTTAGTAATAGATTCAAGTTAGAACCAATTATAACTTACCTCATAGTATATGTTGTAAAAATATAATGAAAATATTATGAATATAACATTTCTCACGTATATGGGAACTAGACACTATCAAAAAATTGTAGTAAAGCATATTAGATAGCCATGACAGATTCCTAGCCTAAGAAATCAGTGAGCGTGGATTAACATTAACAAATCACTTGAACCTTGTGCCTTGCTTTAGGGGTAAAAGGGAAGAAGTTTTAGTGGTAAAAGGGAAGAGGTGAAATATAAGACATACGTCTTAAGGTTCAACTATTCATATAGCATTGAATGATTTCAGTAAATTTTGATTTGCAGAACTACTCAAAAAGGTTCAAATCCGTTTAACCACCACACAAACAGACTCCCACTCCCACTCTAACCCACTGCCAATGTTATGAGACAAGTTGTATTATATTTGAGAAAATGAATAGCATTTTAGTCAGATTTGAGGTGACTAATCATCTAAACATGAGAGAAAAAGACTTTTTTTTGGGTTTAAAATTATTTCATTCCCTCTTTCATTCAAGAATCAAGATACATAGATAAGACTGAAATAATCTACTTTAAAAGAAAGGCACCGTTACACCTATCAGTTACATTTAAATTCAAAAATATCTCCTAACCCTAAATAATTTCCAGTAGTTGGTTTCATACACAACAAAAGGAGAATTAAAGTGTAGGAAAAATTGTAGGGAACTTCCACCCATGGTTAAGTATGTGATTAAGATAAGAGCATGGACGCATCAAATGTGCAATGTTACAAGTATGATTTCATTAGCCTAAAATTAGTCTAAATCTTTATACTTGTGTTAATTATAAATTATTAGCAATAAATAGTAGTAAAAAGAAAGAAAGCGAAAGTGATCTGTTTAGATACTGCTTATTGCTGAAAACTGAAACCACTGTAGCAAAATAATTTTTAAATATGTGAATAGTGTCGTGGGACCCAGTTTTAAAATTGTTTTTACTAAAAAAATATATTTGCAAGTCCTGTGAACAGTGCACGGGATCCACTAAAAACGTTAGACGCTGAAAACTTTCAATTTTCAGCAACATCCAAACGTGCACTCACTAGAAATTTCTTTTAATAGATTATACACCATTGTTAAGAAAAAGTGATGTTTACATTGTTGTTGTCTTTTGCAACAAAAAGTAGTAGTGGTTTTCGGTTTTAATTTCTGAAAAGATGGGAGATAATTAGAGCATTCGCATCCGGACTGCCAAATGCCATATGTAGGACAGATTTAGCATTAAAGTCCAAAAATCACCCCACATCCGGACTTGTAAAAGCTTGGTATTGCAAAACAAAATAATAATTTTTTATTCTCCCCTATATATATGCCACTTTCTCTCTCTTCACCTTGTCTCATCTTCTCTCTCTCTCTCTCTCCAGAACATTCTCAGTCTCATCTCTCTCAATAGTGATTCATTTTTTCTGGCGTGGTTATGGGTCTGACAAAGTGGGTCGAGATGGTGGTTCAGCGGCGTAGTCCTAGAGAAGTGGGGCGTGGTTCGGCGTGGTGGTTGATCGAGTGGGTCAAGATCGTCAAGCAATGGAGATCGGCGTGGTTCGTGGATTTTGATCGGTGGTGGAGATCGGTGTGGTTCATGGGTTTTGATCGAGCAGTGGAGATTGGGTGGGTTGTGACTGGGTTGGTTTGGATTCGGATTGCTTGGTTTGGGTTGGTTTGGTAGTGGTGTGGTGATGGTGTGGTGGTGGTGTGGTAATTGATAATGGTGGAGCCGTGGAGGTGGGGGTTGCCATGGGTGGTGAAGGGGTGGGTTTATTGGTATGGGTCTGGGTTTGCTGTCATGGGTGTGGCCCTGTGGGTTTAGGTTTGTCGGGGGTTTGGGTCTGGGTTTGCCGCCACGGGTTTTGGGGACTGTGGGTTGCTTTTCTTTTTTCTTTTTTTTCTTTTTCTTTTTTATTATTATATAGGCTGCTGGTGGTGGTGGTGTCAGGTATGTGTAGTGCAGCGGCGGTGGGCTCGTGGTGATGGTGGTTTTAGTAAATTTGTGGTTGTTCTTGAATAGAAAGAATAAGAGAGAAAGAATAAATAATGTGTTGTATTGTAAATGATGGTGATTTTGGGATATGTGGGGCCCTATTGCACTAACCGCGCTGGCCCACTACGTGCGGCCCAAGGCCCGCGCCGAGGATGATGCTAAGGCCGAGGACAATGGGAAAGAACCCAAGACATCCAAGGCCCGCGCCGAGGATGACCTGTCCTCGGCACACCGACTTCACTAAAGGGAAAATATCCCACGTCTGTTGAATATATTTCACCAACATTCTGACCGCTTTAATGGTGAGGTGACCTGAAAACCCTAAAGCATCAGTCACTTCAACTATTGTAAAGCCTGCAAAGGCGGCTGGGAAATAACATAAAGCCTGCAAATACAGATGATGGGACAATCCCCTATGCCTAGAGGCTCAGATTATTGCCAGATGGACGGCTAAGATTAACAAAAGGAAATAATATATAATTAGGAGGTTTCCCAACAAAAGTGAGAAAGAAGAAAGGGGGAAGAGATCCTCGGCCTGGGCCAAGGACAAATATGCTTCATAAACACTTAGCCAAATTCTGACATTGAGAATCGAATAGATCTCATGCTATCAATTATTCATGATAAACTTTACACCAGCCATTGTTTACTTCGGTGATGCCAAATCCTTAAACCCATTTCTCTACAAATTTCATTGTTAAGGGTCCGTTACAAATCGAGTCCCTACAGGATATATTATTTTATTGGGTAGAAATATTATTTTAATGAGTAGAATAGGAAAATAAAAGTTGAGATGTTAAGAGCATTAGCATCAGGAAATGCTACTCTATCCTATTTTACCATTTCAAAAAGCTACTTTATTAATTATACCATATCATTTTATAACACACCATACATCTCAAAATTCTATTTTACCATACTACACATTAAAATAATATAAAGTAAAATAAAAATAATATAAAATATTCTCACTACAACCACAACTCAGCAAGCCCAAATATCCGCTGGCGATTCATACACATTGTGATTAACTGATTCCACCGGCGATTTGTTACTCTGTTTTTGCTCTTCTTTTTTTGCATGTCCAAAATCGGCGATTTTGATTTTCCCATTGTCGAACACGAGGATATTCTGAAGCTTCAAGTCATAGTGAACAAAACCATCATCTCGGATTTTCTCTTTCATCTCAGCCAAGGCCGAACCCATGGTCTTGTTGGTTTCTGGGGGTGACAAAACCATCATCGATCTCCATGACCCACGCCGATCTCCACCAAACCCATCACCAATCTCCGACCCAAACACTGGCGATCTCCGACCCAAACATTGGCGAGCTTCCTTTAAGCACCGGTCACAGCAAAAAAAAAAAAAAAAAACCACAAAACCCGTCGGATCAATTCTCTCCCTCGTCTCAGCCACGGCCGAACCCATGGTCTTGTTGGTTTCTGGGGGTGACAAAACCATCACTGATCTCTGTGACCCATGCCGATCTCTATCAAACCCATCACCAATCTCTAACCCAAACACTGGCGATCTTCCTTTAAGAACCGATCACAGCAAAAAAAATAAAAAATAAAAATAAAAATCCACAGAACCAGAGAAGGAGAGAGCAGATGGAGAAACAGAGAAGGAAGAGAGAGAAGAGAACTAAAATAATGAGATAGAGGAGAGACAAATTTCAGGGGAAAAATGGAATAAAATATTATTATTATTTTTAGAATATTGTTACAATGCAATTCTAACTTTAGAATTGCATTGTAGCAGTATTGTAAAAAAATTTGCAATAGTTAGGTTTAGCATCCCCTGATGCGAGCACTTTGGAGTAGTATTGCAAAAAAAAAATGTCATATCCTCCTTAGATTTGGCATTAGCATTCTCCAATGCTAATGCTCTGAGAATGTTGTAAAATGGTATGGTATAAATAATAATGTAGGTTTTGAGATGGTAAAATAGAATAGTTTGAAGATTTCGGATGCGAATGCTCTTAAAACATAAGAAGTAGTACAATCATTGACTAGGCCTCTTGTTATTAGTTCTGAATAACAATGATTGTGAATAATAAATCCAATTAACAGTGATGTTATTTTATCATGACAAGTTTCTCGATAAAATTTATGAGAACCATTACGTAACTAGCATAAAGTTGTTTTCACAGTGCACGGTTTGCACTGTTCTCTCACCATGCATATTTCATTACCTGCTTCATATTGATATGCTTTTTATATTGTTCACATTTTTTTTTTTAATTTTAAATACTAAGTATTTTTATCACACACGGGAAGAGGGGAGAAGGTCTTAAATGAACTTATTTGGCATTAGCTTTAATTTGGCATTTTTAATTTTTATGTACAGCTTTTTAAAACTTCATTTTTTTTTCTTTTTCTTTTTTTGCATTTTATTATTTTTTCGAATTTTTTCAAAGTATAAGTAAACTTTAGCATATTTTTCATGAAAAAATTTAAAAAAAAAATTAAATAAATTATTTCCAAATAAACATATGTTTCATAAAAACGATTGAATTAATTATTGCAAATGTCTTACGCCAAAGACAAAAACTGAACTCAGGTCAGACTAAAAAGTCTAAAAGTTATAGAAAGATACTATCTTCACGCATAAAAAGTCAAAAAGTTATATTTTTGATAAGCAAAATTCAAAAAGTTACAGAAGATAAAACTTTGTTGGTAGCATTAATGCTACATACAAAGTATTATCTTCAATAATATTACTCACATGAGAAAGGTAACTTGAAAAAAGTATATTGTCCTTAAAGTTTGTGATTGTGTCAAATAGTTTTGTTTTCTTTACTGTAAATGACATTACTCTTTTTCCAACAGGTGATTACATAATTAGATTATGTAATCATATATAAATAGTTTTGTTCTCTTTACTAAAAAAGATTAGGAGATTACATAATTTCCATATGGTTTTGATTGGTTTTATATTTGTGAAAGGTATCAATTGGAAGGAGGAGTATTAAAATTTTTTATTTAAGTTGTGACTAAAACATATTAAAACATAAAATAAAAAAAATCATTTGTAAAATTATAAGACCTTTCGCGTATGCTATGTGAGAGCTATGAAATTATACATTACTAATCAACTAATTAGTTAGGTGATGTTGGGTGAAGTGGTTTAGTTGATGTTGGGTAAAGACTCATGTCAATTTTTTAAGGAATCACCTAACTTTGGGTTACATTAAACCGAGGAAAAATAATTAATCCATGTGAAATTGACAGTATAGTCCTGGAAGTACTTAATGTACAATGCAGTATGTTATATCATATATATGAAGTGGATTCTAGACATAAGTGATTCAACATAAATAATAGGTCTAGAGCCCAGTCCGTCAATTTTTGGCATTTGGGCCCCCAAAACCCAAGCTCTTCAACACTAGCTGACTTGTGTCCCTAAAAGAACTTGCCACAATAAAGCGTTGTGTATATTTAAGTTATTAATATAATTTTTTAATAAATGACATTAGCTATGGTGTCCCATGCAAGTCTATCATTAGAACCCCACCCCCTATCCTCCACTATTTACGTATTAAAAAAATTTTATTAACATAATTTGCTTGAAGTGAAACATTTTTGCTAGATTTTCATTAAGCTTAAAAAATTATTCAAATTGACCAAAGGTTTCTAGAAATTTTAAGAGTGGTGTCCCATCCCATGTTTATGCAATTTTATTTATTTATTTATTTTGAGAATCCACGTCTATGTATCCAGAGGTTTACGTTTAGATAAATACATTAAATTTATTAACATTATTTGTTTAAAATAAATTATAGTTCCAAAGTTTATATAAATTTATTTATTTAGAGTATTATGTCAGAATTTTTAAGAAATTTAGAAAGAGTATCATTATTTATTTTATCGTCTACAGCATTGGGTTCACCCGATTATGTTGGAACGTGACATTACTATTGGAGTCCCCTTGTTGATGTGGGACTTGAGTTTCCAGAATTGATGTGGTATTGTTCGATCATGTACTCTTTGCCTTTGGATGCCACCCAAGTGTACCATTCAGTGGCATTTATTAGGAACCCATTTCCAAAAGTTTGTCTGCTCCACGGAGAAAGGCATTGTTTTTTTGGTATAAACTGAGAGTGCTAGAACATTACTGCCTCTGGGTGATATGAGGGTTATTGAGGCTTTAGGCGGGATTATCATTTTTAGAAAAAGTATTTCTCAAAATTGATAGCAACCATACACATAGTTTAAAAAAACGAAATTGCCAATCATTGATGTCATTTGTTAGCACTTTAAGCGAATAATTATACCACTGTTGTATAATTATGTGTAACAATGAGTTGTCGACTTGTCCGTCTTTATTGTTGTGACTTTTGAGTTTTAATTTTAAGTTCATTTTAATAAAATAAAATAAAATAAATAAATCCGATTCTGAAGGTAGTGTCAAAATCAAGGTTTTCAGACCTGAACCGTTCATTGAACCGTAAAAGGGAGAGATTCAAGGTTTTTGAGGTCGAACCGAGGTCGAACCGGAGTCAAACCGTGATGACGTCATAATTAATTTAATAATTAATTAAAACCTAAATATAGATATTAAATTTATAAAACTAGTAAAATTGACTAATATATCTATATATGTGAGGAAAATTTAATGATTTTCAAGCATATATTTAATAATTAAATAAGAAAGTTAATAAAATAAAATAATAACCATGAAAACATTAAAATTTATGATTAATTTTTTAAGTAAAGTTGAATATCTTTGAAGGATTTTAATTATAATTTTTTTTAATCATTGTAAGAAATGGATAATTTAATTAAGTAGAATAAAATTGTGTTAATTTGTTTTTATAAAAAAAAAAAAAAAAATTGCTAAGGGGTTGGACCGCACGGTTCTTGCGGTCCAACCTGGTCCAACCCCGGTTTTAGGGGTTCACGGAATTGCCACATATGCCCGGTTCTTGAAGCTTAAAAAACCGGTTTTTATCCCGATTCACGGTTTTCACGATCCGACCTCCCGGTCCGGTCCGGTTCTGAGAACTATGGTCAAAATCACTCACTTTTTATTGATGAGGCAAAAGTTTAGTTTTTTTTTTTTTTTAATTTTTTAATTTCTAAGCTATCGAAAATTATGAAATGTCAAACTCACGTGTCACACTGTATTTTATTTCAATAAAGGTTGGCTCCTAATTTTAGTGCTGCATTTTGTGACATCTTGACTATGAAACTTTATTTTCTTATAAAAGTGGTAAAGCGATAGATCAAGAATGATTTAAAATGAATTTAAAAGAATATTGTGGTTAATTAACTCTGATACTTTTCTTGAACACAATTTACTCCAATTCAAATGATAACTCCTATTTACTTTACATTACAATAAAATAGATTTAAGGTGAAGCTAGCATTGGGTTAAATAAAACTTCTGGTAGTAGATCTTGCTTAAAATCCATACTAAAATATGCATAAACACTTCTGTCTATATTGTCACACATATTAATTTTTTTCCATTTCTAGTATTTGATAATTGAGCAAAATATAAATAAGAAGTGTCCGCAAGAAATGTACTTAGAAAATAGTATTCAAATTAATTTTTTATAATATCATACAAATATGAAATGTGTACAAAAGACGTAGTTAGAAAGATTGTAACTTTTTTTTTTATTATTTTGTAATTAATAACTCTGAGACTCTCTCAGTAATATATTTTTAATAAAAAATTAATATTGACATACTTGTAACATTTTTGTGTACATGGCATGTCCCATATCTTCCACTTTTCAATTATTATATTGATTTTTCTTTTAATTTGATCCCTAATAAAAAATAACCTAAGAAAAGAAGGGTAAATTTTGCTTCTTCCTTCCTTAACCTCCCCTAAGTTCAAGTTGACAATAAAAGAAAATGAAAAAAAAAAAGCATTACAATATCAAAAATTATTTAACCTCTTTAGCTTAATATATTCAATAGAATAATTATAACCATAAATTATAATAAGGTGTTATCTTATCAAAATTCATAAGGCCTCAACCATTTTTACATATTTATTATATTACTTAACTCATATAATATGTCTTCCAAGTTTTTTGAGAGAGTTTTAACTTATGACGTCCGCTCTTGATGATAACTCCTTATCATCAGACCAAAACACCAATCAGTTTTTGGTGTACGCGAGAATTAAACCTCAGATCTCTTATTCAACTATCAGAGACTTTACCAGTTAAGCTAACTAGAACCCACGTATGTCTTCCAAGTTAAATTAAACTTTTTCGTATGCATTTGTGTTATAACTGCTCTATCCCCTCTCCTTTGTGTGTGCATCTCTTTTTTTTTTTTAATAATAATAATAATAACTTATATATTTAATCGTACTTAGAAAGTGAATGAATAGCATCACATGCGTACGTAGGGGGAAAACTCTATGTATTTTCCATAATTTTCTTGTACAAGAACCCTTAATAAATCTAAGAAATGTTTTAAACAAAAATTAGTGAGGGACTATCGATATTGATGGGATAGAGCTCCATTACAGTTTATCTGAAATAGAATATTAACCAAAGAACATCACAAATTCATCAGGAAAAATATATATAGTGGTTCTTTTGCAAATTCAAAGCGCAATTATCATTGAATTTTTCTTATATATTGAATTTACAATACTTGATGTCAGAGTAAATTACTCTAGGTTTACGTATTTCTTTTTAATTTGGTAATGAGTCTATTTCAAAATAATTTTGTTTTTCCTAAGGAATCAATCCTTTTATTTTTCCTTCGTATGAATCACATTTGTTGAAATCTTTAGTTTTAGTCATGCAACTAAATTATATGTTTCGCCATTTTTGTGGAACTTATCTATAAAATGGAACTTATCTATAATTGATATTGATAATGATAATGACCCTTTACCTAGTTTTTAATTCAATAATTCCAAAAGTTCCGAGTTGCCTTAAAATGTATGATCCACAATATGTTTACCAAAAATTCAAGACTCTATGAATTGGCAACTTTGTCACTGGTCCATAGTCTTCCTTGGGGGACTTCTAATGCTATGTTAACTTTATGAAAAGTTGTGAAAATAGAGAGTGGAAAACGTTCTTCTGAATTGATTTACCTTCGTAAATAAATACCGACAAAACAAATTAGGTCGATACAAAGACATCAATGGTAAATAAATACCCACAAAACATTTAGGTCGATACAAAGACATAACTGGTAAATAAATACCTACAAAACAAATAAGGTCTCCACCTTTGCCTCAATTTACCTTTCTTTTGTTGATTTTTTCAATAAAGTAAATAAAAAATGTGTAATTAAAAAAAACACACAAAAGATGGATCAATAGAAACAAATCAAAGGTTGTAGTCTCATCCATGAAAAAGTCCATCCATTCCTAGAATTTTCCCCACAGAAAGAAGAAAAGTTAAAAATGGTAATGGAAAAAAAAAATATTACATGTACTAATAAGAGTGAACCCATTCTACATTATAAAATTCTATTTGTCATAGATAGATGGCATGATGGTTGGCTAAATGAGTGAAAAGTGTGCTCAACGGCTGTGCATCCCTCTAACAAGACTTCCATGTAGCTCGTATTTACGTTCATGATCAAACTTTGCAATGAAAACATGGCTGGATAGCAGTAGCCTCTAGAAGGATATGTGCAGCATACAAAACCCATTACCAAATCCTTCTCTCCTTTTATGATATTTAAGAATTAAAAAGAATCTGTCTCAACTCATGCCTCAGCTAGCTTTAAGCGGGGAACAATATTCATTGATTGGAGTTCCTGAAAGCATGCCGTTGAGTGGTGAAAATTTAAACAAAAAACATCTGTCAACGACTGACAGGAGTAAACATATTCATCCAAGAGTGAACAGTGGAAACGCAAACATTTTTTACCTTTTTTTTTTTTTGTAATTGTCTTCTTTCAATTTGTTGTTTTCGATTTTATACATTTTTTTTTTACAAGAATATAGCACCATATTTTAAATGTTTTCAAAACACCACGTGCAAATCTTGATGCTAAAAATACACTATGCCATAGATCCAAATTTAATCTAGTGAAATCAGACAAACTGTATAGGAGTAACAAAAAATGCATAGGTCATTAAACAGCTCTCAATGCATGTCAAAAGGAAGACAAAGTCTCTAAAAAGAAAATATTCTACTTTGTCAGAGAAAATAATACACAGACAACAAGTACCAACACCAAGTTTATGTAGTGAAACCAGGGAAAAAGATATAAAAGAATAACTTGTGTATACAGACCTCCAACAAATCAAACAAGAAAGATGAGATCTCAACCAAGTTATATAACTTAATGAAAGAAAATATCAACAGAATAAAATGAGAGCTATGCTATGGATAAACCAATCAATACAATGTCAATTCATACCTGGATTAAGAGCTTGCACGCATACGGAAGCTTCATAGTAGACATACCGTCCCTTTTTTTACAAGATGAACAGATTCCAGTTTTCAGATGATGGTTGTAATATCCTAACAAACCACATATTCTGCAGACCTGCACCAAAAAGCAGATGTTGCCACATACTTAAAGAGCTAAATAAACAAATCAATTCCTAAAAAGAAATTTTTGGTATGAGACAAATTCTTAATTACATGTAGGTCTAGGTCTAGCATAGCAAGAATGATGTTATAGCTTGAAGGACCACAACAATCTTAAGAAAGAAAACCAAAATCAATAAGTATTTTGCTTACACACAACATAGTGTTGGTCTAAAGGAAATTACTATAAGTTATAGTTAAAAATCTCTCCAAAGATATCCACAACAATCACAAAAAGCCATTTCGTTGGTTAGTATCCCTTGTACTGACAGTTTTTGGAACAGCAATAGTGAAGTCCTAAAAAGGTCCAAATAAGCCTTTAGAAGTTGGATAATGGCTTTAACAAAGAGAAAAATAAAATGGCTTTGACAAACAGCATTGCACTATTAGAGCAGGAGCCTTGAAAGTCTCAAAGACATGCCCAAGTTACAGTAAAAATGGGTTTCGTTCCAAGTGCATAGCTTGATATTTTCCAGCAAGCAAACTTAGCTGGTGTTCCAGATCTGTTCTGGAACCTGATCTCTATCATCAGTCATCTGTTCTGGCAGTTCCAGGAGGCCTCCTTAAGAAGGAAGCGTTATATAGCTATTACAATAGAAAAGAAAGAAGAAGAGGGATAGACAACCAGATGCTAATACAGAATCTTATGGGCTGGTGAAGAGCTGATTTCTGATCAACTTCCACCCTATACATAAGGGCTGCAACTCCAGAAAATCAAGAAAATTTTGGGAGAAAGAGCTGAAACTCTGCTGGAATTTTTTCAGACAGCAGTCTTGTACCGGGAGAGCTTTGAGGAAAACAGTGCTTAGAAATCATATTTTAATTCTTCTGGCTGAACACAACATGTTAGACGATAATGATGCTAATATACTACTACTAGTCTTCCTGTTAAATGACTTACAAGCAAGCATTGTAATACATACTCAGCAAACAATTATCAAGGAGTGGCATAGGCATGAGCTGATACCTGAACCTCAAAAGGATCGCTAGAGATCATTAGGCGCTCAAAAATTAACATACTAGCACCATAAGCTATCAAACAATCACGTTCCATTTCTCCTACACGTAGTCCTGGGAAATGAAAGGTTAGCAGAAATTAGAACTATGCAAGGTAAATTTGCATCTGATAAAATATCTAAGAACCAGAAATTAAGAACCTCCATTGCGAGCTCTCCCCTCTGTAGGCTGTCTTGTTAGCAGAACACGGGGTCCATCGGCTCGAGCATGCATTTTATCTAGGACCTACTTGTCATGAAATAATGGATATCACAAAAAATCAATATCAAAAATAAATATTTTCAAGCTAATATTCTAAATCTATATGACATGCTTTATGTAACAGGGAAGAAAAGGTGTGACACATCAAAGAAAAATTACTAGGATCATTTAAAACTACAAATAATAAAGGGATTTTTGTCACAGAAATTCTATATGCTATGAGCAAAAGAATATCAACTAATCTAAATCATAGAAACAATGCTGACCAGAATCACCAGACATATAAAAAATAGGCATGCCATGCACCAAAAGATCTCACTCAATTTATTCAGGTTGGCACGTCAAGGGAATGTCAAAACAAGAGATTCAAAAGGTTAAAAGAATCACTGATGAGGCAAGGAGGGCAGAGCAAGATAGGAAACTGTAGGTTTTGCATACACTGATTTAGACTCAGCTATATCAGTGTAAATGGTGTGAGGTATCTGCTTCATGATCAAGTGAGAATCACACTTGTGTTCAAACAGAAAGCTTTAGCCTGAAGGCAATTCCCCTTTACCCTCAGTGAGGGGTTATACGCATGCCTTCTAATTTCATCCACCAGTCAAAATTAAGAGCACATATAGTCAAATTTAGCTGCTTATCAGCCTCCTGTAGTGACTAAACAGTTCATCAAGCAACTTAAGGATTTTTCAATGCATGTTAATAACCCCAACCAACCCCACAAGAAACCAAATAATGGTAACAACATAAAATTTAGAACCTAGGATTCATAAGCATGATTGGACTCTGGAACATAATAAAGGAGGCTTTGAATCTTACCATATGTTTTAACTTTTGATAGTAAATAGGACCCATGAAAATATATGCTTGCAGTGGGCAACCTGTGATACCTGGAGAAGTCAAAAATGTATTAGGAAGTTTCCTTTCTTATGTAAGCAAGGTCTAGTTCACAAACATAAGTACACAAAATAGTTATTCCATTCCAAGGTCATATTCCATGCACCAAACTTGCAACGCTAATGATAAAAAGGAAATGATATAATTTAATTATTATTGTTATGAGAACATCAAACTTATATTAATGATAGTAACTTCCAGAAACATGCTAAAAATCCATTGTCTAATTTAAATTGAAAATAAGTTTCCTTTCACCCCTAGGGTTTCAAAAAATTGAACACAATATGTAACAAAGCTCCAAAAGAAGAATTAAAATGAATGGTTGCAATAGAATTCCCATATGTACATATTTCAGATGTAAAAATTTAAACCTGAATACAGAAAGTCTTTGCCGTTGTAGCTAAAGCCTTTGTTCACAAGAATTTCACTGTCACAGAGCAAGGAAGCATGGTAAAAAAAATGAAATATGGAAAATTGCATAATAATCAGATGACATAGTAAAGATGCAGAAAGCACCTCATAGCTTCAACTGTGTCTGCATGACCGCTTGGTTCCCCAAAGGCACTGCCATAATGAAACCTACCACATGAAACTCCAGCTTTACCCCCAAGAAGCTCTATCATCTTCCCAACTGTCATTCGACTGATGGTAACAGAATATTAAAACATTAAGTTACATCTTGGGTGCTTGCACTGCTAGCAACTATAGATTATAACACAAAACATGGATGATTATGACATGGCACGAGGCCAGTCAAGCCTAAGGGCTAAATTTCACGTTCCATATGATTATTGCAGTTGAGTCCACATGTTCCAAGTTTGTAGAAAATTGGAGGGAAAATTAATTAGCGGCACATGCACATGTTAGATTTTAGAAAGTTTTTAGAAGCAAAAGCCATGTGCTTTATTAAATCTAGCTTGTAATTAGTATGTTACAATTGTACACAAGCATGTGATAAATGTGAGTTAGTTATGGACGATGTCATCAACAATAACCAACTCCCAAGCTATAAATATCCATGTACATGCATTGTAAAGATAGATAGATTGATAGTGAATTTTAGAATCTCATATTTGAGTTTAGATTGAGGTCTGAGTTCCCTCTCTTTCTCTACTTCCCTCTCTCTCTCTCTCTCTCTCTAGAATCTTTCTGTACTGAAAATTCAAGTATTAATCTTCTTGCATCACTTGCTTGTTAAGTTTTCCACTATTCCAAACTTTTAACTTATTTACCTAGGAAACCCATGAGGATTCATAATCAAATCAGGGCAAATGCCACGTTCAGAAAATGGGAAGTCTTCCTGCTGGATAATGGTGCCACAAACTCCTTTCTGCCCATGTCTGCTACTAAATTTGTCACCGACCTGAGGGGGCAAGAAATACAAGAAAGAAAGTCAACCTAAAATATAAGACTTGTATAGCATATAAACTGAGGTCAGATTAGAAATTCTTTACCTCTGGCCTACGAGTATGGCGAATTAAGAATTTGATAGATAAATTATTATGCCTATCATTATAAAGAGCCACTCGATCCACTACACAAGACTCCCCTTCGGGACCCTTAAATGTTTGTTTACTGCTCTTATATCCTCTGCATTTAAAAACAAGCATAAGCAATCTTATTGTTAAAGGAATCTATCAAGAATTTTCGCTGGAAAGTGAAACTAACATATTTGGTAATTCTGATGGTGGTACTCTCGTCCCCCTTGTAACAGCAGGGGACTGTTTATTTATATAGATATCTTGTGGGCTAATAATTTCCCCTGGTGAAGCAATCCCATCATCATCCAGTATCTACACATGTTAGAACATATCAGAATTAAAGAATATACAGGAAACATTTGCAATTCAAAGAAACAAATAACCAGAGAACAAAAGGAAAATGATGAAGAATGGGATCCTTGGGATTCGCAGTCAATCTGGCTTCCATAAAAAATAAAACCTCATAATAATTTCCAAATGTACTTTCAGCATTCTCAGAGTATGGGAAAAAAAAATTAACAGGGATATTTTTGGTAACTTTCAATTGGGTAGTTTGCTTTCATTTTTTTTTTTTTTTTTTTTATAGGTAATAAAAGCTTTATTGAAAAAAGTACGTGTTCACGATAGTGAACAAAATGTACTTGAAACAATTACAAACAAATCAAGAAGAGGAAATTACAGATTGTAGGAAATCAAAAATGGAAAAACATTGTGTAAAGCCCCAAATCCTAGACCACTCAAACAAAGTCCTAACTAGCAAAGATTTCAAAAGATCAACATTGGGTAGTTTGCTTTCATATTTGGAACTTTTTTTGGTTATGCTTCTAGCTTTATTTTGTTCTTGTATATGTATAGTTTGAGTCTCTCTTTGTTATTAGAATCGTTTCCTTTTCAAATAAAGTTTGTGTTTGGTTGAAGCAATTGATATTTGCAAACAAAATTTCAATTAAAATCCAAACAAATAGTAATTTACTTTTTGAATATTATGTCCACAAACCAGGAAATCCCATTCATCAAAACTCATAAAAATATACATTGGTCCTAACTGATAAGTGAAACCCAACCATGGCAATTATAACCATTCAAATCACATATGTCCATAACAATGCAATCCACACTTGCCCAATATTATTACTTTATTATTATTAGTTTTTTTGATAAGTAAGTTTTGGCCCCAAGGGGGAAGGGGAATCAATAATAATAATAGTAATAGTAATAACAACTACAACAACATAGAAGTTTTTAGTGCTCTTCAGTCTTCACGGCATACAGGCTTCATGGTCAACATGTCAATTGTGTTTACTCATCACTAGCATCCGTTTCCACATCACGCTGAACGATGGATTGTGACCTCATGAAGCTCCCAGTGGAGACACCTTTGTTGATGTTTGAGCAAGGCCAATTGCTGATGGAAGTTTGGCAGCAGTACTGATTAAGGATCAATTACTGGAGGATTTAGGTTCCAGATGTGCTGGCAACCTCAAGATTGTGATGCACAGCATGTTCTTGTCATTCCCACACGTACATCTTGCTGCTACCTCATGAAATCAGATCCTCTATTCAAGGAGGATCAAGCAGAATGGATCTTGTGGTTGCAGAACAGACGGCTAATGGAGTTTGTGATGCTTTGGATTGGAATGGGAGTTGAGGTAAAAATTGTTGAAAAGGAGAGCTGTTTTGGAAGGCTAAGTTGCTTAAAGAAAAGAAAGAATAAACTAGCTCTTCAAGAGACCCACTCTTGGAATACTACCTCAAAAGTAAGGGGATTTTTGGATTCAATCCCAACTGCTGGATGTTAGGAATTTTGGACTTGAATGCTAATATGAGAACAACTAAATTATCGAAATCTTTAGTGGTTTTGCTTTATATTTAATGATGAGACTCCATTAAAATTCTTCTAGGTGAGAATCCTTGAGGCACTTGGTGAGAGTTGTATTTTTCCTAGACACTATGCTTTGATACCAATTATTGCCATTGCAAGGCTTGCAGAAAGGTATTAGTAAGAACAAGTAATCAAAACATCCGAACGAAAAGAAAGGTTCAGCATTCTTCAACCAAATCCTTGCCTACATCTATAGAAAACACCAATTTAAATCCATTATGAACGATATGGATTATATAACTGCACTCAATGAAAACCTCACAAACAACGCTTGTTGTCTCTCACAAACAAAACTAACAACCTTTCCAAACACACACACAAACACACACTTAAATCCACTCACAAACACAAATTATCCCAAATCCCATTACAACCAAAATAAACATTCAACACTTACTCACAAATTTATAGCCCAAAACCTTAAAACAACCAATTGTGCTCTCCCACTTAAACAAGAGACAAATTATCATCTCAAAGGTATATTTCAACCCCAAAAGAATTGCCACACTACTCTTCAAATAAACCCACTCGTGTTATTTTAAGGCTCCAGCTACTATTTCTTGGTGAACAAGAAATATAAAACAACTTCTTTGAATTGGAATAAACTTTCCTTTCACATCAAGAAAACAAAAATAGGTAAATTAGTTTTTGATAAGTATAAGAATAATATAAAAAATAGGTAAATTAGTCAAAATAGGAATTTTAGACAATTCCAACAGATCTCCACCTTTTTTTTTTTTTTTTGATAAGTAGATCTCCACCTTAACTCAAGCAAGTTTTCCTTGAACATATAGACATAGTGTCCATAGCTGAAGCCCCAAACTCGCACATGCCTAAATCAAACCAATTGTAAAACAATTGTATACTTGTAGAATTTTCTCCCCAACTAATTTGCTTTGATTGACACTAGATAATATGCTCTGATACCAGTTTGTTGTGATAGAAATGCTAACAGAAAGACATTGATACAAACAAGAAAGAAGTTAACATGGTTCAGCCAATTCCACGTTTCATCCACAGGCAATGCCAACAAAAATCTGGTATCAACAATATATATTACAACTATACTCAATTAATTCCTCACAAGTCATGCTTGAATCTCACAAACTCTCGAAACCTCCCACAAAAACAAACCAACTCAATCCCATTAAACCCAAAACAAACTATCAATACTCACAAACATACAATCAAAAGCCCAAAACCACAATAGACTAATGTCTCTTTCCCAAAAAAGTAGACAAACCATCAACTCACAACAACAGTATCCTTCAACCTCAAAAGAACTACCAAACAATTCTCCTAGAAAACCCTCTTATATTCTTCTAAGATTCTTATCCTTTCCCGCACATGGGAGGACAATTTGACCCAAAGCCATCAAACCATTTACATTGTTGGCTATATATAAGGCTCCAACTCTTAAACCAAATAGCTTCTTCAAAAAGTGATATCACAATATTTCTTCAATTTTTTTTTTTTTTTGTGCACTTTATATGAGTGGTCATTCCTTCTCTAGTTTGCTATAATTTTTGGATTCACGTACTTCCATGTAATTCTGATATACTGCTAGTACACTTCCTGTGTGCTGGTTATCTCTTTTCGTTTCTTGGTTAATAAATTTTAGTTCTTCATAAAAAAATAATAAAATAAAAAACTTATTCACTTGTGGTAGGTAGAAAACCCTTATCAATAAATAGTTATTTACATTGTCTAAAGCAGTTTTATTACGTATTGATTTTAAATTCATGGAATAGATATACTTCGACAATATGAGATATAGTACCATCTGTCCCAAATAAGTATGCAGAACAATTGAGATCTATACCATGTGATACTGCACCAACTATTAATATGTATTACCCGCATATGTTTTGCACCATAGCCCTTTCTATCAGGCCTGAGTATCCTGTCCTGTGTGTCATTTTCGTACTTTTGAAGCACAGCACTATACCTGTTAAAGAACTCTAAGATAAGCAGCCATACTTATTTAATTACTTGGGCAATCGAAGACATGCAAGGACTTTTTTTATAAGAATAATTTTAGTAAACAGAGAATACATCATGTACAATGAACACAAAGTAGGAAAAATAAAAACATGCTGTGGAGGCAGGTAGTAGAATCTAAAGTACAACCCTATGAGGGGAGGTTGGTGCACTAAGGCTATTTCTGGGCCGTATAGGGTTATGCTTTGGAAATATATTCAGAGGGAGTGGACACAGTTCTCTCAATTTATCAAGTTTGCGGTCGGTGATGGTTCTAGAATAAAATTTTGGTCTGATGCTTGGTGTGGTACTGTCAGCTTGAAGGGCACCTTTCCTGAGTTGTCATATTACACAGGATAAGGAAGCACTAGTAGCGGATCATATGCATCTCCACAATGGATCTGTTCATTGGAAAATAAATTTCATACAAGCAGCACAGGACTGGGAATTGGAGTCACTCTCATCGTTCTTGGATCTTTCGTATTCTATTGATGTGCAAGGTCATGAAGAGGATAAGTTGTGTTCAAGCAAGTCAAGTTGAAGGGTTTCAAGGTTAAAGCTTACAATAGAGTTCTAGCCTCCGCTAGAGTCGAGCATTTTCCTTGGAAAAGCATTTGGAAGCCTAAAGTCCCAACAAAAGTGGGATTTTTTCTATGGGTTGGTTCTTTGGGAAAAAGACTAACAGATAATCTGAGGAAGTGGAACATTGTGTTGGTGAGATGGTGCTGTATGAGCAAGAGCGGTGGGGAAACAATGGATCACTTGAGGATGCATTGTTCTGTTGCAAGGGACATGTGGGATATTGTTTTTGCTCTTTTTGGGGTCCAATGGGTGATGCTTGGCAAGGTTGTTGACTTACCACCTTGTTGGCAGTGCATCTAGAGGGGAAGAAACTTTGAAGGATGTGTGGGAAAAATTCTATATCTGAATTGCACTTCCTAAGAACTTTGTTCAAATGGCTTAGCTGTCATGTTCATCTAGTATACTTCCTGTGTACTAGATGAATTCTAATTGTTTTTCTAATAAAACTTATTACTTATCAAGAAATTGTGCAATCATTAAAAAATGAAACCACTATAGGTGATGAATTTGGTACCTTTTCATAACGATACAACGGCCAAATCCACGATCTAAAGATGACTTGTTCATGACAATTGCATCCTCTATGTCATAGCCACTATAGCTCATCACAGCAACAGTGGCATTTTGCCCTGCTCCAAGTTTATCATATCCAACCTGAAATAGCAGTAATTAGTTCACAGCAAAAACTGGCCTGCAATACTTCAAATAATGCATACCAACCAGCTCAATTGTTTTTGTTGTCAACAGAGGTCGTTGAGGATACACCAGCAGGTATAGTAGGGTGTCCATCCGACGTAACTACAAATCAAGAGAGTTGGGCAGTATTAGTCATACAGATCAAAATTATGAAAGTTGCCATAATAAATAACTATGGATGATCTATTCACACGGGGAAAGAAAAATGCAAACAAAAAGGCAGTCTTCTTATTTTGTGGAACTTGAACCCACAGAAGACCATGGGAAAGGGAATTTATCACTGAAAAGGAAAAGACCAAATAGGCAAGATCCACCATAAAATGTCCAATACAACTACAAAAATAAATAATAGAAAAGACAGTATCTGATTAATAATTTATAATTGTGACGTCTCAACGCATTGACCTTTTTCTTTTGGCTCCTAATGAAGTGGTTTTGGAAGTTTCAGATTAAAGTTGTAATTCAGCCAAGTTATACACACAAATTATACTTGATGATTTAAATTTATCCAACACACATTAAAAGAAGCTACAGAACAACAAAACTATCAGTAATTTCTGTATGAACAGAGGAAAGCATATTTTGTAACTTCATGACAAACATGCTGGAAGGAAAAGAAAGAACAATTGGGCTCCTGCCACAAAACAAAAAAAAATTGACAACATAGAATAAATCCACTTGCCTGGTTATATGCAATATTTCCCATAGCTTGCTTCCCCATTGCACACTATGAACATAAAAAATAAGTAATTTCAGAACACAAGGGTGAAACATTTTTTATCACTGAAATTTAGAATCCAAAATAGCAATCAGAGAAGTTATGCACATTAAAAAAAAATTTAATAAAACCTGATAAGTATTTCTAGGTGACTGATTGTGATGAGGAAATGGAATAAGCCCAGCACAAACACCTAGGATGGTGAAAGGCTCAATTTCAATATGTGTTGTTTCTGTTGTAGCCTCTCCTTCGTATAAAGCAATCTATGAAATAGATAATTATGCAACAAGAGAAATTGAATCAAGTAATGGCAACATAGCATCAAAGGAATTTAAAAGTTATTAGAATGTAACAAACCAAAGCATTGTTCTCCTCATTAACATCAAGATACTCAATCAACCCGTCTTGTAAAAAACTATCAAACGTACGGACTCCAGCCTTGAAAGAACAAAAAATAAAATCAGTTTTGAAATTACAACTCTTAATTAAGGAAACAAGTTATAAATTAGACTTACCAACAACTCCTTCATATGATGTTCTTTGATCCTCGAAATGCCCTTGTCAGCAATGACAAGTGGACGACAAACTCGACCTCCATCAGAAGCAACGTAAACACAGCACTGAAAACATGTTTCCCCCTCAAAGTCAGCTGTGCAGTTATGATTTTATATACTGGAAAAACATTGCAGAAACAAGATGATGCAGAGGGAAGCAACAAAAGACATAATTGCCACACGCTCAGTTAGAAAAGTAACCTAATCAAGTATTAAAATGACAATCAAGACAGAGATCAAAGTGAACAAAGTGATATAAAATTAGATTATGACAAGAGAGTCAATCATAAATTGTAGTCATATTGCATTAGCAACTACTTTCTCAGTGTCCAAGTAATTATGCAGAGTAGCATCTCTTTTGTTTCATGAGTTGTGATGAAACATTTTCCATGTTGTCCCATGTTATTAATATATCTACCAAGATTGTTAAAAGTATTGGGTTTATATTGATGTAATGGCCCAAGAGGACAAGGTATGTTGGAAGCCCATGTTGGGCTAACCCTAACTTCTAGTCTCTATATATACCTTGTTAAGGGTTCAACGTAATTGTTAACTTGAGTATACAGTAAACATGTAGCTACTAGGGCTTTATCCCATGGATGTAGGTTGTTGGTCAAACCGCATAATCCCTCATGTTCCCCTCTCTTTCTTGCATCTGCTTCTCTACATTATTTTATCCTAGTCTTTAACATGGTATCAGAGCCGATGGTTGTCGGTGGTTGTATACTTGCGCAACCTTCAAATCTAAGTTTGTTGGTTGTTCTTTAATGTGGTGTTGGTACGGGGTAATGTTTTAGGATTCCCAAGAATGTTTAAAGATTTCCATGTTTGGTTGCAAATCACATTAGGGAATTAGATGCTAGGGGAATCTAGATTCCCCCTTTAAACCCCTCTTAGTAAGAATGTGGATTCTCTTTAAAACAGGTGGGCATCCAGATTCCCAAGCTTAAAGTAAATTGCATTTTTAATAAATTAACAATTTTAACCCTTTTAGCAATTAAGATAAAATATAAAACAAATCATCAATATCTTTTCCCTTATCTTTATCTTTTTCCACCAAAATAACATAAACAGGATAGACAATTATGTTGATATATTCTTTAACAAAGTTCTATTTAGGTTTCACGTGTAGAAAAAAAGAATTTTGAAGAGGACCCTCCATTATTGCTAGATATTCACTATTGTTGTTGTGTGTGTGTTGCTCAACAAATTATTAATAGTTTTTTTTTTTTTTCATTATTTATTTAGAGGATTTTTTTTTTCTTAAAGGACTTGGTAGTTCACATTCAAATCTAAAGATAGAATGGAAAAAATAAATAATTCATTTAAGATTCTTGGGAATAAACCAAACATTATCATCTCACATTCTTAGGAATCTTAAGAGATTCCCAATGAAACCAAACATAGGAATAGCTACATTCCTAGGCATCCAGATTGCAAGGAATCATATTTCTAGAAATTTGGATGCTAGGAGTAATGTAGATTACCCCGTACCAAACATCACATAAGGGCGTCGATGGTTTTTGGTGTAGTTGTGGTGTTGTTGGTGATTGTAGTTGTTGGTGGTTGTTCTCGGCAGATTGGTTATTGTTGCTGTTGGTTGTTGTTGTTGTTCTCAACTTGTTGTCTCATTGCCATCATTGGTGGCTTTAGCTGTTGTTGTTGGTGTTGTGAATCCAACATACAGACATAGATTTGACCTGAAATTCAGATCTGAACGCAACCTGGCTTGGTAGATCTCAGTAGTTGGCATCTGTTTTTGTTGTTCTCAAAAGATCGGTGGTGGTTTTCGACCATCCTCCACCGATTCAGTTGTTTTTGGTGTTTTTCGAAGTTGGCCTCTGTTTTTGTTGTTTTTTTGTTGTTTTCAGCGTGTTCTTAGTAGCTTTCCAGTCACGGAGGTTGCTAGACGGATATCCCGGTGGCTTGTCCTCTATCTCTCGGTAGTTTCCAGTGGTACCAAGGTGGTTTTCTCAGTGGTTGTTGCTAGAGGTGTTGGTTGCCAATGCAGTGGTTGCCAACAAGTTCTAAGGCCGCCAATATGGTTGTTGGTCAGAGTTGACATGTATTACCCTTATCCGGTTCGAAGTTTTAGCTATTCTGTTTCCAGGATAAGGATAACTTAATCCTGGATTGGGAGAAAACTTGTTTGGTGATTTTGGTTGATTGGGTATAGGTTTTGGATGTCCCTTATTAATGATAATGATAAAATAACCCCTATAAAATCTATTACGGGTATTTGATTCTCCCTCACCTCACCTCACTTAAGAGGTCTTTTGAACTTTTGGGTCACTACAATCCACCCCCTTAAGGGCTGTGTCCCCATGTGGTACCTACCCACCACCCTAGCCGGTAAAGTCAACTTTGATGCTGTTTGTAACAACCCAAGGAAACCGCTTTAGTCACATAGACCTCACCACTTTATACAGGCATTGAACCTTAATTGGTATGACGCATTTTAAAGACGTTGAGGTCAATGCAACCAAAGTAGAAAATATCATGCTAGTGATGGGTCAGGACATGACAAAATGGTATCAGAACAAATCTGGTAACACCATGTGGCTTGGGGGCATTGCAATATGACATGGGCTGTGACGAGGACATTGGGAATTTAAGGTGGGGAGATGTGATGCACGAAAGATTTGATTGGATTTGATTGTTTGAGTGTGGGTTGTGCGAGTATGTATTGAATCCCACACCAGGTGTTTATTAGGTGGATCTAGGGTAAATAAGTGATTACAAGAAGCCCCAATAGTAACTTGACTAGTGATTTCCTTAGGTCATTACATCAATTATTTTTTCTTTTGTAACATTTTACATCAAATCAAATGCATGAATTACATATCCTCCTATGAAAATATAAAAGATTCCATATTATTTCACAATCGCCCATTCAAGGGAAATAACACAGCCAATACCAGGAGAAAGAATAAAATGGATAAAATGGTAGTTTTAAAATGATTTACCTGCTTCTCATTGACATATACACTTACGAACTCGCCAATTTTGCCAGCTCTCCGTAACTTTCTCATGGCAGCAGCAAAATGCTAAAAAAGAAATAAAACATTAAAGGTTAGAGAGAACATAAAAAAGAAATGAAAAAATTAAAAAACTTTCTAAATATTCACCTCAATTATATACTTCTAGTACCTGTGGCCTCCGATGCTTGCCAAGGATCAACCCATTAAATATAACTAGAAAGGAATTTGGAGTGTGAAGCTCTTCTCCAGATAGTAGTTCCAAGTCTTCAACGCCCAAATAGTAGCACTATCACAACCAGTAATTAAAGATACGATGAATAAGTGACACAAACATAGGCAACAGTGTCAAATCTTTATTAAATGTGAATACCATTACCATAACATTGAAGCAGAGTGAATATGTATGTCTATATTTACCATATATTATAAAGGTAGAACTCATACATAGAAGCATCAAAGAGTATTTGAAAATTTCAAGTTTCCACAAGATACTATTCTACCTCAAACTACATATCCGATGCTTTGAATGACAGCTTCCTCAATCGTAGCATTAGATTTACAGGAATAAATCCAAGAATTCCTCTCTAGTTAGTGGGCTATTGATCAAACCAAGGTAAAAAGTTTGTATGTCACTATAACTAGTTATAGTGACATACAAACTTTTTACCTTGGTTTGATCAATAGCCCACTAGCGCTCACTATTCCAGTCATAATTCTGTATGGCAATAGAAGCATATGAAGTAGATCCTGCCAGGAAAAACACACACACACCAACACGTTCCTAAAAACAATGTCTACAGTATAACCTCATCACAAAATTCTATACCTCTACTAAGTCTATTATAAAAATAATTTTAACTTTTTTTTGGATAAGTAATGGAAATCTTATGCAAATCATGAAAAGGAGTCACCCAAATATACAAGAAGTATACATCTGGGGATCAAACCAATCAAATACACAAATTACATGCATCCATCAAATCATAAACCAAAGAAATAGAATGATTTCCTATGATTGACATCCAATCCAATAGTGTTCTAAAACAAGAAAAATTTTAAGTTTGCCATTGTCCTTTCAAAGTATTCAAAGCAACCATTGTTCCTCTCCCACCAAATGCATCACATCAAGCAATGAGGGACAACCTTCTAGATAACGCCATCACAATGACGACCAAACTTTCCTTGCCTACTTGCTTCAACCACAGTCTTTGGCATTACATAGAAGATACCAAACAAACTAAGTCCTTTATAAATTGCAAGCCATGCAACAATAATATTCTTTGAGCTATTCTTATTATCATCTTCTTTGTTTCTTTTCTTTCTTTTTGCTAGGTAAATACTCATGCTATCAGCCATTGTTCTCGGAAAAATTTCTCGTAGACCAACCTTTTCAGATAAGTAAATGAGTATTTTAGTTATTAGAATAAAATATAAAATATAAAACCCTACTTCATGTACATGAAATTGGGCACAAAGGAGTCTAAAGAATTACAAAATTTATGTATAAAAGGACAATTATTCTAAAGAAATCAGTCATGGAGTCACTATTAGTAAAACCCCATACCCGATACAAATCAAACAACAAACTAGCAAACAATTCTATCAATTGTGTTCTAGGAAGTTTCATGTCATCAAAAGTACAACACTTCCGTTCCTGCCACAATGCATCAAACATAACAAGACCAAGTTCCAAATATCCAAAGAAACTATTAGAATTATGTGGTTAAATGATTAAATTTACCATATTCCATTAGCTTAAACTTTTGAGACAATCAGTAATTTAACATGATATCAAAGCATGAAACCCTAAGTTCGATCCTTGTGTCCTCCATTCTACCTCCCATTTAAAATCCCACGTGTTGGGCCTCACCTATTATAGGTAATTTTGGCCCGCACATGAGGGGGAGGTTAGAATTGTATGGTTAAATGATTAAAGTTACCATATTCCAATAGTTTAAACTTTTGGAACAATCGGTAATTTAACAGAAACCAACAAAGATCATTAACCTTTTCTGGCAACAACCGTTGAAACCCAAAGGAACCAAAAACAAAGCTCCATAACTCAAACGCAACACTACAATGTAGGAGAAGATGCTCCATCGTCTCCCCACTATAGCCACACATGCAACACCACTCTACTAACATGTATTCTCTCTTAATGAGATTATCACAAGTGAGGATTTTCCCTCATGCTACTGTGCAAAAAAAGAAAGAGAAAACCTTTGGGAGCTAGCCCCTAGTGTTGGTTGGTGTGCATCAACACCAGACCATTGAGACAATTTCAAGAGCAATTTTAATCATTATCAAAAGAAGGTCGTCTCTATTATAAGTAACAGGGGCAAAACAGTAATATTATGTACTTAATATATAAATAATATTTTTATGTGTTAGGGTTGACTTATCAAACCCTAAAACACTTTCACCATAAACAACATGGTATCAAAGCCACCAACCCGCCGCTGCCGTTAATCCTCCGACCACCACCCACCAATATTGTTGTCACCGGCAACCATAATAGCACCTTGCTAGCTTCGACAACCCTAATAGAGACCTCCAACAATCTCAATTTAGTGGCTGAAGGAGTTGTCCAGTGCCGGTGACCCTCTCTCAAGCCTCGCAACACCAGATTGACATCGCCTGACCACGAGAGAGGCAGGGTTTTACTCGCCCTCCTCTGGCGACCCATCCTAGCTTACTCACCGGTCCTCACGCTGCCGCTCCTCAACCCTAGCACCGCCGCCAGAGTTTTCCAATTGATGGTTTCAACCATGGTCTGATTTTCTTCTCTTCATCAATACATTCTCTGATTATCTGTTCAGACAATCTTAGGTTGATGTTTAGTGGTGTATTGGGCATTTTTTTTTTTTTTTTTGGATGTTGGTATGGATTTGTTGCTGCCTTGTTTTTAGAATAGTTTGGTGTTGATTCTTTGATAGATGAGTTGCTGTTGGCGTGGCTGATTGGTTGCTGGTTGGAGTCTGTTTTAATTCAGTCCAAAATATTTCTTTAGTGTTAGTTTGTTCTTCAGATTGCTATTATGGAGTCCAAAGATAGTGCTCAGCGCCCCAATTATTTCTTATCTCCTGATATGTTATCAATAACCTCCATTCGTCTAAATGGAAGTAATTATGCACAGTGGGTACAGGCAGTTGAAGTCTTTCTTCTTGGTAGAAAGAAGTTTGATTACATGATTAAGAAACCTCCTATATCTATAGATCCTAAATTTGCTGATTGGAGAGCCGAAGATGCACAAATTAGGAGTTGTTTGTGGAATAGCATGGAGTCTAAGATCAGTTTTAGTTTGGTTTTCTTACCAACTGCTAAACTTGTTTGGGAACAAGCCAAGGAACTTTAGTATGGTGTTAACAATTTGAAGCGGATTTATGATCTTCATCAAAATTATTTCTCTTTGAGTTTGAGTGATATGTCTTCGGAGGACTATTAAAACAAGTTTAAGGGTGTATATGAAGAACTCAATATTTATCAGCCTATCTCCTCTGATGTTAAAATTATGAAGAAACAACGAGATTCTATGCATGTTGCTCGCTTCCTCTCTAGATTGCCTAAAAGTTTGAATCCAGTAAAATCACAAATTTTAGCTAGTCCAGACCTCCCTTCATCGAGTGAAGTTTTTGATAGACTTCAACAAGCCACATTATCTAATTCAAGCACTGCCCCTTTCTCTTCCTCCAATATTGATGCATTACCTTTTGGTGATAAATCTGCCTTTACCACTTATATAGGGAGTAATAGAGGTGGTCGTGGAGGTCGAGGTCGTGGGGGCCGAGGCTGTGGAGGTCGTGACCAAGGGGTCTGTGTTAGTGAACAAGGGGATCATGGTAAAGGACGTGGTCTTTGTAAGTGCACTTATTGTCATGGTGAGAATCATACAATAGACTTTGTTGGGAGTTGTATGGTAAACCCTCGGCTCACCAAGCTAGTTTTCAAGTTCAGAACTGCCTTCACAGTCACTTCCACCAACATCCAAAGTAGTCTCTATTCCTGAGAAAGAGTACAATCGCCTCTTGTCTTTGCATTCCAACTTTGTTGGGTCTAATTCTAATGCTGCTTTGGCTCAACAAGGTACTTCCGCTGCTTGTCTTGCCACTCAGGATCCTTGGGTCATTGACTCAGGTGCTACTTATCATATGACAGGTACCTCAGGTTTACTCTCTGACCTTGAGCAATCTAGTAGTCTTCCCAATGTTACATTGGCAAATGGCTCAGCCACTACAATTTCTGGTTTGGGCACTGCTAATCTGAGTCCTAATCTTTCTCTCTCTTCTGTCTTATATATTCCTGATTTTCTTTTTAACCTTTTGTCAATTAGTAAGCTTACTAAAATTTTGAATTGTGTTGCCATTTTTTTTATCCACTCATTGTATCTTTCAGGATCTCAAGATGGGGAAGATTATTGGTGGAGGGCATGAAGCCGGTGGACTTTATTACCTGGATCGATGTGGTTCTTCCCGTTTAGTGGCTTCTCATTTGTCTATCTCGCCTCTTCAGAATCATTGTCGCCTTGGTCATCCATCTCTCAAGAATTTGAAGTCATTAGTTCTCAAATTGAGTCTTTACAATGTGAAGCATGTCAGTTGGGTAAACACCATAGGGTGCCTTTTGCCTCTAGGCGTGAGAGTCGTGTTAGTAGTCCTTTTCATTTAGTTTATTCTGATATTTAGGGTCCAATAAACACTCCCTCATTGTTGGGATTTAGATATTTTGTCATTTTTATTGATGATTATTATAAAGTCACCTATCTTTATCTTATGAAAGAATGGTCTGAATTGTACTCAATTTTCAAATCATTTTATATAGAAATAAAGACTCAGTTTAATGCTTCACTTCGTATTTTTCGGTCTGATAATGCTCATGAAAATTTTCATACATCTTTGCCTCAATTTTTTGATGATCATGGTATAATTCACCAATCTTCATGCCCCCATACTCCACAACAAAATGGTGTTGCTGAATGCAAAATGCGTCATTTGTTAGAGGTCACTTGTACCTTAAAGTTTCATATGTGTGTTCCCAAATCATATTGGAGTGATGCTGTTCTTACTGCCTGTCACCTAATTAATCGTATGCCTTCCACTGTTCTAGGTGGTTAGATCCCTTATACTGTGCTCTCTCCTGATGCGTCTTTGTTTCATCTACCTCCTAAGATCTTTGGTTCTGCGTGCTATGTTCATATCTTAGGTCCAGGGAGTGACAAACTTGATCCTAGATACATTAAATGTGTTTTTCTTAAGTATTCTCGTACTCAAAAAGGATACCGATGTTACTCACCTACTCTTCGGTGTCATTTCATTAGTGTTGATGTTACATTTGATGAATCTCAGTCCTATTTCTCTCCTTCGGTTGCTAGTGACAGTTCTCCTCCTTGTCTTCCTCTCCCACCACTTGTGTCGCTTATTGAATCTCCTCAGAAACCACTCCAGGTATATTGACGTTGGCAAAAACCTCCAACAGAGACTTCTACCTCGCCTAGTGATCCGACTCCTGATCCTGCCTCTCTTCCAATTGCTTTGCGCAAAGGTAAGCGTTCTTGTACCTCTCACCCTATCTCTCAGTTTGTCTCTTATGGTCACTTGTCTTCATCTCTTCATGTCTTTACCACATCCTTGAATTCTACTGTTGTTCCTAAGTCTATCCAGGAGGCAATGTCCATCTCTAGTTGAAAATCTGCTATGGAGGCAGAAATGTCTGCCCTGTCTGAAAATGCTACTTGGTCTTTAGTTACTCGTCCTCCAGGGAAAACTACTGTTGGTTGTCATTGGGTGTATACTGTGAAGTATTTGCCTGATGGTTCTATTGAGTGTTTGAAGGCTCGCTTGGTTGCCAAAGGGTATATCCAGACATACGGTGTTGACTATGCCAAGACATTCTCACTTGTTGCTAAAATTTCTTTTGTCCGGATTTTGATCTCCTTGGTTGCTAATTTGGGTTGGTCATTATTTCAGTTAGATGTTAAAAATGCCTTCTTGAATGGCGATTTGAAGGAAGAGGTGTATATGGAGCAACCACTTGGATTTGTTGCTTAAGGAGAGTCTAGAAAAGTGTGCAAGTTGCATACAGCCATCTATGATCTTAAACAATGGTGGAAGAAAAAAAGGAAGGCATTTAATGCCCAATATTCAAAATTCAAACTTACCTGGTCCGAGCAATCAAAATCAAGATTGTCTGAGTAGTCAGTCCCAGGATTTGAGGGATAGGGGTGTTGGGAAGGTAAGTTTGGTAACTGGTGCTGACTTCATGCTTGAGTTTAACGCTAATGCCTCTCACGGCTCTAACACTCCTTTATCGCTAGAACTTTCTTTGTCTTTGAAGTGTGGGCTGAATGGGAAGTGGGTTGTTAAACACTCTAACATTAGGGAAGTGGGCTGGGGAAGTGTTGAGCCCACACAAGTCTTTAGGCCCTCTGTTCACCCAAAATCTAAACAGGACCCATCTCTTTCTCAGCCCAAACCCAAGGTCTGGCGGCCCAAAACAAAATAACTTAAATCCCTGCTGGCTAGTGTTTCTCATCCTTTAGTTAAGGCTTCGTCGCTCCCATCAGCCACATCGTCCCCAGAGGTTGGTGTTCTGTCTTCCGACGGGATGGGTGTTGTGCCGATAAAGCCGCCGTGGTCAACAATGGACGCAATAGCTCAGTTTCTAGTCTCCGATGAGGCCGACACCGCCAGGTATGTGATATCGGCGCTGTCTGACTTGAATCACACTTCCGATGTAGTCGGGGCTGAGCCTCTCGGTTCTGATATGGCCGATGAGCCCAAGTTTGTATCGGCTAGCACCTCAAACTTGGATAGTGACGAGGGCTTAGAGCGAGACCTCCGACTGATCCTTCAGGAGCATTCCGGCGATATAGTCAAGAAATGGGGGAATTCGGAGCAGTGGGTATTGGAACTACGTGACGGAAGGAGGGTTGCGGTTCCGATTCCATTATCTCGGCCTCGGTGTGTAGCTACCGAGGTTTTGGAGGACCAAAAACAGTTGGCCTTAGTTCTGTTGGAGTCTTCTGAAGCTGTCAATGAGTCAACGGCTCTATTCGAAGTGGATGAAGGGCTGGTGGAGGACTGGGTTTCAGATTCCTTCTCGGAGGATGCTTATCAGCCTCTTACTGTTGAACCACTTGCTTCTTCTCTCCCTTCGGCTTTGGCTAATCTGTCGGTTGTGGATGAGGAGGGGTTGGTGGGCGTGGATTTTTCAGAGAGGCAAGTTCCTTACTCTGAGTGGTTTCAAAGGAGATTTAATAATTTTGATAGTTTCCTTGGCACGTCCCTAGAGGGTTTGGAAGATCAAGCAACAGAATTTTTATTGGCGGTTGAAGCTGAATTAAAGTGGAGGGCTGAGGTGAACACGTTATCTCGTAGCTTCAAAAGCCCAGGGATGAAAGGTTTAAGAGAGCTGAAGGGGCTGTTCAGCTCTATTAATTATGGCTCTACCTTTGCCAGGCGTAGTGGTTCTAATAGGGCTCGGGTTCTCTCTGTGGCTCAATGAATTTGAAGTTTCTTTCCTGGAATGTCAGAGGGCTGAATGATGTTGTTAAGCGGCTTCAGGTTCGTAATTTGTTGCGTTCCTGGAAGGCTGATATTGTGTGTTTGCAGGAGACCAAACTAGAATGGATTACTAGAGGTATTGTCCAGAGTATTTGGAGTTGCCCTTACGCTGATTGGCTGTACCTGGGTTCTGATGGTGCTTCTGGATTTATTTTATTGATGTGAGACAGCCAGGTTGTGGAAAAGGTGGAGGAAGCAATGGGGCATTTTTCGGTCTCTTGCAAGTTTAAAAATGTTGGTGACCATTTTGAGTGGGCTTTTACTAGTGTTTATGGACCAAATTTAAACAAAAGGCGTAGGTTGATGTGGGAGGAGCTAACCGGGCTGATCAGTTGGTGGGATTTGCCTTGGTGCATAGGAGGTGACTTTAATATCATCCGTTTTCCTTCTGAGCGTCTGGGGGCTGCTAGCTTTTCTCGGGCTATGTTTGGTTTCTATGATTTTATCTCTCTTCATGGGTTGATGGATATCCCCATGGCAGGGAGCCTTTACACTTGGTCCAATTCTTCTTCAGCTTCTCGCCTTGATCGGTTTCTTTTTTCCCCGCTTTTGGCAGACCACTTCACTCAGTTTTCACAAAAAAGGATGTCCAGAGTTCTTTCTGACCATTTTCCTATTTTGTTGGAGGGAGGGACTCGGCGTAGAGGGAGAATTCCTTTCCGTTTTGAAAATATGTGGTTGAGGGTGGATAATTTTGTCGATAAAGTGAAGACGTGGTGGGCTTCCTATTTGTTCCAAGGAACCCCTAGTTTCATTCTTGCTAAGAAGTTGGCTGCCTTGAAGTTGGATTTTAAAAAATGGAACGAGACGGAGTTTGGCAATGTAACGTTTAAGAAGCAGGAGCTTTGGAGCAAGTTGAATGTTTTAGATGCTAGAGAGGAGACCCATGGATTAACAGCTGAAGAGAAATTAGTTCAAGTTAATCTTCATACTGAGATTGAAAAGTTAACTCTTTTAGAAGAGATTAGTTGGAGACAAAAGTCTAGAGTGCTGCATTTGAAGGAAGGGGATGCCAATACCAAATTCTTTCATAGAATGGCTAATTCTAACAGAAAAAATAATGGTATTGAAAGCCTAATGGTGAATGGTACCTTGTCTTCTAACCAGGGTATGATTACTGATTACATCTCCCATTTCTTCATGAATTTGTACTCTGAGCCCCAGACTGTTCGGCCTTTTCCAGATGTGTTAGTTTTTCCTATGATATCCGCTGCTAGTGCGAACTGGTTAGAGAGACCTTTTGAAGAGGCCGAAATCTTTGATGTTGTTCAGAGTTTTAATGGTGATAAATCTCCTGGACCAGATGGATTCCCTATGGCTTTTTTCCAATCTTGCTGGGGGATTATCAAGCCTGATCTTTTGGCTGTTTTTCACCACTTTTTTGCTAATGGTCAGTTTGAGAAAAGCTTAAACGCTACTTTTATCACTCTCATCCCTAAAAAAACATGTAGCATGTGAGATTAGGGATTTCCGGCCCATTAGTCTCGTTGGGGGGGTCTATAAAATTATTGCTAAAGTCTTGGCTAATCGTCTTCGCATGGTTATGGGGGATATAATCTCAGCTTCTCAGAATGCTTTTGTGAGGTACAGACAGATTCTGGATCCTGTTCTTATTGCTAATGAATGTTTTGATAGTAGATTGAAGTCTGGGGTGCCAGGGTTGATTTGTAAATTGGATGTTGAGAAGGCTTTTGACCATGTAAATTGGAATTTCCTCTTGCATATGCTTGAAAGAAGTGGGTTTTCAGCCAAGTGGAGAAAATGGATTTTCTTTTGCCTATCTACTGTCCGCTTCTCTATCTTGATTAATGGCTCTCCTTGTGGATTTTTTGGTAGCTCTAGAGGTTTGAGACAAGGTGACCTGTTGTCGCCTTTGTTGTTTGTGTTGGTGATGGAAGCTTTGGGAAGAATGTTGGATAAAGCAGTTCTTGAAAGCCACTTGTCAGGTTTCTGTGTGGGTAACCCGGAGGGTAGATTCTTGGCAGTGTCTCATCTCCTTTTTGCGGATGACACTCTCATTTTTTGTGATGCTGATCTAGATCAGATTTTGATTCTTCGTTTGATTCTTATTTGGTTTGAGGCGGTGTCGGGGCCTAAGATTAATCTGGGCAAGTCCGAATTGGTTCCGGTTGGAGTAGTGCCTAGTATTGATTTGTTGCTAAATGTCCTTAGCTACAAACTGGGCTCTCTGCCATTGAAATATCTGGGTCTTCCTTTGGGTGCTAAATTTAAGGATAAGACTATCTAGAATCCGATTCTAGAGAAAATGGAAAGGAAATTGGCGGGTTGGAAACGCTTGTATCTATCCAAGGGAGGTAGAGTCACTCTTATCAAAAGCACCCTTTCTAATTTACCCACTTACTTCCTTTCTCTTTTTCCTATACCTGCTAGTGTGGCTTACCATATTGAGAAGCTTCAGCGGAATTTTTTATGGGGCGGTTTGGGTGATGAACCTAAATTGCATTTGGTTAAATGGGCTACTGTATGCACTCCTATTTCTTCAGGTGGTTTAGGCATAAGGAAGATTTAAAACTTTTCAATATAGCTCTTCTTGGGAAGTGGTTTTGGAGATTTGGGTCTGAGAAGGATGCCCTTTGGAGGCAAGTGATAGAGTTGAAATATGGATTTCTTTAGGGGGGTTGGTGCACCAGACCTGTTAAGGGTCCCTTCGGAGTTGGGTTATGGAAGTGTATGAGGCAGGGTTGGCCTTCTTTCTCTCGCCATATTCTGTATGATATTGGTGATGGGTCTAGGGTGAAGTTTTGGCTTGACCATTGGTGTGGAGAGAATCCTCTTGTTGTTAGCTACCCTGACCTATTCAGATTTTGCAGGAATAAGGAGGCTAGTGTGGCCGAGCTCATGAAATCCCCCAATGGTGTCCTTTTTTGGGATGTGAGTTTCTTTAGGGGTGTGCATGTTCGAGAATTAGAGGCTTTATCAAGCTTCATGGAAACCATTTATGGTTCTTCTATTAGGGGGTTTGGTGAGGACAAGATGTGTTGGATTCCTAACAAAACTAAGGGGTTCTTGGTGAAAGATTATTATAGAATTCTAGCTGGTCCTACTATCCTCGGTTTCTCTTGGAGAAGTATTTGGAAGCAGAAGATTCCCTCTAGAGTAGCTTTCTTTGTCTGGTCTGCTGCCTTCGGGAAATGCTTGACGATTGATAATTTGCGAAAAAGGAAGGTGTGGATTTTGGATTGGTGCTACATGTGCAAGAGTAATGCTGAATCGGTTGACCATCTGTTCCTCCATTGCCCCATTGCTATGGATCTCTGGTCTATGGTTTTGGGTTTATTTGGAGTATCTTGGGTTATGCCTCTTACTGTTTTGGGGCTGTTAGGGTGCTGGCAAGGCAGCTTTGGTCGTCATTGAAATGGTTATATATGGTCCATCGTTCCTCGTGGCTTAATGTGGTGTCTTTAGAGGGAGAGAAATAGTCGTTGTTTCGAAGATTCTGAGAGATCTATTTCGGACGTTAAGCTTTTCTTTTTTAGAACTTTGTTGGATTGGTTGTTTGCTTTGCAAAACAAATCTTTCCCTTCTCTTTTTGTTTTCCTAGATTCTTGCAATTTTTGTGTTTGATCTATTTGGCTCCTTGTTCACTCCCTGTGTACTAGGGTGTTTCCCTTTTGATATCAATATATCTTATTACTTATCAAAAAA